>BMAV01022309.1:181402-224623 GCA_019973955.1 Trichonephila inaurata madagascariensis | reverse complement strand
TATAAAATAAAAAATAATAATGTGAAAACTTTAAAATTGAAAATTAAAAGAAAATTCGTCAATTTTCGCATTTTGTTAAGCATTATACTTAGTTATACGCAATAAAAAAGTGCCTTTTTTTAAACATTTTTAGCAAAAAAAGAAAAATTACCGTTTAAGAGGTTAAGGTGAACAAATAATTACAGAATTGGAAAGATCCTTTACTTCGCCACGATACGGTATAATTTATTTTACAAAATAATAATATTTTCTATTTTTCTAAAATGAGTCGAAATCAATACGTTTTTTAAGAAAATGATTTCTAAATCGTTCCGCTTGCATTTTCTTTCGCGTTAATGAAATGATATTATATAATAAAAAAGTTCATGCTTTTCTCTTTTAGAATCAGTCATTTAAAAAATTAAATGTCAAAAAAATTTTTTTACGGTTTTTTCAAAAAATACTCAAAATTTTATTTAAATACTTAATAACTTCTTTATTTATAAAAATAATCTCACGAAACTTTTTTCCCTGTGTAGAACAATATTATCCGTAATATGTACAAAGAATGAAAAAATTGCTTAAAAATTACGGTTTTTTTAAAAAAAATTGTGTTTTTCGTTTTTTTTTTCCCCTTTTTACGAGATGTATTTAAGCATTATTTTTGTTTCATTTTTTGTTTAAAAATTACCGCTGTATGCAATCGATATGTTAAGTTTAAAAGCAGTAACTTAAAAATCATGCTCTTAAAAAATTCTTTTAAATATTTCATGAAAAGATCTGTTTTGTGCCAAGGTTATTCGCTTCAACTATGACGATACGGGTGAAAGTTTTGCGCATGCGCGATAGAAAAGGTCACTCTTTTCACGGTTTTTGAAAGGGAAATTTCGCTGCTGTCATCACTTACATTATTTTATATTTATAGCAGTATTAAATTCATTACACATTACAGATGAATGTTTTAAAGAGTGCAAGAACACTGATAGTTTTCTTCATTCTTAAAGAATGACTTATTGAAGAACAGTGGAATAAAAAACCTTAAAAATTCTGAAATATATTTTTATCACATAGTTTATTTTCTTTTTGAATGATTTTATACAGTGAATGTAAATAAATTTCCTGCCTTTTTACCTTTTTATTCTTATACATTTTTAATTCACCACAATTCTGTATGATGTTGTTATTTTTTTCTTTTTTTACAAAACAACGAAACTTTGCATTTAAATAAATTTATTTAAAAAAGGTTTATTGATTATTAAATCATATTTCAGAAAATTACTTTGCATTTTAAAAAAATAAAATAATTACTGTAATTATATAAATATTTATATTATACTTCATAAATATAATTTTTAATAAACAATACTTTTTGTAAATTTTGTTATAATAAACATTAAATGATATTTTATGTAAAAATTAGTTACAAAAAGTTTTATAAAATGAAATACAGTATGTTATAAAAAAGATATTATATAACATATTATGATAATACATAAAATTATATATATATATATTGTTAAAATAAAGAATATGTTAGTTTTGAAATAACATACTTTTTTTTCAGATACATGTTTAAATAATTTACTAAACACAGTGGAATGAAAAATGTTAAAATTAAAGTAAAATATCAAAATGTTTAATCCGATTGTTTTTTTGTTTTTTTTTTTGTTGTTGTTGTTTTCTTTTTGAATGTTTTTTTCAGTACATGTATAGATATATAGGCTTTTCCCCCAATTTTTTTATAACTTACATATATATATATATATATGTTTATTCAAGCATCAAAAAAAGCAATCGTTTCAATAGCTATCTATAAATTTTTCTTTTATTTATTACTTATAGAAAATGGATTTTAATTCATATATATATATATATGTGTGTGTTTTTAAGGTATCCGACTACGTTCGGAACCGTGATTTTGCAAAAGCGTATGAATGGGTAATATTTATGATATTTAATGTCACTTAGATTAGAAAATGTATGTATAATTGTTTTAAGAATATCATTACAATAAAAAATTATTTAAGTACAATATTTTGACAAAAAATGAACACAGAATGACCTATTTTCAAAATGTTCTCCTTTTGTGAAAAATTCTTCTATTATAATAATATTTTGCCTGTATATAGCTCAGACCTCTGTACAGAGGCTTCACTAGAATTTTTGAAATATATAACTTAGAAGTGTGGCTTTATCCATGTTTTACGACAACAGAGGGGAGAAATTTTAAGACAAAAACGCCGATAATTATTTCAATGGGTGGTAACTCTGAAAATAACGTGAATTTTTCAAAAATCACAGTTGAGCCTCTGTACAGAGGTCTGAGCTATATACAGGCAAAATATTATTGTAATAGAAGCATTTTTCACAAAAGGAGAACATTTAAAAAAAAAGGTTATTCTCTAAGTTATATTTTTGCCGAAATATTGTACTTAAATAATTTTTTTGTCAAAATGTCCTTAAAACAATTTTATACATGTGTTCTAATCTAAGTGACACTAAATATCATGAAAATTATCCATTTATGCGCTTTTTTAAAATCACGGTTCCGAACGTAGTCGGATACCTTAAAGGGTTATTTCTATTATTTCATTTTACTAAATTAATTATTTATTAATTAAAAACTACATCGTCTATTATTTTGGATCAAAATACATTTTAGAGACATTTTTAAGCTAACTATATGTAACGATTGATTGATTCATGAAAATCTCTGAATTCTGTTTTAGTATTTTAGATTCTTAGAAACTAACTATTATTTAATGGAATGGAACAAATTTCGAAAAATGGAAATTTTTTGACATAATTTTAGAAATCACTCACATTGTGCGCGTACAAACACACACACAGAAATGCTGGTGTCATGAGAGAAAGAGAAAGCCCGTGCAACGCCAGGTGCAGCTAGTTTCTATTATACTTCTTTGGAATGTCGAAAACATTTATTTTGTTCCAAATTATCTTGTCATTTTGATAAAAGTCGATATCAGAAATGTAGTTTTATTAATACAATTTTTTTGCAAATATTTTTCACTTAAAAATAAATCCATTTAATTATAATACACTGCTCAAAAAAGTTAGGGGAGCATGTGGATTTTAAGAAATTACGCAAATATTTCTTCTGATAAGCTTCATATGCAAATCAACGTTCATGACGTCAAAATATAAGATATAAGAGGAGAAATCGTAGATCTGTAGGTGCTGTTGTTTTTTATTGTCACAGTGGTGAAAAATTCAACATTTCGACTATTGTTTTGAGAATCACAACAACGTGATCTGCTGGAATTCATGTCTTTACTAGATTTAAGGAGAACACAAAAAACTGTAGTGGACGCTGTTGAAATGGCAAGCAGTGTCAGTATAAGACTGTGGAATTGATTCCAGCGAGCAGGGCATGTACGACGTCGGCCAGGACGATGTCGACCACTGGCTACAACATTAAGTAATGACCGATATATGCTGTTAACAGTTCGGCGAGACGGAACAGCCAATGCGACACAGATTCAAAAAAAGTTTCTTTTGGCAACAGGACGAAAGATCTCAAGCCAAACAATTCAAAATAGGGTGATCTGAATACATATAGATCAATGGTGTTCATTACTTTCACAGTAAGACACCGATCGGCCGGATGAAAGGGGGCTGCTGAACATCGATATTAGAAGTGAAGTGATTGGAGTCAAATACTATTTAGAGACGAGTCTCGATTCAGTTTAGAGTGTGACATCAGACGTGTTTTGGCATGGCGAGAAAGAGGCACTCGAAATAACCCTATATTCGTTCAGGATAGATCACCTTTCAGACGGGATGATTTGATAGTATGAGCTGGAATCAACATGAATGTACTAACCTGCATATCATTCGGATTGGGAATTTGACGACTCAAAGGTATGCAGGTGAGATCCTGATACCTCATGTCGTACCTTGTGCTGTAGCCATTGGTGATTTCTGCAATTTAATGCAAGATAATGCCAAACCTCATTCCACTCATCTTGTGAAGAACTTTCTTGTAACTGAAGCAATACAGTTGCCATCATGCTGTCCTGATGTTAATCCGATCAAGGATATGTGGGACACACTCGGACGCGTTGCCGCAAGATCAAGCCTCATGTTACTGTCCAAGTCTTGGAGATCATACTTAGTAAAGTGTGGAACAGTATTCTCCAAAGTCTCATCGATGACCACATCGCATCCATGCTAAACAAGTGTGCGGTGGTCGTAGCAGCTTGATGGGGACTACACACTATTCTAAAAAACCTATATTATTTCCAAATATTCAATTTTTTGTCATTTACATATAACCAAATTGTTGCCCTGAAGCATCATTTCATGTTCTTTATACCCCATTCCAACGAATTAAAATTCACACACAGTAGTTTTTCACTTTTTTTCTGTATAACGTTTTGTGACATATGTATTTTCCTTTTTATACCCAAGCGTAGCTATCGCGCAACAGTTTCTTGAGTTTTTTACTTGCTCCCCTAATCTTTTGAGCAGTGTTTAATATCAGACAAAAAACAAAAACAAAAAAATTAAACGTATTATTGGCTTCAAATTCAGTGCATGTGATCTTTTTACGCTTATAAATATTTCAAAAGCAATTTAAACACAAAATTCAAAATATGTTTGCATCATGCACTACAAATTTAATTCACATTTAATAATAAAGTAGGGAGTACAAAATGGGGATTTTGAATTTTCTCGGAAACGTTTAATGCATTGAAGACAATGTATAGTAAAAAGTATATAGCCTAAATTTCAATATAGGTCCCCTAATATCCAGTAAAATCTCGTTTTGAAAATCGGAACATCGAAATAAAACAGGAAAAATACCTCGACAGTTGAAAAATAAAACAGGAATTCACGTTTACCTCGTTTTCACACACACACACTCAAAGAGTTAAAAAAGATTTTATAACCCAAACTATCTAAAGAGCTACCAAAAAGCACTTAATACCACAAAAGTTGACTAAGAAAGTTTGTCATAGTAAGATCGTTATGAAACCAAAAATGGTCAAATTTGACATGCAACTTATGCCTCATTTTAATCAAGTTGTCAGAAAATTAAAAAAGTAATAACTTATCATTTATGAATTGTACTGTTTATTAACTTCACTAAACAAAAGGTTGACCACCAAATGTTGTCATTCTTATTATTATAGTGTTCGGACATTCGCGGAAACAGCTTCCTTTTTTTTGGCTGCAAATCGCTTTATTTGGCGATATCTTTTGATTTGGCGAAATTGGAAGATGGTATTGTATGGAAGTACCAATAACTCATTATTCTGATTCAAAAATCAACATTCGACTTGTGGCTGCATTAACTGAAGCTAACTAATTTTACTCTCAACTTCTTTGTTGTCCTTTGGCAACACTTATGATTATTCAATACTTTTTACTTTTCTGTAGAATATTGTGTGTTAACATGTATCTCATATATTTTATCTAGTAACAAACAACATTAAAGTTCATTTACTATTTTATGAGATGCGCAACATCATTTTGACTAAAATCAACAACATCCTGAACACGCATTAGAGAAATTTAATATCTTTCTCTAACCCATCTCACTTATCGCTAAAGTGGTGACCCGGACGTGATCCCGGACTTGTAGTACATCTTTTTTTATTTGATTAACAACAACAATCTCAAGGTTGAAATTAAAATGAATACCTTAGTTTGCGGACACCTACTGATTTTGTGAAATTGGCAACTACGTAAGCGACACAGACTTTGATCTCCATGAGTGCGAATCTCATTCCCAAACGGTTCAGCTCCAAAAGGTAAATAGGTGTAAAGGCTCAATCTTGGAGCGTCCTTCAGGCTTGAATCTGAAAGAATAAGTGTAAAATCGTCAATACATTTTTTGCAAGTCGAAATTGATTTACATATACTGCATAGGCTTTTATATTGCTGAGATTGAAAAAAAAAGGCCATCCAAATATAAAAAAACACCACAATCTAATAAAACTGGTAAATAAAACAAAGAAACACCTGTTTTTTCCCTTCTTTTTTGAAAATTTCTACTATCGGTATTAAAACCGGTATCCTGGCATTGAGATCTAAGGAATACCAAATACCGGTATTGAACTTTTGGTCCGATATTGCAATCCCTAGTGCCACCCACTGCATTCGTTTTTCGACATTTTTTCAAAAGGATGTGTGAGGACAACAATTATTCATTATTTTTTGTGCCACTAGATGGCTGCACCTGTCAAGCTGTTTCAGAATCAGAGAAATATGCCTATCTTGGTTTTAGAGAATCCAAATATTCGTATAAATAATAAATGTTAAACTTACATATTTTATTTAAATTCACTTAATTATTGTTAATTTTTAAAATGATTCTTGTAATTTATATTTCAGTTTTTGTATTTTTACCTCTATATTAATAGTATATATTATAAGCTGTAAGCAAAACTGTATTTTTTGCAAAAACGTGGCATTTTTGTAAAACTACTATCACTTGCTATACTGACTGCATCGAATAGACATGCATAATAAAAAATGGTGCGTGGAATACCACCTGATAGAAGTGAAACTTCTTTGGCGACGTTGGAACATTGATTATTTGCTCTAATAGTCCAAACTGACCGTGTACATATCTCAATCGCCTAATTTCCATGAAAAGTATTCGTGGCGAATTGAGTCTTTCTGATACCAAATCCAAAGTACGAAGATATGCTGGAATTTCTGGGTATACAAAGCTATTATATTTTGATAAATTTGGTATAATTTTCTTACTTAAACTTTGTCGGCAATTGTAACATTCTTTAATGTCTTCTAAATTAATTTCCAGTAAAATATTTTTCTACTCAGCCCACAGGCGTTCTCAAATCATCTCTAAACCATAATCTATCACAAATCGAACACCCGTGACCGAAAGGATTATCAACGAATCGCTTTTGAAAATCTTTGCGAGCATTTTTATGGGTGAGTGAATATTAACGGCGCACTGTTCAGCTACACGAGGACGACGGACTTCGTAATTTTGAACCAAGGTCAAGGGACGAGTACGTCACCTGAGATTATAAAATTGCTTCCCTTTTATAGTAAACTCGTCTTGATGCTATTACAAATACCTTTTATGTTTAGGTGATTAAAAGAAAACGTATACAAAAAAAAAGTTTAAAAAAAAAAAGAAATTCTTAAATATGAGCAGAAAATGATGCTTAGGATAGACTGAATACTGGAGATAAACTACCGAATAGGATAAGTCCTCAATGCAAGTGGCCAGAATAGACGGTTACATTTTTCTCTTTGAAAAGGCAAAAATTCAATTTTCTCCTCTCCAATAAACGTTTTGCTTTCGATTCTAAGCCGCACCCGATTTTCAGTAACATTGACACCGAAAAAACAGTGCGGGTTAGATTCGAGTAAATACGGTATATAACAATACTTTTTAAAAATATTTCTTAGAAAACAAAATATGTTGACCCGAATAATAGTATTTCAAATTAAGAAGAAAAATTTTCTCCCTTAAGTATCTAGAGAATAAATATATATATTAGGTAGAACATTATAGATTTTCAAATTTCGATTTAAAAAAGTATTTTATTTTTATTATTAATAATCATAACCGGTTTTACTGTTTGTTATAGTACGACACAAAGATATAGTATCTAGAAAAGTACTAAACTTATTAACCCCTTTCAATTTTCGATATTAATTTCTACATTTCTTTGTGTGGAAAATATATACCACAAAATCCAGCGTGTAACGCGCACTTTTAACACAAAAAATATGATCGAAACTTAAGAGTGCGTGTTATCGCCGGGTATAAAAACGATAACTTTAAAAATAACAAAAGAGATGGGCATATTTATTTTTTTTTTGCTTAAATGTGTATCGAAATACTGTTTATTTTTTTAAAAAAATAACTCGCCTTATGAATTAAAAAAGTAGCTCTAGAAGAAAACTATTTTGTCAAAAGTCTGAGATAATACCTCGAATAAATGACTTCAAAACATAAGAGTAAGTATACTAATACAGTCGAACCTCTATATCAGTGCTCCGCAACCTTTTCATCCCTGCGGACCGGTCAACGTTTGATAATTTTACCGCGGCCCACTGAGGGTGGGACACATTGATTGTTTATATTTTAGATTGTTTTGAATTAACAATTTTAATTTAGTTACGTTTCAATATGCCTTCAGAATAAAAAATATAGTTACATTAAAAATGAATAAAAGTGATTTCCGTGGAAAGTTGCGTAAATCCGAGAGAAATGCACCACTTTAAATAAAATGGCAATAGTTTAATGTTCTTTAGGCGGCCCGGTACCATTTGAACCACGGACCGGTCCGCGGGTTGCGGATCACTAACGAAGTCACTAAATTCAGAGAAAAAAAAATCGTTATATAGAGATTCATCTTTCGATTTTCTTGATAAACCACATAAAACAAATTTTAAAGTGCATAAACACTATACAGTCGGATCTCTGTATAATGAAGTCGCTAAATCCCCGAAGTTCGTTATGTGGAAAATTCTTTATATAGAGGTTCAATTTCCTTGATAAACCACATAAAACAAATTTTAAATTCAAAAACACTATATATTTAAAAAAAAGAGTAATTATTCATACCTTTTTTGCAAGTTAATATGTATATATATATTTTATTTACCTTACCTATCAAAAAAAAGAAAAGAAAGAAAAAACTGCAAGGAAAGTTTCTTGACACCTTTATCCACTTCCTGAAGAATTAAATTTTTTTCTTTGATGCTCAAGCACTTAAGTTTTGACATTTTCAGGCTGCAATAAACGAAGTTACCGGTACGACTGATCAACACTACAAATGAATGGAGACTAGTTCAAGGACACGAGACAACTGCCATGTTGGTGAAAGGGAATATTGAAGATGTTTCCATTGAACTTTACAATGGGGGTTAAAGGCAGCACTTCTTGGATGAAACGCTAGAATTCTTTTGCTCTCAGCGAGTTAGGTATCTAATAAAACCAGTTCAAGATTCATGACCACCATAAAGTGTGTTAAAAGAGATTATAACTTGAAATGTTCAGAAATACTTTAAAAATAGGGAGAAAAAAATTGAATCACCAAAGAAAAAGTTCATTATATAGAAAATACACTTCGCTATTGGGAGGTTATTTTACGAAAAAAATCGTGAAACGTTCTTGGTTCCAGGAAAAAGTTCGCTATATAGAAAAATTCACAATATAGAGGTTCGTAATATGGAGAGGTTCGACTGTACTTCAGATTTCTTAGTAAAAAAAGGGGGAGGGGTGCGCGTTATATGCCGGATTTTACGGTACATTAATATTGATGATATTTAGTCAATTAGGAAAATATACAATTTTCATGATTCGTTACAGTTGTTAGAAATAAAACCTGCAGTTAATTGATGGGTTTAATTTGCTTTTAGCAAAGGGTCGTAGAGTAAATCAGTCGAATTAAAGAAAATATGGCTTTTTCTTGGATTGTTTTATTTTAAAGCCATGTAAAAAAAAAAATAGTTTTGTGCAGTCTTTTAAAACAGAGGCTGTGAATATTAACGCCACACCGTTTAGCTACACGAGAGTTTTTGAAAAGAAGCTGGTATAAATGATACAAGAAAATTCGCTCACAAGAACTGTTCAGAACTCTACCATTGAATCACATAAGGAAAACCACAAAAACACTGCTTAGTTGTGAACCAAAATAATGTGATGATGTGACACCTTTTTGAAAAATTCCACACCAAAATAAAATTTTCAGGTTCTTTTGAATTTAAAATGTAACATCTTCCACACAACAGGTCCCCAGAGAAATGAGATTTCAGTCCACATCTCAACTTAACATTGTAGGTCACAAAATGCAATCTTTATTTGCACATTTCTTAAAACATCAAAACAATTGATTCAGTTATTGAAAACCACAAGGTATCGCACATTTAAATAAATATTCCGGCATTCATTTTAGAAAAAATGGTGACATTTTGATGCTCATATACACGTGATTACATCTGTGACTACTATTATCAAAATGACTTAAATGCAAGTGGATGAATCTTTAAGATATGATGAATTTGTGCTAAAAATTATGTAAAGGAATAGATATTTAAAACAGATGTTATGTCTTTTCACTTTGATAACTCTTATGTATTAATAAATTCTTCTTAAAAGATTTACCACCATTATATTTTTTAATTAAACAAAAATAATTTATTTTTAAAATTTAAAAAAATATTCCTTTTTTTTTTGTTTTTTTAAAAAAAAAAACATTAAGTGCAATAACCTAAAAAAAATGTCACTTAAAAAAAAATAATTTTTTTTTTTTACTGTTAGAAAGTTGCAGATATTAATTTTTAATGGCTTGATAAAACATAGATATTCAAATAAAGAAAAAAATATAACACATTTTTTATAAAAATATATATTTTAATATCAGAAAAAATTATACATCTGAAGACATAAAATTCAGTTTTAAAATTCTACATAAAAAAGTAAATGAATATATATTTCAACTTTTTCCTTTAACATTATAACAATCAAATATAACTATCTGAAATAAACTCACCAACCTAAAAAATAACAATTGACAGTAAACTTATGAGAGAATGATGTATACAAATTCTCATAAAATACAGAACTTATATGAAAGTCAAAGAATCTATGCTTCAAAAAAAAAAGAGAAAGAAAGTAAAAAAAATGTGTTTACATGTTTTTTGGGAATCAAATTATTTAATATACATAGCAAAAGGCAACATAAGCTGCAAATTGAATATCTGATTTTTACTAAGAATGCAATCTAAATTTATACTTGTAAAGAATACATTTTTTACTGAAGATGGAAATAGAGACAGCATATTTAATATAAAGAAAGCATTCAATATATTCATACCATATTTACTTGAATATAAGCCACACCCCAAATTCTCAACAAGTCTTTGTGGAAAATGAAAAATAGTGTAAAATAGTTTAGAACCTGTAATTGCTCCATTCAGCACATTATTTTTAATTCAATTCTAAGCCACAACTGATTTTCAGTAACTTTAATACTGGAAAAAAGTGCATCTTAGATTCAAGTAAATTCCAATCGAAATTTCAAGAACAGATTGAAAATAAATTGGATGAATTAAACTATGTAAGCACAATTGAAAATATAGATAAATAGTGTCATCAATTATTACTGCTGATGACCATCAGGATTTGAATATTTACACAGTAACCATAAAGAAAAACATTTACCAAAAGTAAAGATCTAACATATCTTTTGGTGAAATATACTATTCGAAACTTAATATACAAAACAATATTTCTACATTAAATATTTCCTATGCAATTAAACATACATATATTTTTCATATGTATTAATGCAAAACTTTCTTAACATAATCAAAATATTAATGCAACACTAATAATACCTAACATAAACAAGAAAATGTGCTGCTCAAAATATTTATAAACCATTTTTATAGCTTAAAAATGGTATATAACAATTGATTTAATCAACTGCTTCATTCTGATTAAGATAAGCCTGCTTAATTCTGGAAAAAATTAATAAAATAAATCTATAGGTCAAATAAAATAAGAATGGTAAAAATAATTATCACATTATTTTGGAGTTACATTTCACACTGGTATGGTATAAGTTGGCATAAGTTTTTCAAACATTGCATTAGTACAATGGTCTGCAAAATAATATTGCACAGAGGGGGAAAAAAGAATAAATTATTAAAACTTTTCTCATTGTTTGTTCTTATAATTAGCACCCAAACATTTAACCTTGATCAATAATTGATAGAGATTATTTAATTACAATCAATTCCTTTTAAAAAACATTTATAACTAATTAAACACAATAGCTAAGACTTTAAAAAATTGTACAACATATAAGGTCCAATACCAATTACTCCTACAGTAACCAATACAGAGCCTAAAAATAAGAAGCGATATTTCCAATGGGTATTCATCTTCTTTAATTGTTGTACTAGGGCTTCAACTTGCTCTTTTGTATTCTCTCTGTCACCAGTATTTGAAATGATAAAATCAGCTAATTTTGTTTTATGTGATAATGGCATTTGAGCATTTATTCTAGCAAGGGCCTCACTTTCAGACATTTTGTCTCTAGCCATAAGTCGTTCCAACTGCTGAGCAGGTTCACTGAAATGTATAAAACAGTCAGAAAATGACAACTTAGTGCAATGATACAATACATTGTACTTAGAAATAAGCAAATATAATCATGATTTGCTCCCTTAAAATAGATATTTTAGAGTTATATGCTGTTTTTTAAACTCTAATGCAACCATGATAAAATTTAACAATACAATGAATTATAAAAATCCTTTTAAAAAAAAATCTCCCATACTGAGAAGTGTGCATGAAGATAAGGAAATATCATTTCTTAGTCCAGAGTATAAATGTTCCTACTAAGAGGGTATAAAAATAATAGTGCTATATTTTTAGAATTAAAATTGTTTTTATAAAGTGATAGGTATATTAATCTATTCTGATGTAAAAACCATAATAGACTAATGTTCATCTTCAAGATGATTTATTTAACATTAAAGAAATAACTTTTTACCTTCCTATAATAATAATAATACAGAATTTATAATTTGATTAGACGTTTCATTCACTCTTAAAGAACCTCAGAGCCACAAGTAAAATACCCACTATATTAGAAAAATGATCAGGAGAAAAGCTACCAATTTCTTTAATAAAATTGACAACTCTGATAATAAATCGATCAGTAGCATAGAAAAATATACTCTCGATCTTAATTTCCACAGACCCAGATCAATCCTGATTTTCTTTAACTCCTAAATATGATACCTTTTATCAATATTACTTATCTTTTATTCTTAAATTATCTCAACAGTGGTGGCCAAAATTGTGGACACTTTTAAAATTGGTATGTTTCTTAAGTTTGTATACTTTTAGAAAATATTACACTGCACAAATTTCAAAGTCTTTTATATCATTTTAAAAAGAATTTAATACTGAATTCAATACAAAAAATCAAATTTAAATATTTGCAATGCAAAAAAAATTATACTGGAATAACTATCCATATACATTAGATACTAATGATAGCAGTTAGTTTTCAGTGCTTAGTGCTTCACATCGATGTTTCATTGAGCTGAAAATAGTTTTAAGCTCTTCCTTCTATATTACATGATGCCAGGAAACAATTATAGCTTTTATTTTGTGGGTATCTCATTTGGACAAGAATTTTCAAATGGTGCCACAAGTTTTCGATAGGATTGAGGTCAGGACTATTTCCTGGGCAGGGCAACAATGATATTTAGTCAAGAATGCTATGACATCAAATAAAAGAGTTGATTGGACACATAGAAGGAGATGTGTGATGAGAGAAAGTGGTCTTTTATATATAAAAATTGCAAGAAAAGTGGGTGGTTCAATGACTACATCTAGAGACTGAAAGTTTTGTTTCAGGCTGTCTTCAGTCAGTGTTAAAGAATAGGATCTGAATTTGGGATATATTTTCAGATACAAAAGAATGGAAACATCAATATTATATTCTGGCTTCGTTATCCTGTTGATAATCATTTATTTTATCATACCATTCAATTTAACCTGATGATGCATTTTTTTGGTATAAAATGTGTTTTGCATATTTTCTCTTGTACTGTAATGCTAAATGAGTTATCACTTCACATGTTAAAACAAGAAATTATTTATGGAATATTTAGAAATTTTAAAAACACTATACTATCAACAGATGTATGAAACACATTAATTGGACAAATGATTTAGAGGTCAGAAGTTACATGGAGAGATGAAACTAAGAAATCATTAATCGGTAGTGATGGCAGAAAATATGTAAGATTTAGAAGAGGAGAAATGCTACATCCTGACTGCATCCCGGCAACTGTGAAGTACCCACATAATTTTATGATTTGGTCATGCATATCAGCAGGTGGTATCAGTCTCCTTCATATCATCAATGGGACACTGAATGTCAGAAAATACATTGACACCATTCTAGAACCCAAACTTCTACCTTCCACCAGGGATCTATTTACCAACAATGCTTCATTTATTTTCAGCAAGATTCTGTTCCTTGCCACACAGTAAAGTAATCGAAAGACTGGTATCGCTCTAAGATGATTCAGTTGTTGTCCTGACCTCAATCTTATTGAAAACTTGTGGCACTGTTTGAAAACTCTTGTCCAAATGAAGTACACATAAAATAAAAATGAGCTAATTGAGGATATAATTGAATATCCAGGCATCATGTAATAATGAAGGAAGAGCTTAAAACTATTTTCAGCTTAATGAAACATTGATGTGAAGCTGTAATAAAAAATAAAGGCTACCCCACTAAGCACTGCTATCATCAGTATCTAATGCATATCGATAATTATTGCAGCATAACTTTTTATGCATTGCAAATATTTAAATTTTGTTTTTTGTATTCAGCCTTAAATTTTCTTTAAAATGATATAAAAGACTTTGAAATTTGTGCTAAGTAACATTTTCTATAAGCATACAAACTCAAAAAACAACAATTTTAAAAAGTGCCCACAATTTTGGCCATCAATGTATTTGCCACTCAAAGATTGGTCAAGCTTCTCACTTAAACTTAAATGCAAAAATAGCTGACCTCTCTGATCAGCTATTCACAGAAGCTCCCCTTGATAGCAACTCCTTTTAACTCTTCACATCTAAATATTTTCTCTCTATAACTTGTATGACTTGGCTGCAACTGGATTGGCTAGGCATTGCCCCGTCCACTCACATCATGAAAATCTTTTCTAAGTCAAGATTTTTTCATCAGTTTTTATCTTCTTTTTTTTTTTATTTATATTTGGAAATTTATTCAAATCAAAGTATTTTTTTTTCTTTTTATTAGCTTTCATTAGTTATATTTAAAATATTTTTAAAAAAGGCCAATTTGAAAGCATCTTAATTAAGTGCTCCCATCTCACCAAACTGCAAACTCTTAAAGAGCAATTCTTTACTTCATCCTAATTGATTGATCATTTATTAACATTACATATGGACAATAGTACTTAAGCGATAGCACAACAATTTCAGCAAAATTTGAAATTTATTCATAACAGAAGGGGAATTTAGAAATTAAAAAGTTACTTATAAAATGTGCACTTGTTTATAATATAACTTCTAATAGCTATAATAGAAGTCTAAATGTGGCAGATACATGAATAGCTTAAATATCAAATATAAATCATATAGCTGTGGAAAGCAGCAGATGACTATTTCCGTAATTGCTTCAAATTTCAAATATGTTGATACCAATTATTAAAAATGCATTTTCAAAAAACACCCATTTCTACCAGTGGCGTAGCTACACCCTGCAACGTGGGGGGGGGGGGGCCCAAATCCAAACTGCCACCAAGTACCACCCCTTTCTGAAATTCAACTTGGGGGCCCAAAACTTGACTTTGCAAGCAGGCCCAAATGTTCTCTGTTATGCAACTAATTTCTACATCACATTCAAATACTAATTTGTGCTTCTGAGGCATAAAGTTGTACTCTAGGAGCAATTTTATTACATTTTCTTCAGTTGTTGGCAAATCTCCAATCTCATTCTTAGAAATTTAAATTGAGATAAAATTAGGTGACTAAATCTCACAGACACTAAACATGAATGAAAAAGGTTTTGTTATTTGTCAAAACAACAGAAAGTCCCATATGTTGTTGCTAGGAAATAATATCATTGGATTCTCATAATTTGGTGCATCTCTCAATACCTAACATGGTTACAAAGTAGTTGTTAAAGGCAATGGACCTAGTAATTCAAACAATCAGGGATGCCACCTCACTTTCATAACTTTTACACCATGTTAATGTAACTTTGAATCTTGATGGAATTAACCTGCCTTAATACTGCAACACAACAGGTATTAAAGAGATCAAATATGCTGCTCAACTGAAACACTGACAGTCCATGACTTTGCAGTCATAAATACTTTACAAATGCAGCCATCTTTAATTCACCATGTTTGGTACAAAGAGGGGGGGGGGGGAAAAAAAAATGTTTTTGAACAGTATTAAAAATTATATGCCCACTTATTCAGTAAAATACAATAACAGCAAATAAGACTATCCAACTAATAAATATGATAGTAATCCTTTTATAAAAGATTGAGTTCAATACAAATAAAAATTTATAAACACATCAACATTTCTCCCATTATGAAATATATATATATATGCATTATATTTTCTTTTCTACTTTAATTCAAAAGATACACAAATGCTATGAAATATTTAGAATACAAAAACAATCAATATATTTAAAAAAAAAGGTTACACTTAAATAGCTCTTAGTTTGTGAAACATTTCAGATGCATGAATATGATAAAATATATAATATTTTTAGCATTCTTTTAAAAAGAAATAACTTATATTAAGGGAAAAGAAATTTACCATGTAACAACTACAGTCTTGTGCACATATTTACTCAATTTTCCACTTTCAAACAGGAGAGGAACATCAAGTACAGCAAACTGATGACCTGAAGATTTAAAATGTTTTTGTAAATTATAATAAAACAAAACAACAACAAAAAATTCCATAATATTTTTAAAATTTTAATTTCAAATATTTTTTAAAACAATTTTAAAAAAGTCATAGTTTAATATTGAATATAGTTTTACAACTAAATTTTTTCATTAGTTATTTCAACTACTGTACAAGCAAGAGTAAACTACAAAGTCTTTCATTAATTAAATTTTTAATTTCAAAACATTATTGTCAATAATTTATACCTATATATTACAATAAAGTTAACTTCCTTGACTTTACAACATAAAAAGCAATAATTTAAAATAAAATACTCCAAATAAAAAAAAAGTCTTTGTGACATGGAATTTTTATTGAGCTATGATTAAATTTTTTGAAATTTAACCATTTTAAAAATCAACCTTAAATTAAAATTGACAGAGTAAAAAGTAGCAATCTCTCTTTGAAAAAAAGAAATAAGAGTTGAATAAAAATATTCGGTATATAACACACTCAAAAATATAAACAGAACAATAAAAGAGTTAATGCAAAATTTATGACAGTTTTAAATGAATCATTATAATACATAATAAACATTTATTGATAACACAAAATTACGAGGGTGGTCTGAGAAGTTACCGACCTAACAAAGTTACAAGACATTTTGGTTCGGTCCTAGGAGAGCCCACACCCTTGGCGCAAATTATTTTGGTTGGCGATAATTGCCCCATCTTGGTAACGCTACTTTGATACACTAGATAGGGTAACCCTAACTGTTTCTGGAATTTTCATATTTTGTCGGCGGGCATTTCGAATTTCATTTTGTTGTTGGGCGCCGGTCTGGAATTATAGCTGCGTGTGTGAGGGAATATACTTTAGAATTTTTTACTTTGTTGAATGCGAATGGTAAGAAAGAATTGATTGAATGGTGTATGAAGGAAGGATTGATTGTTTCAAGTTATGAATGTCCTAAATGTAATGATCGGCATGATGTAACATGGTCGGCAATAAAACGCTTTCTTCAAAATCATATCAGCCATGCCGAAGGTATGTTCGACCTTTACCTTGCAGAATAAATATGGTGGCGCTCACACGATCATTCGCTTAGCAATTAGACATTTAAGACTTTTTTAAAATCTGTTGTTACACTGTACCCTCCACTCGGAAAAGATCAGCAGCAAGAAAGTAAGTGCTGTTTTTATATTTTTTAACTTAAATGTTTAATTTCTGTATTGTTTACATATATTTTCATTACGCATCCACCTTATCCTGCTATATTCACTTGCCGCCATTGTCGTTTTCGCTTGGCGTTTTTTTCGGTTTGTCGCCAAGGGTGTGGGCTCTCCTAGGATTTTACCAACATTTTTTCTAAAATTTTATTTTTTATTTTTCAACATAGTCTCCTTATAACTCTACACACTTCTCCCAGTGATACTCCCATCTCTGTAACCAGTCCTAATAGTACTCAGCGTTTTTCTTCGCAAAATAATTGTTCAGGAAGGTGATTGCCTTTTCATTTGACAAAAATCTCTGTCCTTCGAGTGCAATTTTTAGATGAGGGAACAAAAAGAAGTTGCTTGGGGCTAGATTTGATGAGTAACGCAGATGGTCAAGCAGTTCAAGCTGTAATTCAGGGATTTTCGCCATGGCTACCACTGAGGTGTGAGACGGCATATTGTCTTAGTGAAACAGGATTTTCTTTTTCAGCAAATGTGGTCATTTTTCCACAAGTTTTGCCTTCAGCTTGTCAAGTAATGATGTGTAGTATGCTCCTGTAATGGTTTTTCCTTTTTGAAGATAATCGATTAAAATAATTTCATGACTATTCCAAAAAACAGTCACCATCACTTTCCCAACCGAAAAAATAGTTTTTGCTTTTTTTGGAGCCGGTTCCCCCTTTACATTCACTGTTTGGAATGTATTTGTTTTGGGCGTATGATGGTGTATCTAAGTTTCATCTACAGTAATTGATCGGTGCCAAAACTCGGATTTATTGCGCCAACAGAGTGTTGGGTGTTCATTCGAACACGTTTTTGGTCTAATGTGAGCAAACACACCACCCAATGCACAGACAGCTTTCTCATGCCTAAATGATGATTTAATATGTGACAAACACGTTTTTTAGACATGTTCATAACCTCTGCTATCTCTCTCACTTTAATTCGGTGGTCGTCTAGCACCATTTGGTGAACTTTGGTGATGTTTTCAACGGTAGTTGCAGTATTTGGATGTCTCGAACATTCATCATCTCCCAAGCTCTTATGGTCACGTTTTAATTCAGCTGCCCAAAAGTTCACTGTGGTAAATGATGGTGCAGAATCCCCATACACAGAATCCAACTCATCTTTGATTTGTGTAGGTGTATTGCCTTTCAAAAACAAATATTTAATGATAGCTCGATACTCAATTTTGTCCATTTTTACAAAAACACTCACATCAACTCACTCAAACAATTTTTACATAACAACTGCGTTTCCAAAATGGCTGAAACTTTGGTGGGCGACTGTCAACAGACGAAGGTTAAGGTAGGAAACTTTTTAGACCACCCTCGTATGAATTTTTACCCAACGCATTTCTGGAATTTTAAAAATGCTTTGTTTCATAATAAACATATTTAAAATAGTAGAAAAAAAGAATAAAAGCAAATTCACTTTACCACAGAAAAACAACTTTACAGTTTTGAAAAACATTGATTTGAAAACTTCTGGATGGGTAATTGCATTAAGACGCAGTCTCTTCTCAGGTTGTGTAAAGACCACTTGAGCCAAGGCTGATCGATTCAAAGTTCCATCAATGTGAAATACAGTATCACCAAATTCTTCTCGAATTTTATGCCAAGCTTTTCTCCCTGGCTCAACAACTACAATATAATTAATGTTAAATAGTTAAAGAAATATAACAAGAATGGAAATAAAAGAACATTAAAGAAAGTATTCTTTTTTTCCAAACAATAATTATTTTACTGCTTTGAAATGAAAGCTGAAGACCCTGAATTGCTGTTCAAAAACAAACCTTTATATATTAACACTAGAATTACAGCAATAGTCATTTTGACCTGAAATTCATTTTAACTCAGCATATTTTTTTTAAAATTATACTTTTAAAATGTTCAAAAACTTAAAACTATTGCATAATTATTTTGTTCATTTCAAATTATTTTTGCCAATATTTCAGTAAATACCTAGAATTACAGTTATCAGCCATTTTGATTGTATTCAGATAATTAAATGTACACTTTATTTTAATGGCTTTTCTTGATCACTAAGGATATGTTGAACTGTGCAGGTGCAACTGTGAAAAGGGGATTTCTGTATTTACCAAAGCTGGTGTGGGTAGGGGGTGGGTGAAGAGTACAGATCGCAGTTATAATTGAATCTTCTGCTTGAGCGAATTTCTTCAGACTTTTCTGCAATTCTACCAACTACTGGGACAATTTCTTTCTTTCTTTGTATTTTATTATTATTATTTTTTTTATTATTGAACTTCTATGTGCTGTATGCTTGAAGAAGCAATGAGCAGGTATAAGTTAAAAGAAAGGAGTAAGTCCCAAAATTATAAATTTTTACAATTTCACAATACATGGAGTTGATGTTTTGGATCAGATGGTCATAAAATATTCCCTCAACTCCTTATCTAGGTGTTGGTTTATTTAAGTGTCTTTTTTGTATTTTGATTTGGCTGCTGTATATGATAGCTCATTTCATATTTAAAAAAAAGCCAAGAAGTGAGGACTGTACACTCCTATTAGAGTACTGTGATTTAAAAATTTTTTTGCAAAAGTATGGTCTCCGGCTTCGAGGATTCTTTTCCTCAACTATTACAATAAGTTCTGTTTGTTTCTACAGCAATGATACAGATGGTGCTATAACATTCGTGTAGCAAGAATTTCTATAAATGCTTGGATAAGGTGGCAAATGGATACAAAAACATCAGCTGCTGGATTTTATTTTGGATATGGTTGAAGATTTTCAAAAGATATATATTTCACCAAACCCTTCAATTTATCACAAAAGAATAGAAGCTTGTAACATCTCCCATAAAAGTAAACAATGCCAAATGAATACATGTGAAGAAAACAAAACCTTGAATGTTTATAATAACAGTACAAAATATGACTGAAGCATTTATACATAAAAATCATTAATATAGGTGTATTATATGTAAGTAATAAAATTATTCAATTTTTATACATTTATTTCATAGAGAAGATTTTTGTACAATGTATTAAATGTAAACTGGATTAAAAACATTAAAATGAGATTGGCTGTTTTGGTTTTTAATTATGTTATATCATCCTCTTTTTACAGATGTTTGCTATATTTACTTATTAATCAAGGTAATTTTGTAACTATAATTTTAAAAATTATGTATTATTAGCAAAAGCTGCACCTTTTATTTTATTCAGGATAAGAGGTCAAAATGACCACTGATCACAATTATTATACTTATTATCACAATTCAAAATGCCATGCTATTGTTGAACACAAACAAAAAGTGTACTTACATATTATCACAACCTATTATCAACATTATATGAAATGAAGCACATGATTGCCAATTCAGAGCATATGACACATGCAAAATTGAGGTTGACAATTTGGCGAGTTATCTTGAATGTTGTCGATTGTTACAATAATATGTAAGTACCACAAAAAGCTATTAAACATAAATTGTTGCTTAAATGTTTAATGCAGTAAACTGAAAATAAATTAAGCAGACATTTCAGGTAAAACATATTCTAATGAATGATACATAAAAAATTTGGACAATTGTACTTTAAATACATTATTAATTACATGACAGAATTATGAGCAGGACATCAACTGTTATATAAATGATAATAAATTTATAACAAATTAAAGAATATATTACAATGAGAATATTACCTTCACGAGCTATAATGTCAGCATCAATTATCTCTATTCCCATATTCCGTAAAAAGGCTGAAACTGAACTCTTACCAGAGGCTATACCACCAGTCAGTCCAACAAGAAACATGTTGTAAAAAAGATATTTTCAACAACTGAAACAATACATTATTTTTAAAAAAGTTATCTAAAATTTTAAGAAATATTAAATTATGCATAGGGTATCAACAACATATAGAAAATCGATGAAATACTTCTCAAATACTTGTTAAAACAATTTTACTACAGATTTATTGGTATTTACATATTATCACAACATTATATGAAACAAAGTACCTGGTTGCCAAATCAGCACATAGGACACAGGAAATAATTGATAATTTGGCGAGTTATTAAAGTTGGTGATTGTTGCGATAATATGTTAGTACTGATTTATCTTATAACATGAAATAAAAATATTAAATACACATAGCTTATTCAACTATAAATAAGTAATCAAAGAATTTCCAAATTTGTAAACTTAAAAAATTTACAATTAATTTGGGTTTAAGTGTAGTACAGGGCCACTTGGCGCAGTCCATTATTTTGGCGACTAAAAGTGGTCGCCAAGGTACTTTTTTCGGAATTATTTATTTTATAATGAATTCGATATCTCACCATAACATGAAGATAAAAATCCGCAAATGCAAAGAAAAATAGCCAAATCCAAAGTGGCCCCCCTATACTACACTTGAACCAAAATATGGTTATTCTTCAGAAAAAGAAACATGAAAAGGTAATAGATTAGAACAAAAAACTTTAATGAAATAAATTATCATAATACAGGTTAGAATGTTTCAACGTTCGCATTAAAGATTCTTTTCATTTTGTTACTATTATTTTGAATGCATTAATTTTTATAACTTCTGTTTTAACTACTCTGATTTAGCTCATTCTCTGAATTTCCCCCTTGTAAAAGAATGATCATTGTAGCAAATTCATGAACTTGCAAGCCATATCTATTATATATCAATATGTTGGGGACAGAATTATATTAATGCTGCACTGTAAGGCAAAACAAGGGCTGTTGGCAGTGGACCTCGAAATTTTGAAACTTGGTCGAGTGACAAGCACGATGCACGTGAGTGAGTGAAGATTAATGTCGCACTGTTTAGCAACACGAGGGCTTTTGGTAATGGACCTCGTAATTTTGAACCATGGTCAAGTGACGAGGACGACACCTGAGATGGCCCCCCCTCTCCTAACTACCACACCACACCAATGGGAGAAGGTTTGAGCTCTCGGCAGATTTAATGTGCATCGCTCCCCTACACGGCGAGTCTTCAGTGGTACTGAGCTCAAACTCATGACACGCCAGCCACGATCCGATACCACTTGGCTGTCACGGCCACTATGACAAGGATGACATCTGAATTGACAACACCTTTTCCTAGCTACCACACAACACCAGGGGAAGAATACTGAGTCTTGACAGATTTAACATGCATCAGTCCCCCTCTACACAGCAGGTTTTCAGTGGGTTAATTACACAAACTTTCACAATTTTACAGAACAGTTATAAAAGACTTGAAAAATGTGAATTTATTTTTCTTAAACATCCAACACACGAATTTTAATAAATTATTTAACATATATGTTATTTACATAACATATGGTAAATGCAATATATATTTATTACATTAAAAAATTCATGTTCATTGTAAAAAAAAATTGAATCGCGTGTAAGTTTCATCTAGAACAACATACAGGATGAAGGATACGAGTAATGTGTTATTTCCCTTTTCAAAAAATATTGATAAAATTAAAAACACAACAGTCGTTTAACTAGCACAACAAAGATATTAAATTTAGTTTTTGAAAAAAATAAAGAAACGTATGAAAATCCTCATCGTGCAGAAATACAATATAACATTTCCGAAATTTTTTTGGAAAAATTAAAAAGGAAATGTTATTAAATTATTGTTTTAGCGGAGCTACTTACTTTCAATAATACGAAGAATTACTTTCTTCTTAATATGCACTCGTAACACAGTTCCATTTGTAAACAATTTATTTCAAAACTTCCGCACAAATTTTTGCTTATTATTATCTGAATTCTTTCATTTTTTTCCTGGAGCAGAACAATGATGAGCTTGTTGAGAAACACAATTTTCTATTATAACAAGGGGAATATATTTCATATAAGAAAATTCACAATACTCACTCAATAGGTAAGAAACTATTTATATTGGGGTTAAAGGAAGTGAGTGGATGACTGGTAAACAAAACTGAGTCATGACTGCAACCGTGTTAGTGCACTTCGTAAGGAAGCTGATTATTTGTGGTTAAACACTGAACCGAGCTGAGATCTGATTATTTGGAGGAGAATCAAAATAATATTGGATAATGCAAAAAACAAAGTTAGAGCGGATGTTAATGGTTTAATCAGCAACAGTAGTTTTTAGCTATATATATGTTCGTATTGATGGTTCTAAATTAACTTTAATTTAGAAAAAGACTGATGCCGATTTTTATAAATCATATGCTGGTCAAAAGAAAGAATTTATAAATACAAACGGGTGTTAACTCGATTGACTTCAGTGAGTGTTTATAAACTTGCTCATTTTATTCAGAATTTCTAAAAAAAAAAAAAAAAAAAACTTCAAAATGCCTGCAATAAAGGATGTAAATATTGTGAAAATCGCAGTGGAGATGGACGATCAGGTACCACAACTGATTGAATTTGATCAGAAACGGCCATTGGCTGCAATTATTCAAGATTTGTGTACCACTTGGGGTTTATCAGATCCAGATCAATATGCTCTCCAGTTTTCTGATAATGCTCATAATTATATTACTGAGAAAAATCGAAATGAAATTAAAAATGGAAGTGTATTAAGACTTACTTTTTCTTCAACAAAAACTGCTCAAGAAATTTTGGAAAAATTAAATTTTGGAACACAGGAAGAAAAGAAAATAGTTTTAAGACGACTTGCAAAACTATCTGCTGATTATACTTTTGCTTTGGAATTCATCAACAAACAGGGCTCCAACTTCTTGATATCTATGATTGAAGGTGGTACTTTTTCTGGTGAGTTGATGGCGCTTACACTTCAATCATTTGTTGAATTAATGGATCATGGCATTGTTTCTTGGGATAACTTGCAAGATAAATTCATTGGAAGAGTTGCTAATCAAGTAAATTCTCAAACTTCATCTCAAGATCCCAGATCTTTGCAAGCATCACTTGCAATTTTAGAATCCCTAGTTTTAAATAGTTCTGGGAAGTATCCATTAGTTGAACAAGAAGTAACTCTTCCTTATTTGATCGTGCATCTTCAATCAACCATTCCAGAAATTCAACAAAATGCAATAGCATTGATCAATGCCCTCTTTTTGAAAGCAGATTTGAACAAAAGACGTGCAGTTGCAGCAACATTAACATCAAAACAGATCCGAAATGTTATCATGACTCACATTATTCAAATGCAACATGTTGGAGCAGAAATGGCTCATCAATTGTATGTGCTGCAAACTCTTCTATTTAATTTATTAGAAGAAAAGATGAAGAAGAAGTTGGATCCCCAAGATCCAGAAGCTCGTGAAAAAATACTTGAATTGCGAAAAATAGCTTTTGATACCGATACTGAGATAGTAAATTCTGTGGCTCGTAAAGGAGGTGGGTATTCAAAAGATTATAAAAAATTAGGTTTTAAGAATCATGTTAATCCAGCCGAAGATTTTGCTGAAATTCCACCTGGTATGCTGGCTTTGGACAATATGATTTATTTTGCTCGTAATCATACAGAAAATTATACCAAAGTTGTTCTTGAGAATTCTTGTAGAGCTGATGAACATGAATGTCCATTTGGTCGAACTAGCATAGAACTGACTAAACTTTTATGTGACATACTGAAAATAGGAGAACCTCCGACGGAACAAGGAAAAACATTTTACCCCATGTTTTTTACCCATGATCATCCATTTGAAGAATTTTTCTGTATTTGCATTGTTCTTTTGAACAAAACATGGAAGGAAATGCGAGCATCAACTGAAGATTCTGCTAAAGTTATCAGTGTGGTTAAGGAACAGATAACCCGAGCATTAAACACAGATCCACCACCTGCAACATTGGAAAAATTCAAACAAAAACTTGCCACCCTAACATACAATGAAATAACAAACTTGTGGCAAAAGGAGAGATCAAACAGGGAAGAATGGGAATCCCATGCAAGACCAATTGTTGAATTGCGAGAGCAAATTACACCAGAAATAAGAAATCTGATTCAAAAGCAAAGGTTGCAGTATCTATGTGAAGGTACAATGTTTACTAAATATTCAAATAAAGGTCAGCGTATAAAAGACAAATTTTGGTATTGTCGTCTTTCTCCAAATCATAAAGTATTCCATTTTGGAGATTGTGATGAAAACAGAGGTGTTCCATCTTTGGAAGAATTGCCGCATAAGTTGCAGGTCGTTGAAATAAAAGCACTAGTCACTGGCAAAGAATGTCCACATATGAAAGATGTGAAACGTACAAAATCAACAATGTCTCTGGCATTTTCTCTGATTCCAGACTCTGACCAAGAACCATTAAATTTTGTAGCACCAAATGATAAAGAATTTGATTACTGGACTGATGGAATCAATGCACTGTTAGGCAACAATATGGTGAGTAAGGAAACAAAGAGTGATTTAGAAACTCTTTTGAGTATGGATATTAGATTAAGATTACTAGATACAGAGGGTGTTGACATTCCAGAGAATCCTCCTGCTATTCCAAAAGATCCTCCAAATTATGATTTTTGTTATGATTTTAAATGAATTACTTGTTTTTGCTAAGTGCAATCATTCAAAAAAAAAAAAATTTTTTTTTTTTTTTTTTTTTTTGTCAGTTTTTTCGTATTTGAGTGTTTTATAAATGTTGTGACTTATAATGGATATTAGAATACTTACACTAATGTAAATAAGAGTATGAAATGTGTGATTTTTTAGGTATATAGAGAACATATTTCATGTCTTTGTAAAACTGGAAAAAAGTATTAATGCTTAGTATGTTTATAAATAAATCAATTTATACTCTGATTAAAACTAGCTGTAATATTTAATAATTATTCCTCATACTGCATTGGAATACTTATATTGTATCATAAAAAGAATATAATTATTGCATTTTTAATTATTTAAGAATGTCTTTTTAATTTGTATTTTGAAAAATATATATTTTTACAAAATTTTATTAAAATATATTAGCTAATCATTCTTTTAAGTATAATTTGTCTAGAGCTGAAACATAACATGATGGGCTTAAAATTTTCAGTTTCTGTTAATCATTCTAGAATTTAAACCTAATTTATTTAGGTTTAAAAAATTCAAAATCATTGAAACTTTGCTTATTTTTAGTAAGTTTCATGGGTAATATTTTAAATTTATAAAGTATTTATCATATTCCTGATGAAAAATTATCTACCCAGTTTTCACTTAATCTTTAAAATTTTATTTTTTCGATAGAAATTTAAAGAATTTTTTGGTGAGATACTATGTTTATCTTTTCATTTTTATCTTGCCAAATAAAATTTAAAATTCATTGATTAAAAAAAAAATGAAGATTTCCTGTGTTTTACTTTTTGAGAAACAAATTTAAAAACATATATTATTTCTCATATTAAATTATTATAACTAAATTATTTTCTGAACTTGTTTGGTTATTTTATTTTAATTTTATTTAAAATTATCTATAACTGTTTTTGCTGTGGAAATTTTTATATCTTTTTTTGTTTTTAATGTTTCATTCAATGAAACTGGATTTTCTTTTTTGATTTTTATTAAATCAAAAATTTGTCATTTCTGGGTTTTTATATTTATTTGAAATAATATAATTATTAAGTGATTAAAAAATATATATATCTCACTCTTTTTCATAAGCATTCATAGCATTTTAAGTAAAATTTTACTTTCATACAAGTCACTACGCATTTTTTTTTATTACTTTCGCCTCTCTAAAATGAACCAGGATTTATAATTTTGTGGAGTAGTTAAAACAATTAATTTGTATAAAGAGACAATCTTGTAACAATATATATGTTTTTCCTTTTATTAAATCAAAAATTTAAGTTATGTATAAACATGTATGATACATGTTTAAATTTTCAGCCTACTAAAATACATGTCTGATTTATATTTAAATAAAACACTAGAAAGTTTAAGCACTATTTTTTTAATTAAAAAGTAAAATTTTATTGTAATTATTATTTTTTTGTCAAAAAAAGGGAATTTGCATATTATTGCAACCTATTGACGATATTATGTGAAACAAAGCACATGTTTGCCAATTCAGTGTGTACAACACATAGGAAATCCGGGTTGCCAACTTGGAGAGTTATTATTAGAGTTGGTGATTGTTGTGTGATGATAATACACAAATACCAAAAAAAGTAATAAATGTTATATACTTTCTTTGATAACCTTTCTATTTGTAACATAGATCTTGTTTTATGGAGAAATGGTTAATTTTACATTTAGCCAAAGATTCTAGTCATTATCAATTAAGACCAATATGAGTTATTAATCATTATGAATTCTGCATTGTAATTACATTTAACAGCTAATTCTATTAGAATATTAATAACATCAATTTTCCTAACTGATATACTTAACCAAAAATTTGTTTGAATTCATAATGGGCATTCAGTTTTACATGTATAATTTTGATGCAAAATAATGTGTATTCCATGCTTTTGAAGTACTGTACTAAAATGTATTTTTTAAAATTTTATTTGTATATTGACTTATATTTAAATGCTATTTCAATTATCAGATTTTTTTTTTTAATTATCGAAGTACTTTGTTATAAAAGTTAATAAATCTTTTTGTTCGTATTTTGATTGTGTATTCATTATTTTATTTGCTTTAAATGATATACATACTTATTAGAATGTATATATTTTAGGTTTTTTTGTGTGAAATTGAGAAGAATCTGGTGTAAGCTTTAAAAAACTAAATTTAATTTTCTTTAAGTATAATGTTTAAATAAATATCTAGATTGATCATGCTGTTGTATTAATACATTTTCAACATACAATAAATTTTTGTATTTCTGTTTGAAATATTAATATCCAAATCTGAAATTTAAGGCAATTTTTAATAAAAGTTTTAGTTATGCTTGTGTATT
This sequence comes from Trichonephila inaurata madagascariensis, assembly GCA_019973955.1. NCBI lineage: Eukaryota > Metazoa > Arthropoda > Arachnida > Araneae > Nephilidae > Trichonephila > Trichonephila inaurata. The sequence continues at coordinate 196,197 of BMAV01022309.1, read as the reverse complement.
ATACCACTGACCAATTTTGCCTAGTCAAAAGACGTTGCATAATGCTGTCATCTTGTGTGCAAACTAGATTGTGTTTGTAGAAGCATAGACAGTTTTTTACTATTGGCTACATATTGTGGCATTTGGTGAATCGATGGCAAGAATAAGACAGATGTACCAAGTTTTACACAAATGTTGATGCTTTTTTTTTCATTAAAATCTTTACAGCTTTAATATAATCTAGATTACATTAATATCTCAAAATTTTTTAGGAATTTATAATTTTGATTCATGTTAAATTGTTAACATATAATTGAATATTCTATATTGCATTTATATTTATTTTAAGTAATGGATATTATATATGTGTAAATATAATTATATATATATATAAGAATTTTATTGCTTTATATAAAAACAGGGTCTTGAGTACACAAACATATTTTAAGTTGATTACAAAAGATAGCGATGATTTAGAATTTATAGTAATCTGAAGCAGTATTTTAAAAGTCGTGAGTTTTAAATTAATCTAAAAATTAATTTTGCTTCTAAGTTGAAATATTTTCAGTATATAAATTTATATTTTACTCTAACTTTAAATAATATATTGAAAAAAAAACTGACAAATTTTGAAGAAAAATAGAATAATGTATTACATAAGATTAAGTAATCCATAGTTATTAACATAGTCAGATTTACACATCAGAATTGCTTATATTGAATTATATGCGATTGTTTTCAACATTAGTTTTGAAGAATGAATTTAAGATTTTATTCTGAGAATAACTGTTACAAAAGAAAAATAGTACAAAAAGATTTTTATAAAGAAATAAAGTTTTGAACATATAGAAAAGAGGCCTTAACATTTTTAAGTAGGAATTTTTTTAAAAAAATATACTATTCTAAGGATATTAAAAATTGGCTTCACTTTTACTTTCATAATTTATTTTTCTGAAAACAAGGATGACAGTAATTATCCCAATATTTTTTTGAAATCTATGAATAATATGTAGGTAGTATCAAAATAAAAAATATAGAATCCTTTGTGAAATTTTTTAAAATTTTAATGAAACTTAAATGAAAATTGTGCAATATAAAAACTTAATTTTGTGAAAACCTTTTAGACATGTATATAATTTTTTATTTGCATGACAATTTATAATTACATTTAAGCATTAAAATAATTGAGTAATGAAGCATAAGTACAAATTATACTACTATCCTTAGATTATATTCTACAAAAGAAATCTAAAAATAAAATAATTTGATCAAAAATATGCTAAATTATAAAAGCTTATAGAATTTTGCTATTAAATTTTCAAACTAGCACTTCTTTGCTCTCATAGCTTTCAGAATTTGTTTCTTGTTTTGGGAGATCATTATGAATAAATTTACTATCATTTTCAAGAAGGTTATTACTATTATCTTTTGCAGGCAGATATTGAAATGATTTCACTTGTAATGTTTCTGCTAAATTCTCCGCAAGATAAACTATGTTTCTTAAAATTATTTTTTCATTTTCAAAAGAGATTTCGAGACTGCGCCTTTTGGATTCATGCAAAAGTTCAATAGCTTTATCTTTTTCGTCCATTTCATATGAAAGAAGAGCATAATTAAGAGGGATTGTAGGATCAAGTTCGTTCAACTTCATAGCTTGATCATATGCTTGACATGAATTTTTAAAGTCATGCAGGTATTTCAAAGCAATGGCAAGTAACATAAATAATTGACCACTGTGAGATTCAAGATTCATAGCTGCACTTAGAAAATGAAATGCAGAAGCATATTGTTGCATGGTCAGATGGACTAATCCTAAGTTTTGTAAAATCTGCCAACTGAATGGAGCTAAGTATGTAGCTCTTTTTAAGCAACTAATAGCTGCAACATATTTCTTTTTGCCAAAAAAACACATTCCAATATTATTCCATAATGCTGGACTTTCAGGAATTTTAGCAACAGCAATACGATACTTGGAGAGAGCAACTTCAAAATCACTATGATTTTGTATTATACTTCCAGCTGCAAGAATAGCTGGCACACATGCAGAATCAAATGCCATGGCAGTTCCAAGTTTTTCAAAAGCTTTCTGATACATACCACATTGTAGATACAACAATCCAAGTTTTGACGCAAGTTCTGGATTCTCTGGCGAGTGCTCTACTGCTTTGCGATAAGTTGATATAGCAGCTTTGATATCGCCTTCCATTACATGAAGTTGTCCAAGAGCAATAAAAGTTTCATCTTGAGGCCTAATCTGCAAGGCTTGTCGTAAGTATTCAAATGCTTGTTTATGGTTTTGTAAATGCATGTAACAAATGCCAAGATTATGGCACAATTCCCAATCTTTACAATTCATTCTGGCTGCTTCTTCATACACATCAATTGCATTTTTATGTCTTCCAAGTAAGAACAATGAGCGTGCTACTTGCTTAAGATTTTCTGCTGAAGTATTTAGAATAGAGCATGTTTGAAATAATTCTAGGGATTCTTGAATTCTTCCCTCATGACGAAGGATTAATGCTTGTACATACAAAGCATATTCACACATGCCTTGTGTTTCGTCCAATTGTTCTTTAATTATCATTTTGCATGTATCGTATTCTTTACGAGTAAAATGTAAATGGATTAACCAATTTCGCCTTTCTAAAGTAGGGAGATCTGGAGGTTTACGTACCATATTTTTCTTACTGTTATGCATAGGTCTAGTAGATTCCACTACCATGAGTTTAGTCTCTTCAGCTGCAGAATCTGATTGTTTATCAACAGCATTGTCTGATTGTTTGGTTTCTGATTCTGAATTCTCCATTATTATCCAATTCTGTATAATATAATACTATATCCTATGCAAATAATTAAGCGATTGATTCTTACTTTGAAAATATTAAGTACGCAAGCGGCTGATAAACAAAAAGTGCATATCAGCATGATCTGTAACCATGGAAACGAGCCAACAGAAACTTGACACCTGTACAAAAACGAACTAGCAAAAAGAAAATTCATAAAAGAAAAAAAATTAGTAATTATTTTTTTAAATAAAATACTGAAAAATATTCCAAGGTTTAATTAAAACAAAAAAAATATTTAATGAAACATTTTTATCGAAAAGTAAGCTGTAAGCGCCATCTATTAGTAAATATTTAAACTACAGTTTAATTTTACAAGGAAAAATTAATATGCACAAAAACGCTTAAATACATTTAAAAATACGTCTGAATCGTTGTAAAAAAATAGTTCGAGGACATGGAAATAAAAATAAAGAAGTGGAAAACTGGTATAATTAGGCATGAAAATATAAAGAAACATTTTTGCCAAAAAACGGTATGTATAGAAAATCGCAATATTGACATGTTTTAATAAAAAAAATAATACACATTCGCCTCTATTATTTAAAAAAAACATTTGAATTGTTAATTTTTTTACATTAAAGAACTAATTTACAAATTTTAGTAAGACATTCCTTGATCAATAATTCTTCATGGGCATATATATATATGAAAAAAAAAATAAATAAATACTTCCAAAACTTAATTTTCTTAAAATATATAATTCAGACTTTTGAAGAATATTTTATATACAAATTGTGTGTGTATCATGTGAAATCAATAATGCCTGATCAAAAATAATGATTTAAATTTTTAAACCAGATCATTGCTCTAATTATATAAAAATGAGGGTATAATTTATTATTTTATACGGTTAATATTTAAGTATAAACAATATGGGATCCATAAAATTAAGTAATGTTACAAAAAATAAAGTATTAAAGATGTAAAAAATAATTCAATATTACTGCTAGATTAATGATTTCAGGGCCATTTTGTTTCGAAACTGGTTTGTTGAACTCAACAAAATTCGATATTGGTTCGACAGAATGTAGTTAGACGAAAATTAATAGTTCAATCTAAATTTCAGTTAATTTTTTTTTCCTATATAGTTCATAAATGATAATATAAGTAGTGGGAAATAATGTTTTTGTCCTTGAAAGAAGGCTCCTTAAAAATGGGAAACAGTGTGGGAAATTCCTCATAAATCCAACAGAAAGAATTGATATATTTTATAATAATGCAAGAAAGAAATATCTTAATGAGTATGGCTTGATTAATGTGATATAAATTTCAAAACTGATGGCAATATTTAAAATGTAACTTAATTTAATTGAAGCTCAAGAAAATATGCTTCCATTTGCGAATTCAAGGAAAGGGGAAGTGAATATTGTGTTTTATGGCACAAAAACCAAATTAAGCTATTTTAATTGGAGAGATATTTAAAATAAAACATATACAACATAAGATATCCACCTTTTGTATTTTGCACATGAAAAAATTCAATTGACAAGAAATATTACATATTTTGTGAGTAACAATTCCCTCCTCCCCCAAATGAAATATAAAAACGCAAGATAAAACAATTCTGAAAGTTAATTTTTGTAGTTAAAAAAATATTAAGAGAGAATTTACATCAAGGATGTTAAATTTAGTTTTTGTAAATTCAAAACAAAATCTGATATTACAGATTGGGGCAAGGGGAAATGCTCGATTTAACGAATCCATCGGAACTGAACATTTCGTTAATTCGGAGTTATTCATTATATCGAGGCCAAAACAAAATACAAATATTTTGCTCTTACATTCTGGAAATTCTTTTAGCAATTACCCAAAAAGTATATCCATAGTTAAAAATAACACACTTTTTATTCAACAAGCTAAAATTCTATTAGTGAATTATGTTGTACCAGTTAATTAGATACTTTAAAATACTGATTTGGCAATCTTTTTGATTCCTAACTCAAAAGAGATCTTTTTCGATTTTATGCAGAGAAAAAAATACTACATCATTTACATCCTGCTGCATAAGAGAAAGATATATTTTCACAATTTCCGAACGATGTAAAACATTGGAAAATGTAACCGTTTTGATAGAAATTTCATTATCAATCTCTATATTAGAATCTCTGTTCATTGGTCCCGGCAAATCAACAAATTCTTCAACTTCATTTGCGCAGATAAGCAGTCCATCATCAAATGAATCATATTCATTAAAATCTTAAAATATCCACTACATTGTGGATTGGGATGAGGTAAGAAAGGAGTTCCCTGTCCCGATTTAAGCTCATTTCGGGCCCTGAGCGCAGAAGATTTACAGGCCCCCTTGGCACTCGAGGATCGAAATTTGTAACCAAAAAATCTGGTTAAGTCAAGCTTATCCAGGCCCTTTTGAGCCCCTAGGTGCCCAACGGATAAACCAGCACTGTCCTGTCTAACTCAAGACTCACACAATAAGTCACACTCCTAACTCATGTGCTCCTGTAAAATCTAATAGTGGTATTCACCCTTTCCCTTTGAAACTTGCTACTTACAAAAAAAGTTTTTCTGTTCTGGATATCATATGAAAGAAAAAAAATCCAATTTTTTTAAATACATAAAAAAAAATAATCAGCAGCAGCTAAAATAATTTATTTGGGAAGGGTTTTTTTTTTGCCATCATTTTAATTGGGGAAAGAGAAAAATTCGTTAAATAGCGAAATTTGCAAAATAGGGATTCGTTAAATCGGGGTCTGACTATGTATTATTAGGTATAAGCAGAAATGAAATACAGTGTGATAAGAAATAAGACCACTAACAAATTGATGCACTTATGAAGACACAATATGCAAATTTTAAAAGTATATGTAAAATTAATTGTGAAATACTTTTAGAACTAATTTCAACATTAAGAAATAATTTAAATTTCATTAAAATCTTAAATAAGGTGTTTGTTAATAGCTTACAAGAGAGACCACCTGAGAAAATTGCCATAATATGCATTGCATGAGAATCATAAGACAAACATTAGTATTTCAGGGGAACATTACCTCTGAATCAACGTTGCATGTTTTGATTGTACTATCCATGACTTAATTGAAGATGAGAGCAAGAAAAATTTACTTTTACAAGTGTGCTAACAAAATTATTAAAAGAGAAATAGTGCGGTTAATGAAGTATTCTTAAACTGAAATTCACAATGTCTAATTAAAAAAAGAGGATTCAACTGCAATAAAGCAATTTGGAAGAAAAGGGATAGACAGTATTGAATGATTTGACAATTTTGATTACCAACAAAAGCAAAGGTCTTTCGACTTGTGAAATTTTGGAACATTTTAGGAAAAATAAAACCCCTTGCATTACAATTTGAAGCTTCTTAAATCAAATACCAATACAAAATTTGTGAAAGTTACTGAAACACTAAGAGATTGAATTGAAATTGGCTAAAAAATTCATGTCATGAAAAGATGAGAAATTACATAATTTCTAAAATTAAAGTGATATAATTTTTTTAACAGACTATATTACTGAAAATATAGCAACTGAAATAATGTTTAAAAAAAACTTTAGAAACAAGCTTGATAACTTGGTTTATTTAAAAAAATTTAATTGAAATTCATTTCAAGTTTAAAAAAAAATAGAAAAGGGATCTTAGGTTATCTTAGGATTTTATAAATATAGCTGCAATGTATTCAATTTTGTAATGAATGTGTTGCAGAAACATAATTTTGAAAAATACCTATGGAACAGAAATAGGAAACATATATATACCATTTGTTAGTATTTTGTAATAAATAATAGAAATATGCATTGTTTCCATTCATTTAAGTTAAATTGTATCTAACTTCTTATAGTTCCCAACGTATAGAAAATTTTAATAGATAACATACTAATAAAATAATTTAGTATAAAAATAAAATGTACATAGAATGTTTATTATGTATGTATATAATCATAAAATCAAAAGACCATATAAACAAAATATTTTTTATTCTTTTCCATATATTTATATATATATTTTTTAAAAATCAGTCAAAAACTTTTTATTGATAACTTTTTAGCTAAATTATCCACACTAACATAACTATAACTATTATAACTCTATGTATTTAAATTAATCACAAAATACATTTGTATAAAAAGGAATCACAGATATTATTAGGTACATTCAAAAAATAAATATTCCTGAATTCTAATTAGTTTCTATACACAAAGTACAAATCTCAGTACAAAAATATGGCACTGAGTAATGTTCAAAACATCAATAAAAATATAATTTACTTATTAATGCACAAATGTATATCAAAAAGGCCCAAATCTTTTTAAAATGCAGAAATATACACATACTGGTATTTCTCTTTCATAATTGAATGTCAATAGATTGTGAGTTTCAACATAACTTTTTAGTCATATAAACTAATACATCTATTATCCAATACTGAAAAAGAGAATAAAAACAAATACTCCAAAAATGGCTCGAGAGTAGAAACAATTATTTTAATATATATGTATTTGAACAAGTTTCCATCAATAGAAATTTGCTTCATTCCAATATTTTTTTCAAAGGTTCAATCTCACTAATTTATATTTTTAATTGATTTCACACATACATAACTGAATTTAAGGAAACTGTCACAAGAAAAGATACCTGCGAAATATTTATTAATCAAAAGTACAAAAAATATAATATTCTTCCAATATTGAACCTGTTCAAAAAATATATATTACACTGGACAAATATAAATAAATTTCAGCATTAAACTAATATAGATAACATGAAAATAAATCAAGAAAAAGAACAATTTTATAAAAAATGCAGAGTATTTTTGTTAAAAACACAAGAATATTTTATCAAATTCTTTAGCATTCTGATGCTATCTTTTGCTCATAGCAGTGTTCAAGTTAAGTATATAAATTTTAATTATTTTAAAAATACAAATTTTATATGAAAATTTAATATATTATACAATTTCTTTTTCAGTTTTACTAAAAAACTTTAAAACAATTTCACACATTTTTATTTCGGTACAAAAATCTCATATGGATCACAATTTAAATAAAAAAATTAACAAATCAGTGAAAATAAAAATGGCTTCTTAGAATGAAATTGCATTTATATATATTATGGCAAGTTTAGAGATGTATTTTTTTCACAAAGACAGTTAATTAGAAAGAAATTCACACTTCTCGTGCTATTAAAAAACATAGGAGGTAAACATTATTTTAATATAATTATTTGTTACTCAATACCAGTAAAAAAAAGGTTACATTTATCATTCTTGAAAATTTTTATAGTAACTCAAACGATTAGAAGAGATTAATATCTGATCAAAAATATATACAGCAAAATAATTAACAGGTTTTTTATTTTACATTATTAAAAATTAAATTATTTTTCAGAATCACAATTTACTTATATCCTTTCAAAATGATATGTAAAAATATAATACAACCTACCATAACACACAATTTAAGTCACAGAATAGTGACAAAATTTCAAGGCCTTTATGCTCCTTGTTATATTTAAACATGCATTTCACATACAACCATAATAAGGAAATGCAAAAATATCTTTTAATCTTTGTATTTTTGAATATGATACTTAATTTTAAGGTATATTTGATTTTCCTTTGAAATTTGACACACGATGAATACTGATAAGAAATATGTAAGAATATGGCATTGCTCATAGCAAAGATATCAGTAGCAGGCATTCTATAATATTACCTTTCTTAATAAAACCAAGCACTTATAAAAATAATGAAATACATTTGTAAAACCTCATTATATATAATAAATTAACAAAATGTGTATAAATTATAAACTCTGATTCACATTATACATAAACAAAACACTATACATGCATAAAAATATAGAAATACAAATCATTACACATTTTAAAAATCACTTATGGCTTAGAAATATATATTTTACACATAGGACACACAAGAAAGGAGTATATAATATCTATAAAATTGAACAAGTATCCAAAAAAATACTTTAAAAATAACTTTAAAGGATATCGCGTATTCAGAGTTCTAAAAAAAATGTAGAAAATTTAATACTGTCAATTGTAAGACCTAACAGTGTCATAAATGGCAAAAATAAGTACTATGCATAACAAATTGAAAGGAAAAAAAAGTGCCACCTATCTCAATACATATTTGATAGTCATACATTATAAAAAATATGATTTGAGTATTCAAAACTTTTTTACAGCAACATTTTGATTCTTCAATTCATTCAAAAATTATTGATCTAATACTTACAATTAATAGAAAAAATGAAATTTTGTTCAATATTTGATAGCAGAATCACAGCATGATATTTATATAACAACAATTTCATAGCTTAAATATATACATAAATATTAAGCAATATTTCTCCATCTACCATAAATTTCAGCAAGAATTCTATCACCATAAATTAGTTATCAAAAGATACATGATATGTCAAATATTTCTTAACAATTAAGTACGTTTTCAAATAACATTATAAACAATATACATAATGGAAATATTCATATTACTTAATTCCATAATTGTATTCCTATCAAGCATTTATTTACAAATTAAATTATGAAATTTTTAATTTAATAAATAATACAACCCAAATTATGTTTAGGAACATATTAAACAAAATTAGAAAAATAACAAATACAATTACTTTATTGATAAAAAAAATATATAAAAGGAAAATAGTGAATTAAAGGAACAAGTTGGACTCTGCTTTGATATTTATAAACATAAAAATGGAATTTCAAAGCATCCAATAAACAATAATAAAAAAATCCTAAATTACAATCATAACATACAATAGCATACACATGTATATAATAACAAGAAAAGAAACATTTTTCAATATAATAATTAATACTTGAATTTAAGTTATTTAAAAAAAAATACTTTCTAATATTAATTTGAATAAAGAGTTGTTTTATAATTGGTAAAATTAATGAACAAATCATAAAACCAAACTATATATACATATATAATAAAATCAAACCCAGTCTTATATTTTGATAAATAAATCAGAATTAATGTGAATTAAATAATAAATTAAAGTATTGTTTTATGTAGCTGTAATCTGAAAAATAAATAATGCAATTAAAAAACATTCACAAACAGAAAAATTGTAATATATGAATACCAATACGATGTTAATTTATAAAAGTTATAAATAACTACTTAAGTTTATATTTTCATCAACAGTATAATTAAGAGGAAGTACAACAGATTTGAATGTTTTTACAAAAATTATACCTCAGAAAACTTATAAATTTTTTCCATTCAATATTAACTAAAGAGTACTGTATATGTTTTTGATGAATATTTAATGTTATGAGTAAAATACTATTACAATTTCCTATATTCCATTAAAAAAAATTCTATAAAAATGTTAGAAGAGTCTTTTAATATTTTAACTATATTTTATTTCACTGCATCTTTTTATAAATAAAGAAAAATTTCTAAAATTGTTGAAATTTTAATAATTTACTATTAATATAAACATTGACATAAATATAAGAAAACCAAGTTACTGAAAATTAAACATGAAATGAAATTGATTCCCTTTCATTTAGTGTATAAACTGTTACTTTATAATTGGATTCTTTTTTCAATAATTTTTTAAATATACAACTGATTCTTATACAAAGGTATTATTCTTTAAAACTATTTTAAAGCTTGTTGATGAAAATATAAAATATGTTTAATCACAAAAGTAAACGAAATAAATAGTGTTCCAAGTCCAAATATTCTGTTACAGATATCAGCTACATAGACACATTGGATTAAATATAAAGTATTTCATCCAAATTTATTTTAAATATTTGTAATCAATATTTTAAACTATATATATATTTCACACTCTTCATTATGACAATTTTTCATGCATTGCATACTTCAAAGATTACTTAAATAGAAATATTATAAAGTTTCAAGCATGATTGCAAATTTTTAAAATAACAAAAACAACTTAGTTACTTTTTTTAGTATTTTCAATTCAAAAGACCTTTACTGGATAAATTATACATTTCATTATAAAAATATATAAATTAGTTAAATATTAAAAACAAACTTTTAAAAATTATTGCAATTTGCGCAAAATTAAACCTTTCAAGTTTAACTTGTGATGCACTATTTTGGCTGTTGTGAGGGAGTTTCCAGCAAACAGAAGGAAAAATATAAATGCAGCAGCAGGCACCTAAAAGCACGAACTTACATTATACAACACAATGAAATTCCGTTAATTTTTTAATTTAAGTAAAAGAAAAAGAAGAAATGATTAATTTTTATATTTGTATTTGTTTTACACAGAATTTTTGCAAAATGTTAAATATCAACAAAGAAGTAAAAAATCAAAGATTAAGAGTCAGACTCGGAATAAGTTTTGCAGACTGCTCAACAGTACTCTATATTAACAATGCAGTTTAAAGAAAGCTTACTCAATTATATCAAAATACTACTACTCAAATAATATCTAATGTAGAAATTCACACTAACAAGTCACACCAATAATCAGAAAACCAGCAAAAATTTGAATTAGGTGCTGACACTAATAAACATAGAAGATTGAGGAGGGCTTTTAAGAAGCGCTTTAATAGCTCTATTCAACCTTCCCCCTTCTACTTATAGAAAATAACAAACTCGTAATAGTTTTAACTGTCAGATCTATTCTAAATATCAAACAGGTACATATCTAATTTAAAAGTGTGAAGAGAATGAATAAATTGCACTATTTGTTTGAAATATGGCGGTATTAAATACTGGTATTGTGTGTGGGTGTAGTTCTTGAAATAATACTGGAATCCACGTTTGACTTTTTCTGGATTTAATGGTAACACAATAAACTTGAATAAAACAAAAACTTAATAATTTAAACTGCCAAGTTAAAATATTAGACTGAAAATATTCTAGTAAACAATGGCACTCCTAGAATGCTGTAGTCAAAATCAAGATTTTAAAACAAAAAATATCCGAGATAAAAACAACAGCGACCAAACGCACCGAATATATATTGGCAAGGAAAGTATACATTATATATAAATTTTCTAACTTTAAATAAATCACTAATCAAGCTACTTATTAATGTTCGAAGTAAGCAAGAATTAAATGTGAGTAACACATTATTAATAATAAATCAAGTTAAAACTTCAGAAATTTTCATATAACAATATACACACATTGAGAAAATATAAAATAGTTCAATATACAATTTTCAAGAATCATTCTAGCTAAAGTAACATTTTAGATAAAAATTCTAAACTGCAATTGAATCTAAACGCGTACACATTATAAAAACAAATATTTCAAATAAAATTATTTACATTAATAAGCATTCAAAATATCATTATAAAAATTTTGTTATTCAAGAATGAGTATATAAGAACTTTGATGTTCACAATGACAAAAAATTTTAATTATCAGAGAGAGTCCTGGATTTCTAAATTATACAACAATTGTACAGGAAGTTTAATTATGTATGAATTGGTCTGGATTTTACAAGCCCTCTCCTTGCCATCTCTACCGGGAAATAATTCAAGAATTTTTCCTAATTTTCAGACATTTCTCGGTAATTGACCATCTTTGATCATAACAACATCATTAATTTTAAATTGAGAAGCATTTTTAAATAAGCTAGAAGGAGCTGATCTTAAATTTAGCAAATACTAATTCTTCCACCTAGACCAAAAGGATCTCATTAGTTTTTTGCGATAATTAAAAGCCTTAAATATGCATTTTCTGGAAGAGAGATGGGAATCAAGGCAAAGTCTTACAGGAGGCAGTGAAGTGATTCATTTTCCAATAATAAAATGTGCTGGAGTCAAAGGAATTGGTTCCTCTGTTTCACTATCAACATAAGTGATAGGTTGAGAATTGATCATTCCTTCAATCTCAGAACAGTTAATAACTGATCAATGGTAAATAATGATCTTCCAAGTGTTTTTCGAAGTGCGACTTTCACAGAACGCACCATGCATTCATAGAAACCACCCCACCAGGCGGCTCTTTCGACGATATAGTTCCACTTAATAGAGTGAGCAGAGTAAAAGTTTTTTTACATCTGCATGGTTCAACACTTTCCACATTTGTTCCACTTCAGCATGTTTAAAAGTACGGGCATTATCTGATATCACCATGGAACATAAATCGTGTTGAGCAATAAAATGTCAAAGAGCAAGAAGAAATATATCAGTAGTCATACTACCGACCAGCTCTAGACGAACACTTCTTGTTACTGCCCAAGTAATTAACAGTATATACTGCTTGGCATTGTTGTCTTTGAGGAATAACGGTCCCGCAAAATCAATCCCTACAACTGCAAAGGGTGACTCTGCCACATGGATGTCCAGTAGAGGAGCGATAACTTGACGTTCTGGATTAGAGTTAAATCTCTTACAAGTAATGCACTTTTTCAGGAGAGACTTGATAGTTTGGCGAGCTTTCAAGATCCAGTATTTCATTCTCACCTGCTTCCACATTAATGTTCATTTAATATCATTGAAAATTCTCTTAAAATGTTTTACTAATCTACCAGCGATTACAGCACCCATTAATTTTAGTCTAGGAAGAATTATCTTTTTAATAGGGGCTACTCCGGATTTAGAAATAATGAACCTAGTATAAAAATTGTTATCAGAAATTTTATATTTTAAATAGGCCACAGCTCCAAAAGATTTTGGCAAAGCATCTGAAAATACATGTAACTGTAAATCATTTCCATTAATTAAATTTGTGGGGAAATAGTAGAATCACAGAATCCCCATAAATTTTGCAAATGTAATATAAATTTCAAAATGACATCAATAAGAACAGGATTTAAATTTTCTCTAGAAATGAGACATTCATTTAAACTTAAATTATTTCCTTGTTTACTACTCGCATCATAAACTAATCTCGTTTTCATACCGGAAGAATTTTCCCTGAAAACATCATGATGGGGCATTACATATCCAGCAAAACAATTTTCAGTACATTTTTCTATAATACCTTGCTTTAATTGTTCTTTCATAACAAAAAATTAAACCTTTCTTTTTTCTAAAGAAATTAATCTTTTTTCAGCAACGCCAAAGTTAATACTTAAAATTTCCTATTATACAGTTCATCTTCCATTGCAATGGTACCTCATAACCCCGATTTACTTCCTTCCCAAAATCACGTAAACTATTCTCCGCCCCACAACCCCTCATCAATTCATCCCCCAACAAGAATGATTCCAAACCCCACAAGGTGCTCCAAGTCACTTTCGACCACTGTACAAGAAATGCTGTAAACAGCAGCTGCATGCTTCCTTGCTGTCTGAAAGTAAGGTAACTGACCGATCAGAGTTTCCCCAAAAAGAGAAGGGATCATAAATAAATCCTTGTTTATTTTGCTAGGCTTCCCTGTAATAGAACCAAGAAATTCACGCCAAGTAAAATCTGTATTGGACCGTTCTGGAAAGTATCAGCCATCTGACACCCAGATGGAATCAAGTTATCCAAGAGTTTCGGGGTCAAGCCCAAATAAATTTTGGACCCTGTTACTTCATTTGTCACGAGAGCCTCAATGTTTACGGATTGAAAGGGAGAATATTTACTCATTAAGGTTAGATTTACAACCTTGAATGTTTTTTCAAGCAGCTTTCGATTTGAAAAGGTATAGATTAAAAGCGTTTCTTGTCTTAATGGTTTTAAATTTAATGCCTTTTTTAAATCATTACGTATAAAGGATTTTTGCGATCCAGAATCAAATAAAAGCCTAGCCAAAACTTTATTACAACCATTAAGAACTTGAACCTCAGCCGTTTGTAGTAATGTCGCACAATTTTCGGGCGAATATGTTGGGTTCAAAACAGAAGACATTACAATTTCCTTCACCTCAGTTTTGGTTTCTTTACATTGCCTATTTCGGGTATTTCTATTTTATTATTTAGAAAAGTGGAATTTTACTTTTAGTTTTAGGGCAAAACAGATAATTGTGCAGTAAACTCTGGCAAGTTTCACATGGTGTAATTTTTACCTTGCATTGTGAA
>BMAV01022309.1:147453-163287 GCA_019973955.1 Trichonephila inaurata madagascariensis | reverse complement strand
CAAACAAGAAAATTCTCAGTACAAATGGATAAATCAACTTTAAGAGACAGTAAAGTTATGCTGATAATTTACGCAAGTTTAATTGATAAAAGTGACTTTATTGAAGTAATGTTATTCTGTAAATCATTCGAGAGAATACTACTACTTCCAAAAAATATAAGCTAAAAAAAGCTACTTAGATGTCAGTAATGCACTAATGAAAAAGAAATGATCTTGAGCTGCTTCTAATGAGTGGGAATAGCATTGGTTGCTTAAAACTGATGAAAGATGAGAATCCAGAAATGCTTCTTGTACATTGTGCTACTCAAAAGAAAAACTTTTATAGCTAAAAATATTTCACTCATTCTTAAATGAAGACCTGCAATTTGTCATATTTGGCATTATCTTCATCAAGTGTATTGATGCAGTTAAAGATAATGTCAAATGTAAGTCTGTTCACAAGCTATTCTGTGAAGAATAAAATGCAAATTAGGTGAGACTTTTAATTTATTGACGTAAAAAAGATCTAGAAAAGTAACTGTTTGAAAAGATTTACAAGAGATAATTTTAGTGACTTTTTAACTAACAAATTTGAAAGGAAATATTTGTCAATGTTCAGTAGTAAAGCATTTGTCAGTTATTTTAGCTGATATATTTGAAAAACTAAATATACAGTTGGACCCTGATTTAATGAATTCTGCGATTTAATTCCCTGATTAAAATGGAGGCAAAAACCCATACTTAATAAATAATAAACCAGAATTTCTTTCCAAATGGCATCCCTTTTCTTGACATTAACAGAAAAAGACTTATTCTAAGTATCAAATTTTGACAGTGAAGAGTGCAACACATTATTTCCGACTTTACAGGTGTAAATGTGTAATGAGTGAAACCTTCCACATGAGTTTTGAATAGGACAAGGAATTCCTTCATCTCAACCCACTCCAGAATGCAAGGGATATCTTAAAAGATTTTTCCATTTGCTCTCTTTCTTGAAAGAAGTGAGGTGTGTTATATGTACAGTTTTGCAGTAAATTTTGTTTTGAAAATTTGTTAAGCATGGTAGATTGCCGGTAACAAGTGCGTAGCGATTTTTATGCAGAAATTGATAATGGAACTCCAATCAAAACTGTTGCATTTTCTAATTCTTTACATTGTTTGGAAATTGAAAACAAACCTCATGTAGAAGGATGTAAACGATGCAGTACTTTCTTCTCTACAAAAAGTTGAAAAGCAAGAAGATTGTCAAACATCTATTAATCATTATTTTTAAATTTCCAATTAAATGGTGCACAATAATTCACTAATAATATTTTTAGATACTGAATAAAAAGTGTGTAATTTCTTAACTATAGATATTTGTTGTGTAGATTATTATAGAATTTCAAAAAAGTGCAAAAAAATTTTTAGACCCCAATATTACAAATAAAATGTTCAGTCCCAATGAATTAATTAAATCGGGATCCGACTGTATTAAATAAAATAAAACTTTGCCAATGCAAAAGAAAAAATATATGGTTTCATTAAATTTAGTAATACCTTAAATATGTTTGTAATAAAAAATTTGAAAAGTATCAGTCATTTTAAAAATATGAAATGACTGACACTACTTGCTTGTTATAGTCAATCATCTAAAAATTCCATTCATTAATTTAAAAGAAAGATTCTCTGATTTGAAACAAAATGACTTTACTACATAATATAGCCAATGTTAGTGAATTAGATTTGTTTGCTGTTCCAATACAGTACTAAAAAAAACTCTTAGAAAGTCTAATTGATGAGCACAAGTTAGAACTTCATTTAATATAAAAAGAGTGATGGCATGGTTTTACAGTGAATCAGAAATTAAATACCCAAATTCAATCAATTTTGCATGAAGACTAAGGCTACCATTTCTATCTTCATATTTATGTGAAATGGGTATTTCATGCCATAAATGTAACTGAATAAATTAAATTGACTGAATATCACAAAATAAGATTTGAGGTAAGAAATTGACTAAATTGAAACCTAAAAATTTTTTTTCATAATGACCTTAATAAATTTAACACTTATATCTAGAAGTGTCTTCCCATCTCATACCTTATAATTATTAAATAATAATTAATAAACAAAATGCTGTAGAAATTATTCTCATAAGTTATTCAGAACGAATTTTAGTTCATTATGTTCGAAAATTTCCTGTTTTTTTCTGAACAGTGGCATACACGAGGAAGGGGACTTGGAGGTTAACCCTCCCACCATAGACCAATAGATTTTTAATTTTTACTATAGAGATTTCCCATAGGTGCTTTTATTTATATGCTTTTTAGAATTTAACTCCCCTCCCAAAAGAGAGGCCTGTGTATGCCACTGATCCAGAGTACATTTAGTAATTCAATTTTTAAATATTGAAAATTAAGTACATGTGATATACATAATTTAGTTTTAGAAAAGTTTAGGCATGATAAAAAATATTAGAGAGTACTGCTCACACATGAACTATTTGAGGATTATTCGTAACCAATCCTGTAATTTTGAATTACAGGATTGGTTTTGGATCTAACAGTTGAATTATAAGGAATATGATGACTCAAGTTATTTCATTCTCTGAACTTGCACACTTTGAGACTGAGCTCTATTTAGCATGCAGCACAACTGTCATTATTATAAAATAGGTAACTTAATGGGTTACTATGGTCCCATAACAGACAATCATACGAAAATAATTCACAATGGAAGTATAATAATTAAATACATGCAAAAGAAATATGATTATTATGATTGAATCATAACATATGAATTGATATTTTTTTATGCTAGGATGTGCATCTTATATTGTGCAGATGAAAATGTGAAACAAAAAGCAGAGTAAAGAGTAAAATTTTTGGTTTAAAAGGAATTGAATCTATTGCTTAGTGGGATTTAAACTTTATTTTTTCTTCCATTGTAATTTTTATTTTCCAGATAATTTTTAAGCTTGATGGAGCAAAATCATCAAAAATAACACAGGCTAGCAAAATTAAAGTTTTTAAAAAATGCAAAAGAAGTTTTGGGTGATTTTCAGTGCTGATTTAAGCTCACTTTGGGCCCTGGGTGCAGAAGATCTACAGGCTCCCTTCGCACTGGCGGATGAAATTTATTACCAGAAAACCTGATTCAGTCCAGCTTATCTGAGCTCTTTCGGGTACTTCCAGGCTCTGGGCCCCTGCCCTAAGTGCCCAATGGATAAACTGGCACTGATGATTTTCATATAATTTGGTGAACTGATTTTGGAAATGGCCACTAATTTTACCCATCATCTCAGGGGTTTTTATAAACTCCATATTGATAGTTTTGCTAAAATCCTATTTGAAAAGGAATTCTCTTCAATAATTTAGCACATACCATTTAGCAACAGTAGTTTTTATTCAGTTAAATCCATGTAAATATTGATTCTTGATCAGGCAAATTGATTTTTTAGTAAATGGATGAAAATTACTGTCGCCAGATTTCACAAGTTACTTCTGGTTGAGAAAAAAACAAGAAGTTCTCTTGAAGTATAAACTTTTTGCATCCTATTATGGTACAGTTTCTAGAAAGAATCACCAATACACTATTTTAATTAGCTTTTATTAAGGTAATTTATGTACGATAAACGATTGACAAAAGCAGCAAATATTATGCCTGTGTACCTGAGAGTTTGAAACAAATTTTAAATTCCACAAAAAACAAAGTTTCTATTTAACCCTCTCCCTGCACAGTTCTATGTCTGCTTTGCCCATGGAAATCGCAGGATGCACAGCAAGAGGGTTCAATGAATATTCTTTTTCCTTCTTTGAAACTTCTGTTTGATGTTCTTTTATATTCACACACAATCTCGGGCCTATCTTGTAATAACATCCAACAGTAGTCGACAAGCATACTTCTGTCCCATCTTCCTTGATATTTGTGTTCCATATCCTTTATGTCTTGGTTGCTTACCTTTCACCTTGTTGTTTACTGACATATCTTAAATTTTCGGTGAGGGAGGGGAGTCCACAGGTAAGTAAAGGAAATGCATTTTGCCCCAACCAACCCAAGTTTCTGTTTCCTTTATTGTCATGGAAGTATTAAGTTTTTTATACTTCATAAGCTTGTGGATATCTGGACCAACAAAGATCCCCTTTTCCTAAGCAAGGCTTGAGATAAACTTGGGAACTTCTTGCTCAGGTATTAAAAACAATCACCATTTTCATGAATAGCACTGGCCAACTGCTTCATTACACCTAATTTTATAAGCAAAGGAGACAATACATTGTCCAGCTCAACTAAGCTGTTCAGAAACCCATTCTTAGAGTTTGGTATATGACTTTTTCCGGCCATTCTGTTTTGACCCATGCTTGAGTATTATCATGACTACCCCATTTACAAATGAAACATTGGAACTTTGTATATTTGCCTTGTTGACCAAAAAGCCATTGAGATAACTTTCAAATAACTGCAAATGGTCCAACCATGGTCAGCATATTTTATTTTGTTGAGGCTAAGAGTCATGTTTTCATAATTCCTTTGAATGCACCAAATGTACAACTAGAACAGATTCATTTTGGCTTCCATAATGAAGAAAAACAGCCTCAAGATCCCTTTTTGATGAATCTATAAACAACCTCCATTTATTTTTTATCACATAGGTGATATTAAATCTGCTAATTTATTTGAAAGCATCTGAACACAAGACCAGGTTCTTGTCTTCCTCAAAGTATATTTAACAGATTCTTTTTCTCGATTCTTGTAACTATAAAAAATGGTTCCCCTTTGTCAATAATTTTTTTCCCTTTCAATTTGAGGCTCAACAATTCAGCTGCCTCATTAAAAGACCCAGATCTCTAGTCAGAACATCAAGTTAAACCTGATAGAAGGGCCGAGGTTAATCGACTCCTGAGAGCTTGAACTTGTGGCAAAACTATTGGTAGAGAAAGATAGTAACAGAAAGCTGTCGCAGAATGGCATTCCATATGTTTCACCACATTACTCAGGTTTAAAGGGAAGAAATTCATCATTTGAAAAATTTTTTGGTAAATACTCATAAAAATCCAATTAAAATGGAATTTTTCAAAAAATGTGATGCAATTAATTAATTATTTTTGAAATCAACACCAAAAAATACATATTGAACCATTACTTCCCTAGTATTTTTTTCATTGTAGGCTTGTGTAATTAACCCCCAAATTTGAGACAAATATGTATTAAAGGATAAGGATAAAGTTCTTATACATACTATAGGTAACATATGTAACATGCTGTATTTCTTCTGTTCATAATTTTTTTTTCAATCTTTAACATATTAATGAACTCTGGTATATCTATAGATTTGAATGTGCTTTTATTTCTTAAATTTAGAAATTGAATGAACAGCAGTACTGGGAATTTGATAAAGCAAAAATCATTTATTAATTATTACAGTATCCAAATATTAGCTAATGTTAAAACAAAACAAAGAAATAAACTTCCCACAATAAATTAAATTCAGTTTCAGTTCTTAATATAATTCTGAATTTGATTAAATACTACTATAAAGTGATGCATTTCATTTTTTCATTACATTTAAGAATGCCATAAAAATCACAAAATTAAAAATGGTATGCATATTATTGGAAATAATAGATATTTATTAGTACACAAGAACTTCCACAGTGAAAATTTATAACTACCTCTACTTCGTGAAAAGTTTTTTTCAGTTCATTCCATTCCTCAACTATTGTAGATAAGTTGTTTGTTTTATTTTCTACTTCCATTGAGTAAGATTTTTTTTTTTACATCAAACCTATGGAAAAAAAAAACAATTTAATATTTTTTCAATGAAATTTACAAATTCATAAGTTAAAAATCATTTTATTTTTACATTATTCTTATTTATGTAAATATAATTAGTTGAAAATCTTAGTTTTTTTTTTTTTATTTTATTTTATTTTATTTTTTATAACTAAGACTATCAATAGTAATAATTAAAAGTTATATTTAATATGATAGAAATAAACCATTTTTCTTATTACTAATTTTACTTTAAATGATCTAATTTTTCTTACCATAACAAACTGAAATATTTTATAAGTACTTTTTTCACTCTTGTTGGATTGAGAAAAAATAAAATAAATTTTAAAAGATACAAAATTTCCATAATACAAATTGATTTTGACCCGGATATTGAACATCATCTTTCACTTTGGGAAAGAAACATCATATGAGCCTTTCAATAATTTTGAATAATTAAGATAAGATATTGCATAATCAAATGAATATGAATTTGTTTGATCTACAAGCCATTATCACTATGGGAGTACAATTAATATGATGCATCTACAATTTTAACATATTAAAAAGTGATTATTTAAATGCATGCTGATCTCCATATGCTCATAAGGATACTAACATTTTATGTGCAATGCTCATAAAAATATCTGCATATTTATTCTTCAGGTATAAATAAGTAATTCTAAATTTTAAAATAATTTCTTCAATCAATAATTTTGCTATTTTCAAATCTTTTTATTCAATTGTGAGTTGGAAGTCAAGAATTATTATTACATGATATTTTGTATTTATTTTAGTTAAGAATTATGAATCATTTTTTGGATTTAAAATTACTACCTCATCTTCCTTAAATTAATGAATGTTTCTCTATGATAGGAGTTTACTTAGTTCCACAAGTTCTTGTGGTAATAAGTTGAGAAATACAGAAAAGTTCAGACATATTTTTTAAAACTGCAATATTGAATACATAAATATAAACTTACAAAGAAGCCTGATTATATTTTCAATACATATATTAAGTTTATTATGTGAAACATTTAAACAGTAATTGTGCTTCAATATGTACCTAATTGTTTACAATTATTATTCATGATGACAAAAACATTGCAATTTTATTGTAAATACATTTACAAAATGCAAAAATATGCAAGATTTAAATACATGAAGTATGAATTTTTTACAACTAAATTAGAAGTTCCCTAAAATATTTCCAGAGATTCTTATACTGCAGCAACACCACAAGTTGTTATTAATAAATGTTAAAGTACAGTTACTCTCTCCAAGTTTAATTTTCTTTTGAACTTAATTGAGCTCATCTTTTCTAAATATATTTTACTTTAAATTTTTACGTTTAATTTTTCCCTAAGCCCACTATGAATCAATCAAAATCGCATTTTTAAAAGTAAAGAAAGGATGAATTAAAAAGGAACCAAAATAAGATAAAAATAAATTATAAAAATAAAATACTTTAAAAAAAAGACTATAAAAGGCTTCTTATCTATTTAAAATCAAAAAATGTAACTTAAAATAAGAATAAACTTTACCAATTTTTGACATAATCAACTATTAATTTCTAAAATAAAATGTTAACATTTATTGTTTCCTACTTTAAAAGGCTGAAGCCAACTAAATAATGAAATCATTACAGTTATTTATTACTGAAATATTTTTTTCCCCAAATGCGTCATTTTTTCAAGAAATTTCACCTGAATATTTTTCTCATAGTTTAATATTCAACAAAACCAACATTACGCATTAAAGAATACATTTTCCTGAAAAATATTAGTTCATTAGGTAGTTTTGAACTCAATATTTCACAAATATAGTACGAAGAATTTAATGAAATCAAATAACAGAAGAAAAAATGTGTTTGCATGCACTTACAATAAAAATAATTAAAATTGAAAACAACTTAGATAAACTGAAACCCGCGGCTCGTATCGCTGTTGAAGTAGGCAGATGCCTGATCTTTGAACTCTTTACCGCAGATGCAGTTGCCAAATGAACTTTGACATTTGCTGCTGGAGAATAGAAATAATTTCATTTTTGTCTTCTTAAATTAAAACAGTCTTCTGAAATATTTAACACAAGAAAGATTGAAAAAAAATTATCCAAGAAAAAGTAAATGATCTCTTTTTGTACATATTTTTCGTAAAGTACTGGGAAACAAGAAATTGCGCCCTCTCGTGACTGTAGTTTGCAGCGCACATTCTGTATTGCGGTTATTCAGTATTGGTATTTAGTGATATTTATTATCTGTGAACAGGTGAAATCAGATCGGAAGCGATCTGGAATTGACGACTGTTGTCGGATAAAGATAGAAAAAGTCTTGTGTGCCAGTTGGGAGAGAAAAAATGGCTGCTGAAGAACCGAGAAAAGTAGTAGAAGTAGTCAGGGGACAAACATTTGAAGTTGGACCTCGATACAATTCTTTACAGTACATCGGTGAGGGTGCATATGGCATGGTCGTGTAAGTAGACATTAATACTCTTCCGGGATTGCCCGTACTGTCTTGTCATGTTGGCTGATTTAGGGTGCGAACAACAGGGAACGTACCTGTTGATTTTGAGTAATGCATATTATTCCGTTCTTTTCATGATCAAAGATTTCAAATTTTGCGAGATTTTTGTTGCAGAAAGTTCTTTTTGCACTAATATTTATTTTTAATATGCAATTTTGATGTTCAGTTTGGCCGATTGCTGCAGGATTATGTCGGGAATTTTTCTTGCAGGTGATGAATGTGAGCTAAGTGTAGCTGTCAGTATTGCAAATGAGAAATATGTGATCTAATATATTGTTTGAAGGTATATTTTTTGGATGATTTGTCATGTAGAATAATTCAATATTATAATGAGATTTTCACTCTTGCATAAGTGGTGGCAAGCATTGTTTATCTTCAATGCTATGATGTCATATGTCAAATAGTGAATCAGAAAATCATTGAAGATTATAGATTTCATTTTTTAAATTGAACTCAGAAATGTTTATCTCAAACATTTTTCTTTATATTATTTGTTTTATTTTGTTGGTTTATTTTTTTAATTAAAAAAACTTACAAAAGTTACATTTTTTAAAAATTAATTGATGTATTTAATAATGTTGATTTTTCTTTAGTTTTTAATATATATGTTTTTCTTTATCAAAGCATAAAATTGTCAAGATTATACTGGATTGTGAAAGTTTTTTTTCGTGAAAGATTTTTTTTTATGCATCTCATGAGTTGTTTTTATTTTGTATAATGCCACAAAATTGTGTGTTCCAAAATAATTTCTGCACACTTTAAATTCTTGTAAGACACATGAACGAAGAATTTAGTGCATTAAAAAATTAAAAATATAATTTTTACTCGTGAGCTGATGTTATTTGGGTTTTTGTATCTTACATAACTTTTAAGGAATGTTATAAATTCATTTTTTTAAATATAAGAATGCTTTTGTACATTTACATGAATTGTATCTAATTTTAAAAAATTTGTAAGAGAATTTTTTTTGATTTAAAGTTTTAAGAGCTTTATATTTATGTATTAATTTGGGAAGTTTGCAGAATTGTAATACCTGAAATATTCCTACCTTTTTTTTTCTTTTGGTAATTTTGGAAACTTAATCACATTTACTTCTCATAATTAAAAGTAAAATAGTTACAGAGATGTAAGTATGAGAACATTTAACACTCTGTCGGTCACATTTGTGCAAAAAAAAAGCTCAGCAGCAGTTTTTTGCAGTACATGGTTTTTTAAGGTTTTTTTAGAAATCGTGTGTTTCGAATAATAAAAAAACCTTATGTTTTCAAAAAATATTTTTTTAATCCCATAATCTAGTTCCTAAAAAAAGTAAATATTAAGGAACTTTACCCAGATCGAAGGAGGTCGGGTTGAAAATTGCATGTAATTTCTCGCACCATTGCGACTGACTGAATAATTTTATTAAGGTTTACCAGATCTAAAAATAATGTGAAGTTTAAAAAACAACATTTTTTCAATAGAAAGATAAAGGAAGAGATTTTGCTTAACATGAAATGATTGAACAATATTCATTGTAAATAAAAAAAACCTTATATGTAAAACTGACTTAAACATATTGTTTTTATTAACGATGAATATTGTTCAATCCTTCCATGTTGAACAAAACCATTAACTTTAATAGAAAAATGTCATTTTTTTTAACTTCCAAGTCCTTTTTATTCGTGAAATTTTAAAGTGTATTTGTTAAATATTTAAAGAATTCTGCAAAAGTTCAACATCACCCAAGACATTTACTTCTTAAAAGATATAAAACAATTTGTAATTTTTTCCCTTTTTTATGTTGTTTATATAAAGGTAATTTATAAGAAAATTCTTTAGAGTACCAATTCTTCCTTTCTTTCAAAAACAATTACGTAAAGTAAAACAAACAAAAAAAATTATAGGTTAATAATGCTAATTTGAAGTACAGTACAAAAAGTAAAATTTTCATACTTGAATTTCTTAATTATAAACATTGAAGATGGTTTTAAAATGTTGAATGACTACCTAATATGATTAGTTTTTTCATTCAGTTAGACATCAAATATACTAAAGTCATTTTCAGAATTCACATTTTTTTATTTTTGTAACTTAAAATATAACTACTGTATTTTTCTGTATATAATCCGCAGATTATGTGTTAAAAAAGTTTCAAATTTCATTGTGTGTGTTATATACCACCACAGATTATTCGAAAAAACATTCTCCATCAGAAAAGCTTACAATAAAGTTTTTAAAGGAATGCCTTTTATGTTTTATAAAATAAATAATAATTTTACGGCAGATTTAATTTTTTGTTGGACAAAGTCCCATTATCATTTTATTTACCACTTATCTGGATTGTTGATGTTCAGGAAATGAGCAGTATTCCTATATATACTACAGGAAATGAAAGAACTTCAGTTACAGTAGTTTTCTGCTGTGCTGCAAAAGGTTTGAAATTGTTGCCGATGTTGATATTTTAAAAAATATGTTCCCAGGAGAAAATTTTTTCATAAAGGTGTTAAAATTTGTGTAACCGAGAAAGGCT
Source organism: Trichonephila inaurata madagascariensis (assembly GCA_019973955.1). NCBI lineage: Eukaryota > Metazoa > Arthropoda > Arachnida > Araneae > Nephilidae > Trichonephila > Trichonephila inaurata. The sequence goes on along the minus strand of BMAV01022309.1, from coordinate 152,527 downwards.
TGATGAATGAAGAAAAATCATAATGTCATGGTTACAGAGCATCTGGTGAAACTGAAAAAATTCAATTTTTCATCCTAAAACTTTTGATAATGGACTCAATGAAAGCATATCTCAATGAGAATGTTAAAAATGTTGTGAAGTCTGCATCTTCAAAAATTATGATAATATCCGGAGAACTGACAAAGAAATTACATCCTTTAGACATCAGAATTAACAGATCATTTAAATCAAAAGTTAGGAAATTATAGGAATGGTTGATGTTCGATGGAGAAAAGAACTTTAAAAAACCCACAAAAATTGAAGGTACATTTATGAAAATGTCTCCAACTGTGTTTTGAAAGCATAGAATGATGTCTTAGAAACTGGGGCAAAAAACACAGTTTGAAAACAAAATATTTTTGACGAAAATGATTTGAACGGTGAATACTCGTTACGTGACTCGGATAACAATTTTAGTGAAGATGTATGAATTTATTCATTTCCAAATCTGGATGAATCAGATTTTGAAGATTTTTAATCATGAATAAATTTCTTGATCACTCAAGGTAATATTTTCTTTTTTCTTTAGGTATATCAAATAGATTTTTTTCATAATGAAAATATTTGTTTTTTTTCTGTGCAGTGTGTTCCTTTTTTTTTAAATCATATTGTGTATTTTTTATTTTATATAACACTACATTATCAGCAGTATATATTTTGGATTATTTGCCAATAAAATTACCGCAGATTGTGCATAGGGTTTCTGATTTCCAAGGTTTTTCAATTTCCGGGAATATAATTGTCGTTCCCGGGAATACATAAAAAATTTAAAAACACGTTATTTTTAAATAAAAATAAAAATTATATAAAATAAGGATACATATAAATTTTAAAATTAATTCTTATTGATATAATGAGCTAAAAAATATAAAATATATATAAATTGATTATTCATTTTTAAAATAGGATTTCAGAAAGCATAAGCAATGTATACTTTTATTACACAGCCTAGTTTTATACTTTGTGATGAACAATCCAGCAGCCAAAAATGCTCTCTCAACTTCAACTGATGTTGGAGAAATTGTTTTTAAAGCCTCACATGGTTTTATAATGTTTGGTAGTGGATTTTCAGTCAAGTTGAACATCTGTATCTCTTGTTTCGTGATTTTGTTGAAACTAGTACTTTTTTTGGTTGAACAATATAAAACTTTTGTTTTAGAGTAAATTGCTTTGTCTAATTTTTTGTCCAACACATCAGAGGTTTTTCTTTCAAAATCTCTGTGCTCTTTTCTTCTGAGTGTGAAGAGTTGGATATTGATTCCTCTTTGCAGAAAAGCCTTGTCCCTAACATTTGGGCTTGTCTAACCAAACAATTTTTACTAGGCAATCACGAAATATCAACAGTAACTGCAGCTGCTTCATATTAATTTTTTGGATTAGAGAATATTTCGTATTTTTCGTAAATTCTGAATTTTGTTCTTTCAATTCTCCAATAACAAAAGAAAATACACCTTCTGCAGTTAGCAAAGTTGCATTTCGACTGCATAATTTTTCTAAGCCTGCTACAATGGAAGTCACAGTTTCAAACTCTACGTCATTTGTTCTTCTTTAATATCAATTAATGCTTTTAAAATTGCTGACTATTTCTAAAAATCTTTCAAGCATTGCTAACAAACTATTTGAGTGTGTTTTGGTATCCAAACAAACCCATCTGTTCACAGCCAAACTCTTTAACATATTTTTATAAGGTATCATTCTTGAGAGGTGATTTTCTGAATAATTTTACTACATTTCTAAGTCCCATGCGATTCCCGGGAGTAGAAAAAGTACAGAAATCTTATGATTTCCCGAGAAAGAAACCTTAATTATACAGCACCGTGGATTATGCAATGTTTTTTTCTTTTTTTGCTAAAAAAAGGCTTTGCAGATTATACTTCGCTGTGGATTATATGCAGGAAAATATGGTATATTTTTTTATTATAATGTGTTTTGTTTTTCTTATCAACTGTTGTGTATGATACATAAAATTATTTTGCTAATCTAATTGCTATTCAAAGAGTAGTTATTTTTAAATCTTATGTATATTATGTAATTTTTTTAATTTATATTATTCTCTTATTGATTATCTCATAAATTAATGGAAATTCAATCAGGGTATTGTACGAGAGAGAACAGAAAGTAAAAAGGAGCAGATAGAAAAGAATTTATCATACAAATATGTTTTATGAATCGATGTTGTAGATGTAACACAAATTTAAATAGTTAACTGAAATTTAAGCATGCAAAGTAAAAATATTTGTTTAAAAAAAGCCTAATTTAATTGGAAGATACAGCACATTATATACTATGGTATATATTATACTGTCGACCAATTCTTTCAGGTCAAAAGATGTCACGATATACAGCTAAACTGGAAACTGTTCCCATGCATGTTCAAACATGTAATAATGATGCTAGCATTTGTCAACATTTTTTCAATTGGTGATGTCTTTAGGATTGGTGAAGTTAGTCAATGGTATAATATGCAAGTACCTATGTTATTTTCATAGATGCCATGTATAATTTCTGAATCAGAAATGAAAAAAATGCATGCCACACACATATGTAACAAATAATAGAAATGTAATAAAAAAATCTTATATTTTTTGAAATTTTGTATATTTGATTCTAAGTTGATGTATAGTGAGATATTTGCACTGGTGTAGCTAGCTCTGAGGGGGCCCTGTGTCAAAATTCCTTCAGGATCTTTTTTTAGATGTGGAAGCCCTGTAGTTACACATGTTAGGGTCCCATATCATTGGCAGTAGCCACACCCCTGAACATTTGATAGTTTTCAAGAACATGACTTATATGAGTGAAAATGTCTTATTCTTATTTAAAAAAGATTCTTATTTCATATGATTTTTTTAAGGACTATCATTAATATGATTTTATGTATATCTCATTAAAAATGACATTGTCTTCATTTATAGAGTAATTAATTTCTAAATTTTTCTTGTTTGCATTTTAAATGATTCAGATTGAAAAATTTAAAAGAAGCCCATCTGAATTTTTAATTTATTAATATCTGATGTTTATGTAATTAAATATAAAAAGGTTTACCTGCGAGTATATATTTTATATAAACTACATGGAGTTACATTAAAAATGATACATTATTTAGTGCTTGTGTATCTACACAACCACATTGACAAAGTTTGGTAACCTTTTTTTTTATATAGAAGAAAAATTATTTACAAAGTAAAAAATTTATTCACACTACTTGCATACAAGTTTGTACAGTTATGGTGCTAATTTGATGTCAGAGTAGTATATTCACCAAGATGGACGATAACATTAAAATATGATCACCTTGATGTTTTTATGGTGTGGTAATGTGGTTGTTTGTGCCATAGGGATACGTTTTTAATTTATGTTTTTTTTCTGCTGTAACCCTATTAATTTCAGATGCTTTTAGTTCAATTTATTTAAAACTTTAACCATTTTCATTGCATCATTCTTTAAGCTAGCTGCTTCAGTCTTCTGTTGTGTTTTGTGCTATTTTCGAATTTGGATATTTCTAATATCAGTGGTGAGTACCAGGATATTTTTTTTTAAAGAATGAGGGCTGTGCTTTTAATTATTGCTGCAAACTACACATTTCCACTTTCTTTTGCTTTTAAATAATGCATTTTTAAACGTTCCTTGTTTGATGAAATTCATTAAAAGAACACAGTTTTTAGAATATTGCTAGTTGTCAGGAATTATTGATATTCATTAATTTTAATATACATTATGTAATTATTTTATTTATAATTTAGTATTATTTTTATACAACTATTATTACATATAATAATTACATTATATTTATAATAATTATATTTATTTTTTTTTTATTTATTTATAATTATTAATTTATTCAAAATTATTAGTATTGTTATGAATTTTGTGTAAATAATTTGTATTTGGGTGTTTAATGCATTTATATTGTAATGCATAAATTGTATAATGTATTTGTAGTAACCCCTGTTTCCCCCATGAGTCAATTTCTATAAAATCCATTCTTGGTGGATCTCTACTCAACAAAAGAAACATGCTTAAAACAAATTTTAAGTCTATGGGTCTAACAATATAAAAACAGAATTTTTTTCTATTAATCCCCTTTATCTCTCGCAACCTCTTTGTCTTTTTCACAAATCTGCTTACTAAATTTCAAGACTATATGTCTAATAGTTTAAAAAGGCAAATAATTATCTATCATGCCCCTTTAAGCCTCTGCAATGCCACTTCATGATCGATTTTCACAAAACCCATTTGTAGTAGATCTCTACTCCATGAAAGGAATCTGTGTACCAAATTTCAAGACAGTACAGCCAATAGTTTAAAAATTAAATAATCATTTGTTACGCCCCTCGGGGTTTGATTTTCGCAAAATCCATTCTTAGTGGATCTCTACTCCATGAAAGGAACATGCCTATCAAATTTCAAGTCTGTAGGTTTAATAGTTCTGGAGAGATAACACGATGAGTGATTGAGTGAGTCGCTTTTCTCCTTTATATATAGATTACCGTAAAATCCGGCGTATAACGCGCACTTTGAACACAAAAATTAAGATTGAAACTAAAGGGTGTGCGTTATAAGCCGGGTATAAAAACAATGGCTTTAAAAATAACAAAAGATATGAGCATTAAAAAAAATTTACTCCTACATGTATCGAAACACTGTTTATTTAAAAGAAACGACTTGCCTTATGAACTAAAAGAGTTTATGGTGTTAATTATTGCACGGTGATTAAAATATATTAAAAATTAAATAAATTTACGTCCATTTCAGAAGGTGAAAATATTGAACATCCTTATTCCGCTCACTCTGTTATATTTTTATTTCCCTATCTGGTTCTACGGTTCTAAGACAACTCATTAAATCCATCATATGATTTTTTTTATCATTGCCAAATACACCAGGATAAAAGACTACTAATCTGAACTTAAAAATATAGACATAAATTATTTCTCTGGCGAATAGAACTAAATACACTACTCCAAACGAAGTTCTAGTGGAAAGAGTAATATATCCAAGCTCATATGCCTTCCTTCATCCATCAACACCAGTTACT
>BMAV01022309.1:66424-137453 GCA_019973955.1 Trichonephila inaurata madagascariensis | reverse complement strand
GAAATAATATCCATCGCTAGCTACACATTTTCCCCATCTTTCGGGCAATTTGTGAATACCACACCAAAAAAATAATCAGTCTTTTGAGCCAGCCAGTCATCAAGCCAAGATTTTTCGTAAGAAGTGAAGCACTAGTCAGCCAATGCGTGTCCCAATGATGCAAATAGGTGGTAATCAGAAGAAGCCAAGTCTGACGAATAAGCCGCATGCGCTAAGGGCTCCCTGTTGAGCGCCTTAACAATGTCCTTGGTCGGTTTAGCACGGTGGCTAGGTGCGTCGTCGTCAAGGAAAATCACTTTGTGCTGCTGTTTCTTGTATTGCTCGCGTTTTTCAAGTATAACATCATTCAAGTTAAGTAATTGTTCCTTGTAGCGATCAGTATTAATGGTTTCGTCGGGTTTGAAAACCTCATAACAGATTGGTCCCTCCTGATCCCAGAAAATACACAGTATTGTCTTGCGGCCGAAGCGATTCGACCTTGTGGTCGATTTGGACGGCTGTCTGGGGTCAACATATGATCATGATTACGCTTGGGATTCTCAAAATAAATCCATTTTTCATCGCCAGTCACAATACGATGGAGATATGACTTGCGTTTGTAGCGGGCAAGCAACATTTCGCACACGATTTTTCGGTTTTCTTGTTGACAGTCCGTTAGCTCGTGTGGTACCCATCTACCATCCTTTATTATCTTGCCCATTGCTTTGAGACGACGGGAAACAGTGCTCTTGTCAACATTCAATTGTTCTACAAGTTGTTCTTGCGCACGCGCGTTTGGACATCATCTTCATCGAGTAATACTTGCAGTTCAGCATCTTCAATTTTTTTTGCTGGTCTGCCACGCTCCTTGTTTCTCACATCGAAATCACCATTTTGAAACTTTTCAAACCACCTGTAGCACTGTGCACGGCTCAGAGCATTGCCACTGTATGCTTCTACAAGCATTTGATGCGATTCGGCAGCATTTTTCTTCAGATGGTAACAAAAAATTAATGCTGTCCGCAAATCGTGGTCGGAAGGCATAAAATTCGATATTTTCAACACAGTAAAAAAAAATACAGTGCACGCTGAAACTCGTCCAAATGTAAACTAAACATGAGTATCAAAGGTCAAACTATAAAAAAATCACGTGCTACGAATTCGTATTGTTTGCATATATGCGTGGCGACATCTGTTAGCAATCGTCTCATTTGATATGCATGCACCTGGTACTCATGGAAAATTATTAACTTTGATAGCAGAAGTAAAAAGTGCTAAAACAGCACAGAAAAAAAATACCACATGACTATTGGTTACTCCAGCATTATGCTATTCTTGAAGTTCAAAGAGTAGAAAAGTTAATTGTGCCACTAACAGATTTAAAACATATCTTCTCCCCTCCCCCCCTTCTTTCTGTTTAACTAATGTTAGCAATTTGAGTTAAAAGAAATTATATCATCTGCATTTCCTTATTATTTAGCTATTTGTGATCAATTAATGTATATGTTACCGCCATTCTATAGAATGCCTGACTTTTTTAGGCAAAGTATGAAGTATGAGAATTATTTCATACTTTGCCTAGGCATTGTATAGAATGCCTAGGTATTCTATAGAATGACCAAAGCTGTTTAGGCAAAGTATGAAATAAGGTCATGATACGGCTATCATATAAATGACGTACATTTCTAAAAAAAATACAAATGTTATTCTGACAAAATAATGAGAGTGCCATTAAAAAATTATTCAAAATACATAAAGGAAAAAGAAAGTTGCACCATTTATGTCTTTCTTTTATTAGGGAAAACCAAATTTTCAAACAAAATTAACGTACTTATTGCAACATGGTAAGCTTGAATGTCGTTTTGGATTACATTTTTCTCACAAAGACCATTCTTATTTTGGTACCTTGCTTTACACATACATTTGATGAATCCTTCGCTACTTCCATTGGAATGAGCAATTGCAACTGACAGAAGAGGAATTTCATGGTCAAGAATATTTTTAATTTTATGCAAGTTCTTAGTGCACAAAGTAAATTCTGATTTCACATATACTTATTTTAAAACTCCTTCAGAAGTTTCAAGTCAATAGAAACCATTCTATTTCCCACTCGTTACAAGTGCTAATATATTGGCATTCAGAAAAAAATCAAAAATTTCACAGCAATGCTTTTTTTTTTTTATAATATTTTTTTTTTTTTTTTTTCTGGTTAGGTTCATAAAGGTGGATGTACAGTTCAGTATCATAATGTGTAATGTTTTTGTATTTGTTTGAAAGTTCTTTCAGAATTCTATCATGTCCTCCATGTCCAATAGCCTAATGAGCTTTATGAAGTACCTAAAATAACTCAGAATCTGATACGTAATGCTGTATAGAAGTGCTTCCCAACCTTTTTATCCCCACTGACCAGTCAACGTTTGATTTAATAATTTAATTGTATTTAAACATGCCTTAAGGATAAAATTCAGTTACTCCAAAAATGAATATAAAGTGATTTTACATAAAGTATAAGTGATTTCCATGGAAAGTCAAACTAATACTAGATAAATACACCCCAGTAAACAAAATGGAAATAATGTAATACTCCTTGAGTGGCTCGATACTATTTGATCCACGGACCGGTTGTTAGGAACCATTCTGTATGGTACTGATGCCTTCTTTAACAGGTTACATGAATTTACTTTTATTTCTCCCAAACATCACATCATAGCTATTCAGCAATCAACTGGGTTCCTTTTTAGTAGTCATTTTGGCATTTTGTACATCAGTTATTAACTTTTAGTAAATAATTTCAGTTTTAAAAAAATACTTTTTTTTAGCAGCTTTAACTCGAATTTTTGGCAGCTCGGTGTCGAATAGTTGTTTCATGCCTATGGACCAGAGGTTGACAACCTTATATTTGTGGCATGTCAAAAACCAATCTACCAATTATGATTCAGCGTGCCACACAGTAGGGCATTTTTGAAAGAATTCTATTCCTGCGATAATGTATGCAGAGTTAGAGAATAAGAGTTCAATTATATAGATTTATAAGTTTATCACACATTCATTTTGCATCAATTAAAAATATTTCTTAACATAGAAATAAACAGCACAAAATATAACTTTCTTCAACAAAAATAATGAGTGTCAGCCGAGTACCACAAAAGACCCGCTGTGTAAGGGACCGATGCACGTTAAATTTGTCGAGAGCTCAAACATCCTCCCGTTGGTGTGGTAGTTAAAAGGGGGGTGCTAGCTCAGGTGTCATCCTCGTTACCTGACCATGGCTCAAAATTACAAAGTCCATTGCCAAAAGCCCTCGTGTAGCTGAACAGTGCAACATTAATATTCACTCACTTACTCATTCAACAAAAAAATTTTAAAAAAACTCGAAATTGTACATATATTATGTTTTCTAAACATATTTATTAAAATGAGAAATAGACAATATAAAATATAAGTATTTCCCTTCATTGCAGTTAAATAAAATTTTTAATGTTAATTTACTGCTGTGTCACTTTCATATCGCAAAAAATGTGATATAATTTGTGACTTCCACTTTGACCTGATTCTAAACATTCAGTTGTTAAACAATTTATTTGCAGACTCAAAATATTTTTCATATGAGGAAAGGTATTTTACTTAGATATGTAGAACTAAAAGCGGAAAAGCAGATTACATGCAATTACCTCTCTTCAAACAATTAAATCTCTCCAGCAATGACATTCAAACACTTACAAAATAGCTGTAAATGTATCTTTAGAGTTATCTTTCAGACTTTTTCGTAATTCCGTAATTGTTCATAATTCTGGAGTTGTTTGCCAAATAAGGTCGATTACAAATTAATGAAGTTCCATTTATTCAAAAATTGATAAATTTGTTGAGTAGTGCTGAGTGCCACTGATAATTGTACCGTATGCTATAGGTTGCCGACCCCTGCTATAGATCACGATTCCTTCTCCAACACTACAGCTTGCTTCTCCATTTTCATGCAGGGCAGGGAAAAAACAATCTTTTGTTGAATAAGTTTAAGAAAAATTGAGTATTTTTACACTCTTGAACAAACCACAATGTGCAACTGACAAATTCTGAGCCTGAGGCAAGCGTTAAAAGTCTCGTGCCTTGCCACACAATATTCGAAACGAATGGAAGATGTATTTCACACTTTGTCGGTAACATATAAAATAACCTGGAAATTTTATATTTCACTTTAACGGTCTATCATTAGTTATTTCATAGAATAGCTAGGTAAAATATGGAATGTTTCATCTGTTATACTCTTTAACTGACTTGTCTAGTTATTTCATGAAATACTAGACATTCATTTCATGAATACTGAGCATACTATAAGCTATTATATGAAATAAGTGAATTATACACTTTAATGGTAATGTGTACATATATAATTCACAAGACAGAATAGTAAGAAATATTAGCTGCAGTAGTATAAAAGCAAACTCTCGGCCTTAGAAACCAAGAATATATTCATATATATATATATAAAGATACTTTAAATCCTAAATATAATTTTATATTAGAATATTATTTTATAATAAGGATTTGAAATATATATTGATTATTCAATGCAGAATAAATAAAATTAACTACTTTTGTTGTTTATTTGAATATTTACTTTGTATATTCTGACTTTATTCTGATTAATCAAATTAATTTTCAAAATTCTAAACATTACAATTTTTTTATTTCTCAGATTTGTGATTTTGGGTTGGCTAGAGTTGCAGATCCAGCTTATGATCACACTGGTCTTTTGACAGAGTATGTAGCTACCAGGTGGTACAGGGCACCTGAAATCATGTTGAACAGCAAAGGTTACACTAAATCAAGTATCCTTTTTTGAAGAAATCATTATAATCTATGTGTCGAATTAGGGTTCGTAAATGTATTGCAGCTCTATGCAAAATATCTTCTTTGCTTTGTTTAACATGTTTTGTGCAAATATATTTGAAACAAAGCAGTACTTTCTAGCATTTAATTAGGAAATTACAATTCTTATATTCTTGAGTTACATAATTGATTAAGAATTAAGAACATGTTATCTAAAATATATTTATTTGAAACCTCTTTAACTATATGCAAGCTAAGTTTGCACTGGATGTTAGTTCTATTTTAATAAAAGATATTTTTCATTTCATTTATTGTTTCTTTAAAGTAATTTGCATGTATAGTAGACTTGTCATCATCATTTAAGGCACAACAGTCCAGGATGAGCCAAGATCTTTCTGCACTAGACATTTCCAATAATCTCTATTGGCATCCAAACTCTTACAGTTCTTAGTTTTAAGGATAAAATAATTCTTCGCCATATCTATTCATTTAAGCCTAGGTTTTTCTCTTCTAGTGTTACATGGACTATCCCAAAACATTTCTTTGAGAGTGTTACTGTTCATATGGATAAAACACCCAATTCAATTGAGGTGACTTATTTTAATGTAATGAACAACATTTGTCTCTTTGAACATTCAGTATAATTTGGTGTTGTGTTTTCTATGCTAGATACCATTTTCCTGAATTCTTCTGAAAACACCTCTAAGAACCTTGTATTCAAAAACACCCAAAATTCCTTCTTCCGTCATGATCACAGTTCAGGTCTCCTTTACGAATGTTAGGATGGGACAGATTAAGGTCTTGTAGAGTAATAGCAGTCTAAATAGAGTGTAGTCTTTCTAGTTAAAAATCTGCATCTCAATAAATGTTTCAATCCTTGAAAACTTTATTATCCACATCTTTTTATAAGGAGGGATATTGTTCTTTATTAAGAATTGATTCCAGATGAGGGAATTCTGTAGCCATTTCAAATTTATAACCTCCAGTTAAAAGATTTTGGGTTGCAAGCACTTCCAGTAGAATAGTCATATATTTAATTTTATCGTGTTTAATAATAAAGCCCACCGGTGCCTTACCCTCAATTTCTTCAAATGCTTCTATTAGACAACTTTTAACTCTGGCCACCAGTGCTATGTCATCTGAAAATGCCAGCACTTGAACAGATTTTCTAAAACTACTGCCTCTGGTATTTATTCCAAACTTTCTGACAATTCTCTTTAATGCAATTTTTAATAAAAAACATGAGAGGGTATCTTCTTGTCTAACTCCTTTATTAACTACATAGTCTCTAGAAAGACATTCTTGTATTAAATTCATGGGATTTCTTCATAGTTTATCTAAGGCCAAGGATATTGTCCGCAGTGAATCTATCTGTACAGAATCCACATTAATAGTCACTAAAGGAACTGTTTATATAAGGAACAAGTTTATTGTTCAGTAATTTTTAGAAAATTTTGGGGCAAGTGCACAGTATCCTTCTATAGTTTTTAAACCAAAGAATCTCTTATAGATTGGCATATCACTCTTACAAGCCAATCTTCTGGCATCTTCTCAGTCAACTAAACAATTGGAAGGATTCTATGGGAAAACTTCATAGTTCTTGGTCCTCCATGTTTTAGGAGTTTTGCCTGTATGAGATCAATTTTAGGTGTTTTTAGACTTCTTGACAGCAAACACTGCTTCCTGCTAACTTGGTGGTGCCAATCCCCTGGAATTGGTCAGGGTTTCTTCTTGTGTAAAGTCAAAAGAATTAGAATATTTACAACACTGTAATAAGCCCTTATCACATCTTTCCAAAATTTCTTATCCTTAGTTAGAGCATATGCATTAATGATGCTATAATTGAAAAATCTCTTTAATACATAATTTGAATAATCTTGGCATTATAGCTGTAAATTCTAAAATTAGATGTTTTCGAAACCAGTTCCTTCTATGTGCTTTTTGTCATGACAACTATGAAACAATACGTGAAATGTCTTGTCAACTGTAAACTGTCCAGTCCATCTCAACTCATGGACTGCTACAATATCTGTTAAGGAGTTGTAAATTCCTGCTAGGTTCTAGAATAATAGAGGGAATGGATGTTCCATGAACCGAAAATTGTACCCTTAATCCCTTTAAGTGTGTTTTTCTCTAAAAAGGGCATTGGGTATATTTCAATTCAAACTTTGAAACAAGTAATTTTTGGGGAATGTGGTTAGACACATGCCCAACCATCAACCTGCAGGAACAGTCTCCTGGTATAATCCTTAGGGACAGGGTATTTGGCTGTACTGATGGATACTAGGTACTCATTTTAGTTATCTTTTATGTCATGCATGAGCTGCATTAGGACTATTTTTCGATCACTGTACAGGTAATGTTAGATATGTAATTTTTTTTTTTTTTTTTTAAGGTGAAATTTTATGAATCAATTCTTCTTGCAGTTTATGATTGTGAAGTTTCTGAATCTGTAAAAAGAAAGTTAAAAAATGAAGGTTTATTTTATTACATAATTTGGAAGAAGGAAATATTGGGATCTTTAAAGTTATTTGCATCACAGAATATTGGTTATATATATATATATATATGACTGTGAATTAAATATTTGTAGATTAAAAGTATCAGTGTGTCTGTTGAGTGTAAAATTCACCACTATTGAAGAATAACATACTAAAAAAATTTCAATTTTTATAGAACTGTGTTACAGGTTTGTATCTTTGCTGCATGCATTAGGTTTTTACTAATATAGAGGAAGTTGCTTGCAAATTTTCAAATAAGATGTATAATAAATAAATTATAAAAAAAATCATATATCTTAATATGTTTTTTCAAGGAAGAAAAAGGCTGAATAATTTATGTCTGCACCTGGCAAAATATTTGTTAAATCCATGTTACTTTGATAAAATGTATGGCCATATAAATAAAATTTTTGTTTTTGAAAACAATCAATTATCCTATTTAGGAAGTAGTAAAGAGTAATGTACTGCTTCCTAATTAAAAAGTATTATCTAACATTTCTTAACTTTTGATCTATTAAAGAGTAGTATTGATAACATATAGCAGAAATATTTTTATAACAGAGAAAAATTACTTTTTTAAAACCATTTTTTAAAAATAATTCTGACGTATTCTTTTTGCACATGCTCTTAAAGTGATTGTTAAACAATATCTGTAACATATATTAGTTGGTATACAATTTATTTTATAACAAGAACACAAAAAATTTTGTAAAGAAATTGAAACATGATTCACCCTTTTTTCAAAAGGTGATGAAGTTAATGTGTCTAACAATAACTTCATACTTATTTGAGATACAGTAAACTTTTCTTCTACAACTCATTTTTTTGTGTGTGCAGTTTTAGTATGAAATATATTCAACTAAATTTAAACTAAATCCAGCTTTACTGCTTTCTTTCTAAAAATAAGATAAAAATTTTTTTTTTATTTTGTAATTGCATTTGTTTCAATTTTTAAAATGTCTACAGAGTATAAAAGCAGCTTAATAACTGCTTTCACATTTTTTTAACAATAAATTTCTTTAGTGTATGGAACCATTTTGTGTTGTGAAATATTTACGTAAGTTAGATGTTAGCAATTTTATGTTTTTTAATGTTTCTTCATATTTGTAGCATATATATCATTCTCTCAAATTTGAATTATGGAAGAATTGAAGTTCACTCTTCATTTAGTGATTGATGTTGACAAAGTAAGACTTTTGTAGAAGTCTGTGTGATTGCTACATGGTATTTAAGAATCATATTCATAGATTAATTTTTTCTCACTTTTTACTAGGCTAGTTTTATAATTATATTGATTTTCATACATTATTAAAACTGAAAAGTAATTGTTCTAAAGTGCAGCCAACTTCCAAGATGAACTGCTAGATTCACTGGGTTGTACCAAACTCTAAATTTTGTAAAAGTAGCAATTATCTTAATGGCTATAATATGATTTATCCATAAAGTTATTTTATTTTACAGCTATCCATACATATATTTTTTCAGCAACTAAAAAACATGAAGAAACCTGCTTCAAAAATAGATAAATTACTAGCAAAATTTTCTGGGAATCATTTAATTGAAATATTTAATTTGACATTTTGCATGTTATTTCATTTTGGAAAATTACTTTTTAAAATATGTAGGCATATTTCCAAAATGGGAAAAATGAAATTGATTTTATATGCATGATTATTATTATGTTTATTGTTTTGTGTCATTCCATTTTTTTCATTTGTTTTATTTATGAGTTTGATTTTATAATTTCAAAATTATGATAATTGATAAATTACCTTTTTTATTTGTATTTTTATTATTCAAGCTATCTTTTTTGGCTCATTCTTCCTAAATGTTATTTTGCAAAATTCTCCTTAATTTTATTTTAGTTGATATATGGTCAGTTGGTTGTATTTTAGCTGAAATGTTGTCAAACAAGCCAATTTTTCCAGGCAAACATTGTAAGTATAGAATATGAATGTATATATGTATATGTTTTAAATAATAAATTATTTATTCTGTGTGCATATCAAGAATTGCTTAAAATTATAACTAAATATCAAGTATGTTAAAACTCACTTTTAATTAATCATTATTTGAAATCACTCATTATTAATCACTTAATATTTGTGCATATTGTGATGTATTAGGTGTATACTAAAACTCATTTTGAATCTGTTTATTGGCTCAGCAAATTTCTACTGTTTCAAATTAAGTAAAGCAAATATATTTACAGCTTAGATATTTTATGTATGAATGGCAATATAAAATATCAATTTTAAAACTAAATATACTGAATGATAGTCTTTTTATTCATTTATATCCGAGATGGGCAACTATTTTGGCTCAAGGACCACTTTGCAGAAGTGGAGAATTCTTGAGGGCTGTACCTTTTAAAAATAATTGCATTCATTAGTTAACTTTCTATTCTAGAAAAGGTTATCAATCGCAGCTTAAAAATTAATAATGAGACACAAGTACCCTATCTCCCTTTTCTAAAATTATTTTTGTTAAAATTCTCATCACAGCCCCAGCTTTCATTTATATATACTCTTGTTGAACTCCATGTAAAAAAAAAAAAAGAACTTTGCTCATGAATATATGTTAACAAAATATAGAGAACATTTATTTTGTCTATTTGGTTTTCATGATTGTCTTGGTAGGTTACTAGTTGCCCACACTTGATTTATATACTTACAAAAAGAAAAAACCTGAAAATTTATGTATGAATTAGTAGGTGTGTGAAAAAAGGGTGTTTGCTTTTCTTGTAGATTTTTTTTTAATTACTTTTTTCTGAATAAGTTCTTGATGAATTTTGTTTGTAAAATTTATTTAAAATTAAAATAAATATGTATAATTACTATAGCTATAACTGAATGCTTTATTGGTAAAAAATGCATTTTTTTAAAAAAAGGGGAGGTGTCAAAAAATATATTTCAGTCATTTTTTTAAAAAAAAGCTAGAAATATATTTTAGATTAAGAAGGCTTTTACAATTTATTACTGGAACTTTTTTTATATCTTGTTTATCATAAATCTGGTAAAGGTTCTGAAACTCTGTCATCTAAATAAGGTTTTTTTTTGAAAAAAAATTAGTATAAATTTGTTGATTAGTATAATTATATTAGTTACAAACCAGCTTTTGCAGATTGATAATCTGATGTTCTGTTTAGAATATTTTAATGGCAGTTCAGTCACCATAAATTTAGTCCCTGCATTTACTTAGTGTAATCCTTAATGAGTATTAGTTGATGTATGGTCAGTGGGATGTTGTTTTGGTGAAATGTTATCTTCTAAACCTCTCTTTCCTGGGAGAAACTGTAAGTATTCATTGTTGTTGTGTATTGTGTTATTTACAGCTGTTCTAGGATTTTATGTAAAAAAATTGTGTATATATAGCTCTCAACTTTGTGTAAAAGGATTTTTTTTTAATGATTTTGTTTTGATCTCCAAATTTAGTATTAAAATCTGCAATTTCTTTTGTATTTTTAAAATGCATCTTAAGCAAGACTGTATTTACTCCTGAAAAAGGAAATTGCGCTTTTTATAGAAATCCCATAGTGTTGGGTATTTTTTAAATATTAAATTTTTTAAGGTTGCTGACTAATATTTATTTCTTGTAATTTAAGAAAATCAATTAGGATTTTTTCATTGTTTATGTTACAGCTTATTTTAGTAATTTATTTATTTTAACAGATATAAGTAAATTACATAAATAAATCTTTGTTTTCCTTTGCTGTTTTGAATTTTCTAGTTTTTTTTCATTATTGATAAAGTGTATCTTTTTTTCCCATGAAAATAACAGGTGTGTGAAAAGGATTTAGAAACATAATTTCTGCCTCTTATCAATAATATTGAAAAAAAACCATATAAAATAGTTTATATATGTCTCCTCAAATTTTTATCATGGTTTGTTATTTTTTCTTCAATAAGTATTTTTAAAACATTTAAAAAGAAAATGTAGAATGAAATTTAAAATCTTATTTTCAAATATATAAACCATTCCAGCTAACCTATGTTTGTGTGTCACGAAGTTTGTGTAGAAATGGATTTTTATATGTCAATTTTATTCTCCTCAAAATTTTCTTTTTATCATAATGAAATATAGAAATTTACCTGTTAAGAAAGAAAGTATGAATTTAAGTTTTTAAAAGAAGAAACCAAAAAAAACCTATAATTTCCTTCCTTCCTCAGTGGCACGACAGCCCAGGGTGGACCTCGGCCTTCTGAAGAAACCTTTTCTAGGCCAGCCTTCTTCCTTCTAGTGTTCTCCAGTTCCTAGTTCTCAAAACTAGGAGATCTTTTTCTAGGTCAATCCATCTAAGATTTAGCCTACCCTTTTTTCGTGGGCCAATTGGTAGAGCATTGAAGACTTTTAGTGGTGCGGTCTTTGTTTATTCTGATAATATGACCTGCCCATTTAATTTGTTGTATTTTGATGAAGTTAACAATGTTGGATTCTTTATATGATTTATAGAGCTCTAAATTTGATCTTCTTCGCCATGTTCCATTTTCCTGAATTCCAAAAATAAATCTTAAAATCTTCCTTTCATAGACACTTATCAAGTTCTCATCTGTTCGAGACATGGACCAAGTTTCACATGCATAAGCTAATACTGATCTTAAAAGAATTTTATACAATAGAACCTTTGTTATCCAAAATTTGCTTATGAAGAATGTGTAATTGCTTAATTTGTAAAGTTTTACTACTAAATGGTGTACAATTTTTTTTCCTCTTTTTTTACACCTTTTTTTCTTAATGAATCAAACATGATCAGGGAATTTTGGACATAACCAAACTATTTTTTTTATTAAGTTACCAATGAGTTGGCACTATTTTGGAAGGGAGAGTTAAAAATGATCAGAGAAAATGAGAAAGGGTTATTTCAGAAATTTAATTTTGGTGTGGAATTCAGTTGTGTCAGCCTGTGTTTTTATTCATGAAAAGGAGTTTATAACTCACTATTCCTGAAACAAAATTTAAATTTCATACATAACATTGTTTAAGATTTCATAGTAATTGAAATGTTAGCTTTTTTTTTTGTGTGTGTAAGTTTTAGTATTTTTGAAACTTTTGTTGCATTCATGAAAAGGTTGTCTAATTCTATCCCCCTTCCCATTTCTTTGATCGCTTTATTTGTAATAACACTTACCAGTTTTTTGTAATGTTTTAAAATTATTTTTTGTGCATATTTTATCAGCCACCCCCTCCCCCATATAAAATATTAAAAGAGAAATCTTGTAATTTTTTTTTAATTAAATTACTTGTACATTTAAAATGCTTTCTTTTTATTGTGTAAAATTAAGGTTTTAAATTAATTTATTATATAACTTCGTTTTTAAGTTATTAAAATTACATTTTAGATCTTGATCAACTGAACCATATTCTGAACATAATTGGTTCACCCTCACAAGAAGATATGTGCTGCATCATCAATGAAAAGGTATTTTTTTTAAATTCAGTTTCCCTATATTAATCTTAGAAATTATTTTGTACATAAAAATTGTAAACACTTCTAAACAACTTAATTCATTTTGTGTTTTTAAACTTTTTATTGAAAATTGATAAATAGTGATCCTGTATTCAGGTTTTATGCAATGCATTTTACACATGACAATTTTTATGTTTTGCATGCAGAATTTATACTTTACAGCCTTTTATTACGTACTTACTTCTAGTTATTCATTTTTATGCATTTTCCCAAAATTCAGTCATTTGTTGACTACATCTCCATTTCAACTATTATTTATCATTTTATATCCACAACAATTGAAAAATAAGTAGGTGAAAACCGTATAACTAGTTACCATTAACTTTTTATAAAACAATAACACTTATCCCTTTTCCTGCATATCATATTTTGTTATCTATTGTTTCCTAACTCATTTGCATGCATAGTTTCTTTAAGCGAATCATTTTTCCCCTTTCTCTGGATCTTGGTTCATTTTGTGCTTTGCACATGTTTTTATTGATTGTTACCTGGATGTCTTAGAAAGGCAAAACAGTATACTTTAAAACATATAAAGATTTTGATAAAAAGGAATTTATCCATATTGACACATGCCAAAATGAGAGAAAATATACATTTTGTAACATGTGTCATATTGGCATAAGCATTTGTCATGGTGGTTATGTGATATTGCCATCACATGTGGAAGGTCCAAATTTCATCACAAGTAGCAGTTGCTTAAAATTGCATTGTTTTTTCAGAAATGATGCCCAGTGGCATGTGATGAGGGCTGAAATATTGCCTACATCTTTTGTTAAGTACACAATTTTCCATTATGTTCTAAACTGCAACCAATCATGCTGGTCCCCTTTTTTGGAAAGTGTTTCGGTAATCTGACATTACTAAGTAGTCTGGAATGCAAAGACTAAAACATCTGCTGTGATTAGTAAACTAGCTTCTAGTTGGAAAGTACATATGATTAAAAGTATGAAATAAGGTTTTTTGTTGCAGAGCCAGCATCTAATGGCAGTAATGATACAAACTACAAATTTTTTCCCTTTTTGTAGTCCTTTTATCCTGTAAAATATCTAATTTAAAATGGCCTTTCTTCATTTCCTAATTTGATTACGGATTCCATTAGATTATTTTGGATAATGCTATAATAATATACAATAATGCAAGGGATGAAAATGAAGTTTTTTACCTATTTAAAAAAATGGCATGAGTATTCCATAATTAGCTGGCATCAGAAAGAGGTGCTGCCTCTTTTAAAGAAAAAGTTGAGATGCTCATTGTGTGTACGAAAACTTCAACTGTTACAATTAATCTTAAATATGCATTCATGACGAAATAATATGCGTTCATGAAGATTAAAAATATGTCATAAAGATTTAATTCAATATGCACGATAGTGTCACAAGAGGCCATGTTAACTGGCAATGACATTCTATGATATTAAGTGTAGCAGCTTTTTACAGCACCCTCTAGTGGTGAATATTTCCACATAATCATAGATATTGTCTACTATTTGTAAAGCTTTCAAAGTTTGCACAATAAAGAAGTCTTTAAGAATTTAAAGTATTTATGTACTTAATTGTTATTGGTTGATCATAGTCTTGTCATCAACTTATAACTTGGTCTTTAACTTTCTAAGTGTTTAATAATTTTTTTTATTAATTTATGCTAAAAGATGAGAAATTTCATTATATATGTTACTGTTAAAGTGTGAAATCAGTTATTTCATAGAATAACTAGGTATGTCATGAAATAACTGAACATAACTAATCTTAGCAATTATAAGTTATGTTGTCTGCTTTTCCTTATTTATCAATTAATCTTCGGGAATAGGGATAAAATGTATCCTTCGTGAGGTTTTTAGCTATTTATGATCTATTAATTTATAAAATAACCTTGAAATTGTTTATTTTTCACTTTAACAGTCTGTCATTAGATATTTTATAGAATAAATAGTTATTTTATAAAGTAACTAGGTAAAGTATGAAATTTTCCATCTATTATATACTTTAACTGACTTGTCTAGTTATTTCATGAAATACCTAGTTATTCTATGAAATAACTGTGAATTATATACTTCAACGTTAGTATATATTTATATATATATGTTATAAAAACATCTTTATTGTAAAATTATCTCCTCTGAATAACTATCTACATGCCTTAAAATTTACCTTACGGTCGTATTCTCAATCACGGGTTAACATTGAGTTATCCCCGAACCAGAGGTAACTTGCAGATTTTTGAAACATCATTATTCTCAACTGCGGATCGCGCCAAATCCCCAGATTATTCATCCAAAGGTAACACGCCGATTTCGGAGGGTAATTCGCGGATTTGTAAACAAATATGGACGACCAATTTGATTTTTTTCTGCTTGAGGATTTAGAAACATTGGAAAGTATTGAAAGAAGTCCAGTTTTCATTCCTTAACATAGGAACAATGTTAGCAATTCAATACACTTTCTTTTTTTTCATGATTCAACTAAAAATTACGTTTGATGTTATGATTATATACATTACGTTTGATTGTATACAAGTATATATATCCTAATTTATTTTTCTTTTTGATTAAAAATTTCCAGCAACCCTTTGGTAGGTTGAAATAGGATGTTTATTACGTATATAATCATTAATTTAAATAATTTCTAATGTCTAATAATTCTTAATTCATGATTTCTATAAAATCTGAAAAATCCAGTTTTTTTGTGAAGAATAAATTTGTTAATATAATCTTAGGCCCCATTAAGCCACATTTAGCTAAAACAGAACATGTTACTGAATCTTTTCCAATTCCATCTAACAAAAATAATTATACTATTGGTATTAATCTGATTTTATTTGTCACAAAACACTATATATACACGTACATTTATCAATATTTTACAATATAGAACAGAAAAGAATATTTTGGTAGAAAAAATTCAAAACTAACTATTCCTAATGACATTTTTTAACATTTCACTTTATAAAAAAAAACCCTATTTAATTAATTATTATAGTAACTAATAGTAAGCAAATTAAAATTGAAATGATTCTGAAAATTTGCGAACATATTTTGTACATTTTGAAAATAGGTATTATAAATATTAGTGAAGTTAAAATTCATTATAAAATATGACATCTTCATACTTTTAAAAATCAAGCAAACAATAGAATAAATTTCAGTTATAATAATAAATAGTGATAAAATGAAGTCTGACTATTTAAATGACAATAAAGTTCATTTTCTTCAAACACTAGAGACTTTTCCTCAAGAAAGCATGAGAAGTCAGATGTTTCTTCAATTAGTTTCTGCTGCAATAAATGATAGAATTTAGAAAAATTGCATAAATTCTATTATTTAGTATAATTTAAAATGCATACATTAGTATTGTTAATTTAACATTAAATTAATATGCCACTACAGTTTTTTTTAATACATTAATTTTTTACCACACTACATATTATTCCACTAAAATAAATCTTATTCATTGAAAAGAAATTTTGTAAGCTATTGCCTATACTTTTACTAAATAACTTTACTTTTCTGTTAGTCCTTCATTATACATTTTCATACTATAAAGGGGATTATACACAGTTTATAATTTAATGAGAAATCACAGTACATTTTCAAGTTTGATACATTAAGCAATGATAATTATTTAAATACATAAATCCATAATTTTGGAAGTTAATTCTTTTTAATCATTTTTAATTAGGTGTAATAATTTACATCTTCTCTTATATATGTGCAAAAGATGTGCATGTCATCTTTATTCTTTTTATAAAAAATACACATACATTTTACACACAGTGAGTTATTTTTTTACATTATTCTAATCAAATATTTGTAAGCACGATAGATGAGTGGTCGTGGTCACAAATTCATAGCCAGCGAGTTTGGTGCCTCTGAAAACCTGAAATCTGTCATCGTTAAAAGTCCTCAGGTTGATGTGCTTTGGCAATTTAGAATTAGTTACTAATGCAGGTGTGTTGTCCTTGATATTTGACAGAGGTTCAAATGATGAGGTCCATTGCAAATAGACCTCACATTGCTTTAGGATGCAACATTAATTATAAATCAAATCAAACTAACTGAATTTATAACTTTTTAAGGACATTTTATTTGCATTCCTGGATCACAGAAAAATTAACTTATATATTTTAAAAGTGTATTTTGAAAAGAAAATTTTTCAATTATTGATTCTTTTACTCAACATTTCATAATGTGATTCATATTAGAGTTCTTTTATGTAATAAAACACAAATCACCATCAGAAAAATCTATTCAGAATAACACGGAAAATTTAAATTAAAAGCTAAATAAAAACAAAACAAAAAAATCTATGTACACTTACCCTGAGTTCCTGATGAAACAGCAGTATCATAATTGTTGTTTCAATCGATGTGGTCAGTAACTTTTTGGTTCCTCCACCAGTTTTGAAAGCTTAAACATTTTAAATCTTCTTTATTTGCGATCCCTTCTGCATATTTATTTTGCAGCTGTATTCGACTTCGTTTCGAAAGGCTGGCTGGATTGAAATCAGTAGTCAAGCAATCCCATGCTTTTTCTTATTTTAAACTGTGCTGGTTATCTTGCAATGAATAACATCTTGTATTTTTCAATAAGATTCCACGAGAGAAAAATTACTTTTATTTGACGTAGTAGCCATGAGAAGAAAAAAAATGTATCTTGGCGCAAGATGTTAGATTCACAGCTACATGCAAACAATATACTATGTGATTATCAGTGTCCAATCACAGCGAGTTTAACATCTTGCGAGCGCTTAACTCGTGGATCTGGTAATCGTCAGTTTGAGAATAAGCAACGGGAATTACCCGGGAGTTATCGGCGAGTGAGGGTTACCCAATCCACGAGTTTTCTTTTCAATAACTCGTGAATGAGAATACCACCGTTAGTGTATGAGTTGCTATTATATAAGTGGATATAAAAGAAAAGTTGTCTCTGAGTAATTTTCTTATCAAAATATCTTTATAGTGAAATTTTCTTCACAAGATTTTAAAAATATTTATCTTTCACTGTTGTATAAAATTTAAAATGTTATTTTGCAAAGTTTCTTAACATAAGGCATAAACAATTATTTTTACACTTTCTCTTGTTCAAAAATTGGCAAAAAAAAAGAATGAAAAAGATATGATATGTAAATAGAACTAGCTGCACATCCTGGCATTTTCATGGGCTTTTTCCAAGAGTATAACTTTATCCCCATGGAAATTTTCACTTCCCTCTCAATGCCAGCACTTCTAGATGTGTATAAGAGACAGATGTGATTTCTACATTAATGTCCTTAAAATTCAAGTTTCCGAAATTTCTTCTTTTTATTTTTCTATTCAGACAAATTTCTTTTCTCTCCCTTTAGCCTGGCATTGCGCAGGCATTTTCAAGTATAAAACGCAAGTATCTTTTATTCCTCCATTTCTCGCAGGGCTAAGTTTAAATGGAATAACAATAAAAAGGTCCAGTTTTTTTATCCGTATACTTCATTTTAAATTGGCAGAAGTTATTTATATCTACTTACTCTATTTTAAAAAGACATTCGAATTTTATTTTTGAGCTTTATAATTTTTTTGGTATTTACAGATTTTCAGTTATATTTCAGATCAATAGCTACATTGTTATCTAGCCATGTTGTATTATGTGCTTCTTTGTGGTATTGGAGGGGTAATTGAAACATTTGTTATAATTAAAATAAATTGATGATTATCAATTCCATTTTAAACTTTGTAAATAATTATGTATGATTTCCAATTTATTATGAATATAACTAGTGCCTTTATGTGTGTGTTTGTGTATATATTTAGATGATTTTATGTGTTTAAAAATTTAATTTTCAATTTATTTTATTTTAATTTCAGGCTCGCACTTACTTGCAATCTTTGCCTAAGAAACCCAAGGTTCCATGGATTACCCTTTTCCCTAATGCTAATGTCCAGGGTTAGTAATGTTACAGCATTTAGTTCTATTAAAAATTAAATGTTTTTGAAAAAATCCAAATCTTATTGAAAGCAATTCAAATCAATATTAAATTAATATAAGGTCATAGTGACCAATTAAAGTTATTTAGCAACTGCTTTCGAAAGTTTATTTGTAATTAGTACAGACAGTTTTTTTATACTTTTTCTGAATAAATACTCATTTTGAGTTTAAACATTCTATGGCTAATGTTTTTAGTTTTAAAATTATACTTTGTACTTGCTTAATCTTGAATTGTTATATATTTAAAATTTGTTAAAAAGTTGTGGTTTCCTTTTTATATTTTTGCATAGGCTTCAATTTAAATTTAATCTAGAATTAATGATGTTGATATTTTTAACTATTTGTTTTATAGCTTTGGACTTATTGGATAAGATGCTTACTTTCAACTCAAATAAGCGAATTACAGTTGAAGATGCGCTAAGTCATTCATACTTCTCAGAGTATTATGATCCAGATGATGAGGTATAAATTTGAACTGCATTAAACTTTAAGTAACTTTTTTTAAATTTAAAATTTATTTTGAGAAATTAATTATAAAAGTACAAATTTTCTACTTAATAATTTGTTCAACTCTTGCTTTGACAATTAATGTATTAAATTGGACGATTCAGATGAATTAAAAGATAATTAGAATTTTATAAACCTGGATTACAATGTAACATTAATGCATTATATTCATAATGTAGATATTCCAATCCTGAGTGAGATATTAATACATTATGCACGATTCAATGTTTCATGGGCTTTTTCAAGAGCATTACGTTTTGGCCATGGAAATTCCCCCTTCCCCTCTTGGTGTCAGCTCTTCTTGGTGTGCATTAATTATATGTGAATGTCATTAACATTCCCTAGTTCGAAATTTCTTTCACTTTTCTTTGCCAGACTGGTTTCTTTTATATCTGTTTAGCCCAGCGTTACACACAGCCTTTTTTCAGTGTAAAACTATTTTTCTCTTTTTTTTTTTTTTTCCTTCAGGGATAAGATCATTCTTGAAATTTTTGTTTCCTATTAATGTTTTACAAAATACAATGCTGCTTTAGTTTAAAAAAATATTAATTTACTGCAATAAAAAGAAAATGTTTCTAATATATTACAAAAGACAAAGTATAATTACTTTCCTAGAAACTAAAATAATAAAATGGATTTCTAATTTTCATTTTTTAATCAATCAGCTTAAGCTGTTAGCTTAAAAATGTCTCTAAAAACTAATCTAGTTTTAACCACACTAAAAAAAAGACAATGTACTATTTCATTACTTACTTAATTTAGTTATGATATAATAAAAAACAATGCTGTTTTAGTTTTTTTAAAAATATTGATTTATAATACATTATCGTTAAATAATGAATAGAAAAAATTACTGTTAGCTATGAAAGGATTGCTTATTTCTGGAGGTTTAATTGTTTAATTAAAAATATGCGACTAAAAAAAAGAACTGTGTAGGGGGAAAGCCTAGAAATTTGTTTACATTCATTGTACTAAAAAAAAATACTATCTGATAAAAACATTTCTTCATTTTCTTG
Source organism: Trichonephila inaurata madagascariensis (assembly GCA_019973955.1). Classification (NCBI taxonomy): domain Eukaryota; kingdom Metazoa; phylum Arthropoda; class Arachnida; order Araneae; family Nephilidae; genus Trichonephila; species Trichonephila inaurata. The sequence goes on along the minus strand of BMAV01022309.1, from coordinate 117,203 downwards.
TATTTTTAAGGTTTTACATTCTACTGTTTTTCAGCAAAACATTTTTTTAAGAATAAAGAAGTCTATCATTTGTGTAAAGTGTTTTAAAAAAACTAAGTTCACATTATTTGTATGTATATACTTTTTTAAAATTTTAAATAATAAAATGGATTTGAAATTTTCATTTTTTACATTCACTCTATAAGAAGAAAAAAATTTTGTCTGATAGAAACATTTCAACATTTTGTTCTTATATTTTGAAGATTGTTCTTTCAGTGGTTTCTTTCAGTACCTCACAAATTAAGAGAGTGGTTGATAAATGAAACGAAATTTGTAGAAAAGTGGAAGCGTATCTGATTGAAAATGTATTATAAAAAACAAACATATTCGTTATTTTATATGAATAATTCCCCTTTTAGGATTTAAAACTATAAAATTGATTAGAAATGTTCATTTACCAATTGTTACATACCATTAGCTTAAAAAAATGACTAAATATAAGAATTGAGTTTAATTAAGCCTCTTTTAAATAATTCAACTGCAGATTTTTTTTTTTATTTTTCCACGGTATCCAAATTGTGAAATCCATCGCAAGCGAGGCATTGGAAAAAATTTTTTACATAAACAAGGAATAGTGTTGTCAAAATTGTCTCTGCTTCTGCACAAGGGCCATAAGTACTCAAACTTTTGAATTATATGGTAGGTTTGCTGCAATTAATTATTATGGTGTTTAGCGATTCTTTCCGTTGCATTTAAAGAAACAAAGAAAATGTAGATATTTTAAAAATAGTTTTAATGAAGGAAAAGGCAAAAAAATAGAAAGTTTCAGAATTTCAAAATTTCTTAACTTTTTTTAAAGAAATTTTACTGTATTCCGTTTCTGCTTAACTTGACAGCATTTGAAAAAGTAAAAAGTGCACCAATCCGCTTGAAAAATAATTCTATCTTGTTTTTGAATTTAAACTAAAGAAAATCCAGTTATTCGTAAAAAATGACATACATTGTTAAAATTGTGATTTTTCGAAAAGTAATTAAAGCTATCTTTGAATCAAAGGCAAAATAACAACTTCTAGTTTGCTACTTTGACTGGAAACTGGTTTTCTATGACATTTGCTTTGCGGAAATGTAATTTTTCAAACGTATGAAGTTTTAAACATTTTTTTTTCTATGGATTCATTTTTAAGCCTCCATATTTCAGACATCAATAACAAACAATAGCAATTTTTGAACAAAAAAATGTAAGGAAAGAACCGTTTCTAACTATCTCAAAAAAACTCAGATGAAAAACACAAACTTTTTTAAACTCCATAATTTTTAAGCAAATTTTCAGTCTTCCGTCAGAACACGGATAATAAAGTTTGACACACAGGTAAAAAGTTTCATGGGGTTATATTAAAAAATAGCTAAGTTATATTAATTGTTTAAGTCAAGTTTTGAGTATTTTTTGAAAGATCATTAAATAAAAAAATTGGAAATGATTTTTTAAACCATCTTTTAGAAAATATGAAAATGTAACCTTTTTTAGAGCTGAAACTTGTTTGATCACAACAATTAAAAAGCCTCGTCGAGCGATTAAAAAAATATTTTTGATAAAAATGTGTTAAAATTGACTCCTTTTTGGGAAAAAATCGCAAAATATCGTTATTTTGTAAAAAAAAGTTATACCGTACCTTGGCAAAATAAGCAATCTTTTCTATTCAGAAATTATTTATCTGGTTGCGATATAAAAGATAGAATGACAGTTTTAAAAACGATGAAAAAATCGTAAACCTGTCTCCCTGCCATCGTTTAGCGTCTTTGCACGGTAAACAGCACACAGAGGTAAATCAGTCATGCGTTTTAATGTTTTTATTAATATCTTTCTTGGCTAATGTCAATTTCAGAATTTAAATGACCGAAATGGATTCCTCGGATTTTTTCCCATCTTTTGGTACCATCAGCACGTTTCCAAGTTCAGCAGTTCGTGAGAAGATAGCCTCACATAGATAGAAACATACGTTTGTTTACTTTCCAATTTTAATTGTTTTAACTAGCTGCATGGCCCAACATTTGCACACGCTTTCTCTACTTTTATAAATTTTCCTTTCTCTTCACTCAATTAGCACTTCCATTCTTTTTCGAAATTACTTTGACTTTTTTTTTTCCTTCTCTGCTTAACCAGGTGTTGCACAGGCTTTTACTGAGTGTATAACTAAATTCCCATGTTACTTTCTTCTTTCCTTCATGATGCCAGTACTTCTGTGCTGGTGTGTACGCATATGATGTGAGTGATTGCTATAATGATGTCATTAAAATTCCCTTTGTCTAAATTTTTTCACTTATTTTCATTGTCAGACAGGTTTCTTTCCCCTGTGGTGCACGAACATTTTTGAATGCATGTAGTAATTACATCATTAAAACAATTAACATTAATAATCAAAATGCATATTAAACCAATTTAATTTAGAATTACCGTAAAAAAATTTAATTAACTGGAACAGCGATGAAACCAAAATAGTAATAACATCAAAACAAACACCTAAACAATCAACATTAATATTGAAAACCAATATCAAACGCAAATAAAAGGACAAATGTGACGCAGCCTTATACAAATAGAAAATATCTTTATTTTGTAAAAAAGATTATACTGTGTTGGAAAAAAGTGTATAATTTCTAACTATGGATATTTTTTTATTTAGTTGCTTATTATAGAAATTCCAAAAAATAAGTGTAAAAAATTGGTATTTCATTTGGACTACATTATAAGGAATAATCCCTAATTAACGAACAAAATATTTATTCGGATAAATTTGTTAAATCGGGATCCCACTATATATATTCTTAGAATTTAAGAGATGAAGTTCACACAAAAGATGTAAACAGCTCATGTATAGATATTTTACACACTAAAGCAAAGCATGTGGAATTGTTTACCCAAGCATCACGTGATTTAGACCTGGTGCCACTTGTCTGTCAATTTTCCCCATTATGCATTTTAAGGTTTTTAATTTATATCTTTTTAACTAATTGCAATATTGGAATATAAATGGTCGAAACGGCTTCCTTGTATCATTCCCTATCTTTTGGTACCTTCGACGAGTTTCTACGTTGTGCGGTTTGTGAGAAGATAGACATGCATAGATAGATACATTTGTGCACCTGCAAAATTTAATAGTGTAGATCAAGGGTGGCAAACCTTTATGGATCAATGTGCCATTTTTTCTGCGGAAGTGTTTAATGAAATCCCAGGTTGGGCAAGGTTGACTCAGCTTTTCATCTCTTCAGTGATTCGATAAATGAGTACCAAGCTTGCTTGGGAACTTAACACTGGAGGTTTCGTGTCAGACTAACCACCTGACCGGAACATCTGCTCATACACCTCAGAATCCAAGGTCGCGTACACTGAATTGGACACAGTAGTCCTTGGCCATCATGGGCTGTCACGCCACTGAGTTAAGTGTTTAATGAGGTACAGACGTGCCGTCAAATAATTTTGACTTTTGATTATTAGGAGAATAATAAAACTAAATACAAAATTCTCTATTTACTGCAAAAAAATATCTTTTGAAATGTATGGTTGTAAATGTTTTAGTTATACATGTAATTCAAATTAAAGTAATATTAGCGTGACTTTGTTGTTGCAAATTGGATGGCAAATAACTTATATTAGGTTTGTAAGGTGTTACTTATAGTAGAATCCATGCTGAATTGGAGTCACCTGCCAAATGGTTTCTAAGCAATTAAATATTTTTGCTGTGGTTGGTTCACTTATTTTACAAGTGGATTTGTGATTTGTCTCAAAATGTCGTTTTACAGACGATGTTCTGCATACCACTTTTCCAGAACATAAAACACATGCCACTTTGTCGCCTTTACTAATCACATACCATATTTCTAGAGTCACCAAGTTTGAAATTTTCAGTTACACTTACTATCTCTCACTTTTTGTTCTTTTGCTGAGCTAGCCATGTTAAATAACAGTTACTGAAATATGTAGATTTTTTTTTATTCGTTGTGTGGATTAAGAATAAGTTAAAAAATATGTGTCTGATGCTGTTAAGTTGTATAACAAGCAGTAAAATTGTAATGTGGGTAAAGCAATAACGGTTTTGTGTGAGTAAATGTTAGCTTTTATTTTTGCATATTATTGATAATTGCATTGATTTAGATATTTTTATTGTATTATTTGCATTTTTTTATTTTTTGTGACATTTTAATTATTTATTTCTTCTAAAGATTTTAAAAATAAACATTTGACTTAAAAGGAATTTTCTTATTTTGAAAATTGTCATACTTCTAATAAGGTAGTATTATGATAATCGTTTTTTAATTAGTTGTAATAAGCAATATTACTTTTGTTGAGAGTTATTAAGCCTTAGGAGAAATCAGATTAAATTTTATCTATTGAAAGAAATACCTACTGACTAGCACTTGTACTTTGTTACTAAACATAAATTTATTTGCATTCTCAACATTTAAGAGTATTTATGTGGAGGAAAGAACATCTAAAAATAGTAATTAAAAAGTTTTAAAAAATTTTATTATAGCCAGTGGCAGAAGAGCCATTCAAGTTGGAAATGGAATTGGATGATTTACCAAAAGAACGTTTGAAGGAATTGGTTTTTGAGGAGACTGTAGCGTTTCAGCAGAGGATGCAGCAGGTTGAAATAATCCAGTAAGAGGTATATAACAGTAAGTATAGAAAATATATTATTGGTTCATTTTTTAAAATCTATATTTTAACAATGTATGCTGGATATTTCTTGAAGAAACTCTTGGTGTATCACTTTTTAACTGTTAGAAAATTATTCAAATATTTTTATTTTTGTAATTTCTATTCAACAGATTTAAATGAAATGTCTTACTTTCAGAGATTGATGAAAAATAATTTCATTGATTCTCCATTAGAGTTTCTGATTTACCGAGTTTTTCCATTCCCTGGAATGTGCAGAAAATCTCGGGAATGTAATTGTCGTTCCTGGTAATACATCAAAATGTCAAAAAATTTAAAAAGAATTTATATTTTAAAATTAATACTTATTTATATAATGAGCTAACAAATACAAAAAATATATAAAAATATATATTTTCTCAATTGATTATTCATTTTTTAAATAGGATTTCAGAAAGCAGAAGCAATTTATATGTTTATCACTAAACCTAGTTATAAGCTTTGTGTCGAACAATCCAGCAGCAGAAAATGCTCTCTCGGCTTCAACTGAGGTTGGAGGAATTGTTTTTAAAGCCTCGCATAGTTTTATAATGTTTGGTGATGTATTTTCAGTTGAGTCGAACAACTGTATCTCTCGTGTCATGATTTTGTTGAAACTAGTACTTTTTTTGATTGAGCAATGTAAAACTTTTGTTTTAGAGTAAATTAATTTCTCTAATTTTTCGTCCAAAGTCTGAGGTTTTCTTTCAAAATCTCCATGCTCTCTTCTTCGCAGAAATGCCTTGTCCTTATCATTTGGGCTTTTTTAACAAAACAACTTCTACTAGGCAATCAGGAATTATCGACAGTAACAGCATCTGCTTCGTATTTTTTCCTAAGATTCAGGTATTACATTAATCCTATTAAATAAACATTTGTCGCCTCTGATTAATTCTTTACATTAGAGAAAATTTCATATTTTTTGCAAATTCTGAATTTTGTTCGTTCAATTCACCTATAAAGAAAAAAAATACACCTGCAGTTAGCAAATTTGCATTTCGGCTGCATAATTTTTCTTAGCCAATTTCTACTGGCTTTAAGCCTACTATAGTTGTAGTCAGTTTCAAACTCTACATAGGCCATCATTTTTTCTTCTTTAAAGTCAATTAATGCTTTTAAAATTACTGACTTTATTTCTAAAATCTTTCAAGCATTGCCATTAAACTATTCCAGCATGTTTTGGTATCCAAACAAACTATCTTTTCACAGCCAAACTCTTTAACATATTTTTGTAAAATATCATTCTTGAAAGGTGATTTTCTGAATAATTTTACTACATTTCTAATTTTTTTTAGATTCCTGGGAAATCCCGGGAATGAAGTATAATTCCCGGGAAAGAAACTATTCACCATGTAAAAGTCTTGTTCAAGCATATTTTTTTTTCTAATGGTTATTCAAGAATGCCAGATCTGTATTAGTAGTCTGCTTTGTAGCTCTAGTATAATGATAGAGTGTGTTTGACATTTTCATTCTCTTTAAATTATTATATATTTGCCATTTCAGGAATATAATTAATAGTTAATCATTTTGTTAAATTATTTAAACTGATTTCGAATTGTTATTAACTCATTTTATTTTCTTTGAAATATCTAATTTGTTCTTTTTTCTCCAAAGGGGAAAAATGTTGGTGCTAGCACCATGTTCCAGTGCTGAAAAATAAGATTAAAAAATGAATTCCTCTCCTTGGATTTTTCCCCAGTCTCGTAAAAATAAATGACTGATATCTTACTTGCATATGGCCTGGTGCCAGTATGTAAAATTGCTTATGAATGTGATGTACAGTTTTCGTATTTTTCTTCTTATCACTCTTTATCTGCTGTGCATTGATGGACCATGCAATTAATTGAAAACTGTGATTAGGTAGCATTTAAAAATCACTTCTTTATGTTTGAGTATAGCTGTGTTTTTTTATTTTTACTTATCCCCTGAACTATACTTAAAGCACAGACTTCTAAGTGTTTGTGGGGATGTGCAAATAACCTGGGACCTTCATTCATGTTTAAATGCACTAAATTAGGAATACAGGGTGTCTACTGGTATGAAAATCCGTTATTAAATGGGATAAAAAGTGAGCTTAAGATTTACCTAAAAATTTCAAAATTTGGTCCAGTTCTTGATTTTACCCCATTTTAATCAAACATGCTACATAAATATGGAAACAACATAAATTTGTATTAAATATTGTTTTGTTGGGGGTTTTTTTTAGCATAATTTTTCTCTTTTTCGTCAACTTTGTCATTCACTGTATTTTTTATAATTTTTTTTTTAATTATAATTTATGTGAATGCTGTTTTGAAACATCTTTTAATTGATTTCAATGACTGTTGTTTTCGGATAACCTTTTTGTGAAAAATATCCACTCTAAACTATGTTAAAAACTTGATGATATGATAAAGTTGAAATTTGATTCATTAAACATGTTAAGGGAAAAATGAGATCACTTTATAAATGCATAAAAAGCAGTTTTTATTAGCTGCAAATGTTCTTATCAAAAACCATAAGTATTTTAAAACAGGTTGCCTGTGTTGAAAACACTTGATATCAAATTATTTGCAATTATGAATTTTTTTTATAGATCAGTAGACTTCCTGTAAAAGATTTGTTGCTATATCACTGCATGTATGTGTCACTTTCATGTTAAATGTTAATATATTTAATGGTATTGTGAATTTATATGTTGTTTGATAGGATACAATTGCAAGGTAAAATTTACCTTGTTTTATATCCTTTATAACAAAGTAATACATTAGCCTGTGTAAAGATTTGTTGCATCATTATCATATTTCTTCAATAATAAACTGATTTAAGATATTCACAAGAGTGATTACTTGGATGTATTCATAAATATTATACATGTTTAGAACTATCTTACTAGTGAAGTAATTTGTTATATTCTTATTTATATATGTATAATAAATTCTCATGACTCTCACTTGAAGTATGTACAGAACTATACTGGTTAAAATGATTATTTTATACTTTAAGTTATTTGATTATTATGCATTTTTAAGTATGTACCAAGTACTTATAAATAGTTTAAACCTTTCATTTGTTGTATTTCTCCTCTTTTTTTTAATAATACTATGAAGCAGCTTTTATTTAAAACATCAAATTTGTTACCAGTGTTAATATTTTATATCGTGTGTTCTTTTCCATCATGTTTTTAAGCATCTGTTTCTTCACTGTCCACGCATCCAAGTCTGTTCCAACAGTCTGTGCAATTAAGAACTAAGTTAAAAGTCAACTAATTTTGTAAAATTCATGATTTGAATGGTTTAATTTGAAATAATTTTTCCATGTATGTTTTTCTTTTAAGGTTTGGTGCAGATGAGAAAACAAAAGATGCTTGTATGAAATGTTAACTTATGTTTCTGTAAGAATTTAAATTTGTTTTGACTGAGTTAAAGAACTTTAAAAGTTTTGTTTTTTATGTTTTAAATAATTCTATCTGTATATCTCCCATTGTCTTTGTTAATGTGTTCCTTAATGTTTTGAATTAAGTTTTGTGTGTCAAATCATATAGGTGAGTATGATAGGAGTATAAGCATATAAAAGGAAATTATGAATGAACTATAAGTTTTGATTTCTTTTTTAGTTTTACTTTGTAATAAGTTGAAATCAGTATTTCTTAGTTAATTGATCTATCTTAATCTTTAAAGTACTTATTGCTCTGTTATTTAAAGTTACATGTTAATGTAAAGCAGTCCTTTTTAAAAAAACTATTTTTTTTTTTTTAATATGAATAGAAATCTGTTTTATGTACAGAATGTTTGATTGTACTGTATTAATACTTTTTAAAATTAATGTTTATGGCTAGTTTCATAAATGTTGAAATGAGTAATATTTGTTATTGGTTTGAAATTTATATGAAAGTGTTCTTTTCAAAAAGAGTTTCTTAAATTTTGTATCTAATTTTTTAAAATGAAGGATTTTTTTTTCAGAGTATTTAATGTTGAAAAGATTTTTCTGCTTAAAAGTCAATCATATGTTTAATTGCTTTGTAGAATCATCTTTATTGAGATCATACAATGAAAGAAAATAGAGTTTGGTGTTATTTTGTTAAATTCTTAAATGTATATTTTTGTAGACTTATTTCATTTTTAGTAAAAGTTAAGTGTAAATAGGCTAAAAGCATTTATATTTATTACTTGCCCGTTATTGAAATTATGCATATACATATTTTTAAAACCTTTTTTGCATTTAACCTATTTTACTTTTCTTTGTACTCTTTTATTGAATTTTCTTTGTTTAAACATGGAAAAAAAAACATCCTATTACAAATGTTGACTCCTTTTTATAAAACTGCAAATCTATCTCAGTTGAATTTGAGAAATTTTCTTGAAAGAGTCATGCTGTGTGTGCAATTGTGTAAAATTTTATGAAAAACTTGCTTTTCTAAATTTTTATGAGTATATAGTTGTATTACTTCATATTCTGAAAAGAAAATTATGATTTAATTTTTATTTTGATTAAATTATTTTAATGTCAAATAGTTATTTCAGTTTCTTTTAATAAAAAGATGTGTTTTTATTATTATTTTATTAATTGACTATTTTTATTAGATGTGTGAATTGGTGCATTTTTAAAGTATTGTGCTTTCATAATACTCTTGAATTCTATCAGAACTACTTGCTGAATTAGTCTCTTTACGTCTATAAAAAGTTAGAAAAACATATTTTGAGCCGCTTATTAATTTGTAATGTTACTGTATTTGTTATTTCCTCCATTATTTTTTTATCAGTGAACTTGTTTTGGATGTAGAGAAATAATGAATAATGACTCAACGTTTTCAACGACTCAGAATTCAATATGCTTATAATCAGTGAGTTATATTGTGGAAAAAGCTTTTTAATATGATGCAGATGATTTTATTTATGATTAAAGATATGTTTTGCTTAGAATTAGTTTGAAAATCTTATTGCAAATTCATTTAAAGTAACAAACAGCAAATTGTTTTTATTTTGGTTATAATTCTTTTTAACTCTGACTTATGTTATATTTTAATCTTGCCTTAAATTTAAATTAAGATTAAATTGTCAGTTTTGTATTTTGTGAAAATGTTTAAGGGGGAAAGTTTGAATTATTCAAGCTGAGAATATTTTTAATGAGCATATAATAATCTGTTTCAATGCATTTAAAATATATTGAAATCCAGCATATATATGTATTGATTCGACATCTCTCATTCATATTAATTTTATGTTGAAATATAATTGTACAGATATTATTTAATTGGTGTATTACTATTCATCTACAGTGGGTTGTATTGGATATAATGTGAAATTTAAAGACTCATAATTAATAATTTTAATGAGAATTATTGGAATCCTCGAATATTTTACAAAATTTTATTTTCCTCTAGCTATTAGTTTTAAAAATATAAAATAAAATGCTGGATATAAGCATACAAATAAATTAAATTTCGTTTTATGAATGATTTATCAGTGATAGATGGTCTCAACAAGCATTATTTTTAAAGGCCTGTTGTGTGATTTTACAAAATTAAAAGGTGGTAAAATTTCATTTGGGTTCTCTTTGAAAGAGTGAAATATTTAGTTATTTTGAAGAAAATTATATATTCTTAGCTTTTTATTTGTAAATATTTAATTACCTAAAACGTTTCCAGTTTTTATTTTAGATGAAGTTTTTGTTATACATTTTAATTTCTTACATGTATGATTTTTATTGTAAATAAATGTACATAAATGCATGTAAATATATTTATATTCATAAGATGTCCTATTGTAAACAAATGTTATTTCTGTGTTTTCATGAAATTTGTGTGGCTGTATGTTATAATTTCACCACTCTTAAAAATGTTTATTGGTATGAGGGGAAAAGTTTTTTCTTCACTCTGTAATATTTTGTTAATTTTTAAGTATTTTCTGTTTAAGCAAACATGTTTGTGAAATCGTTCTTTTTTGAATTTTTATTATTTGAGATTTTGTAACTAAAATTAGTTAAAAGCTTGTTATTAATTGAACTTAAGTTATTTTGAGTTATTCTTTTTTATTGAACTTTCATAAGTTGATCACCTAAATTACTCTAATAAATTTTGTAACTTTCTCTTGTAAATCCTGCAATAATGTGATTTTGAAGAAAATTAAGATAATATGTAGTGTCATGAATTTTGATATTTATGTATTATACCGTAGATTCATTTCGTCAGTTTGATTGCCAAATATCGCAATATGCAGCCAATAGTGGAAAACCATTCCTTCACATGTTCAAACATAATAATTTTGCTATAGCATGCTAAAAAACCCTTTTTAAAGGTTGTACTTTTTTCCGTATTTGCAAACACTAACTTTGATTGCGCTTGCTCGAAAATAACATTTACAATTTGTAAACTCTTCTGCATTCTTCTCTTATTTTATTATATAAAAGGATTAAAGTTTAAGACTTATTTTCTGCTGAAGTGAATACAGTGAAGAAATATTTCCATAAATATGGTCTTAACGAAGTTTAACAAAATGGCGAGATGAGAGAGAAACCTGGTGTCTGCATAATGAAGTTAAGGTGCTTTGGCTTCCTAAATATTGTAATTGTAATTAGATCTTTTGTTTATTTAAAGTATATGTATTTTTTTTTCAATTCAGTATTTTATTCTTCTAAATCTTTACCAAATTACTTATTGTCATGTTCATATGAAAGAAGCATGTATGTAGGAACTCGTTTTTGCTCATGGGGAAATTATGACAACATTTGGCGATATCCTGGCTTAGCGAAATGGGTTGACAGTATAATACAAAAGTACTTGAATTTCTAATGTGAAAAAAATTAGTGAAAACTATCCCATTTTCATCTTTTAATTATAATATTTTGAATAATTCTTCAAGGTATAAAACGTTCAGATCAGATCTTTAGAAATAAAAGACAAATATGCAATGGACATTGAGATGCTTCACCCTCTTCAAATTCATAATAAAATGGGAGAAATGAAATGTGTTCTAATTAAATGCAGGTAACAAATTGAAAAGATGAAGAGTACAATTTTCATCTTGATGCAGAGGGTGAACTAGAGAATATACCAGGATAAAACACTACATACATACTATATAGGTATTGCAATAAAAGAGATTAATCTGTGAAATTTAGATTATTTTATACGGGTGATCAATTTGGAGATCCTGCTTTAATTTATTTAGCTTTGATTCATATATGAAAACTTTTTTCACACTTATTTCTATATAATTGGCTTAGAAAATTCATTAAATTTGGTTTTTGTGGCAAATTCTGAGAGTAAAGATTAACTTTATTTTTATCATTGATTACCTTTTTATAAAAAAAAAATCTGTTTTCATATCCCTGAACTTAGTTGCTTTTATGACATGAAGGATAATGAATTAAAATTGAATTGATATATCATTTTATTGAAAGCTTGTTTGTTTACATTAAAAAAACATTCATTGTACACAGTTCATCTTTGTTATTAGTGGGAGTTCTGGATGCTTTAACATACTTGTAGTAAAAAAAATTTGGTTCATATGATTCATGATATTTTTTAATAGATAAAAATTAACATTTGACCCATTAACTGCCTTTTTTTTAAAAAAAAAAATTTTTTTGACCCAATATGCCCAAACAGTAACTATTTTCAAATGATCTTTTTTTGTTTTGAAAATATTTGATATTTTTGAAAAACTCTATACATTATGTATTAATTTACATTTATGTATTATAATGGGAATGTATGCATGAAATTCCAAAATCCCCAACTGGAGATTGTGGCACTAATGGGTTAAAACTAAACACAGTTATTGAGATACATGTTTTTCTTGTAATTCTGTAGTGATAATTTATTTGGTTAATTTATATAAGTTACAGAGCATGAAATTTTTAATAGACTCTTTATCTTTAATTAAAAGACATGGGTGGATTGAAGTACTTTAAGTAAACAAGCACTTCATATGTATTTTTAGACATCAAGTGTATATGAATTTTGAACTTGCAATTTTTATGTTAAGAGGTAGATTTAGATATAAATGTCAACAATATTATATTCATAACATATATGTCAAATGAATTGAGACTAAAACATGGGAAAGATATATTGTCAAAAGAATTTTCTTGAAGAGAGTTTTAAATTTGTTAAAAAAGCACACAACACACATTATCTTAAAAACTATTGTTTAGTGTTTTAGATAGATAAATAATAGTTTTCCATCCTTGTAAGGCCATCCAGCACTTTTGCATGTCAAATTTTGAAACTTGTCCTGCAAAAGTGTAGAAATAATCTTCTACTGATGGTGTTTTTATTGTATCATTTTGCATATTTAATGGGTTTTAATTTTATGTTAAATCGTTAATTTCTGGACAATTTTTTTTTTCTTTCTAAACTTCATGTGATATATCAAGTAAATTTTTATACATGAATCTTTTTTTTTTGTTCAAAATATTTTGATATTTCACTTTTTTTTTACAGAAATTTTATTGGAATTTTATATCTATAAGAATCTTTTATTGTGAAATGTGTGCTGTTTTAATTTCATTGTTTCTTTAATAGATTTAGAGATGAGGCTTTAATTGTCTCTTAAAAATTGTTTCTCATATGTGTGTATCATGTGTACTTTCATGTTAAGTAGTGTAATGATAAAATAAATAAAAATGTAGGGTAATGAGAGTGTTATTTGTCTTATTTCCATGTATCTTGTGTAAAAATTTCTATAGAATCATCTGATTCAAGGCAGATTTTTTTGTTTAAAATTTACCGTTGTTTGTTACCCAAATGTAAAGTGAAAATTTCAACTTAAAAATTAATGCTTAAAAAAACTAAAACTTCAAAATCTTTCCACAAAGTACGTATTTACACTCCTCTTAAATGCTAGCATGGTTCCCCTCTCCCTCCACCTTTGTTATAAAAATAAAACGGAAGAAGGAAACCTAATGCCGGGGAAGAAAGCAAAAATTTCCCTTTTGAAAAAAGGAAGGGGATGCTATATTTTCCCATAACCTTAATTATATATATCTAACCTTATGGCCGAAGATTTAAATTTTACCTAGACTGCGTATTTTTAAACGTTTTTTGTGTTCGTCTAATAGTCTTTTTTCGAAGCTTTATTTATGCAATTTCTACTTTGCACATTTTTTTTTTTAATTACCATTGTTTGTTATCGATGAATGAAATTTGGAAACAAACTAGAAAACCAAGCTCTAAAAAATTTAAACTATAATTTGCAAATCGTATTTACATTCCTTTGAAGTGCCAACATGGTTAATCTCCTCCCTCTTTTAGTCTGAAAATAGAACGAAGGGAAAAGAAACCGGCTTGATGGGAGGGGGAAGTGGAAGAAAATTTGTAAAGAAAGTTAATTGACATAGACTTAGAAATCTCCTGAGAGTTGAATTTTGCCTAGGGAAAAATGTATCGTTCGAAAATGCCCGGCTGTGCAGCTAGCATAGATATTAATTTGTGTCAATCAGCTGAATATCATACAGGGATTCAGAATAGTGGGTGAATATTATATAGGATTTCAGTCTGATCATTTTTAACAATTTTTCTCTTTTATTGAATGTTGGTAATTTTAAATTGAAGGGCTTTATAAAGTATGAGAGCATAATGGTACATGGAATAAAATCGTATTTTGTTTGCCGATTATAAGTACAATTCAATTGACTAAAGATTTCGTTCTACTTCCTCTTTATTTTTGAAGTGAAAACTTCTTTAGCCGCATTGGACACTTTTTGGTAGGGGATAATCTTATGGGTTCGCGTCACTGACATGCTCATGACCCTTTATGCTGTAAAGGTTGCTTTTCCTTGCAGATGGCAGTGTAGTACGAAAGCCAACATACCGCGTGAGTGATTGAGAATTATGTTTACGTCGCTCTTCAAAGCTATTGGCGACGGTACTCGTAATTCGCCAACTTAACGAGTAATTTTGTAGCAAATTGAAAAATATATCATGAAAATAAATTTTCTGCATATTTAGTTTCTTGATTTTTTTTAAAAAATAATTATTTAAAACTTACCACCAGTTTTGCAAAATAAGAAACATGTAACTGTTTTAAGGTAACGGTTAAATATAACTTTTGGAATTTTTGGTCAAATTATGTCAAAAATTTAAAAAGTTTATTTTCGATTTTAAAAATATTACAATAATGCTATTTTTGATAGGAAAGAAAATATTTTAACGGAAAAAAAATACAGGTAATAGAATCAAGATTTATCAAAAAAAAAGCTCAATCAGTATATCCTGAAGGAATTAGACATATTTAAAAACCCCATTGGAAAATTAAATCATTCTTTTTTTAAACAGTGAAAAAAAATAAAACAATATCTTTAGCATCTGATGTTTTCGTAGGGTGTCATAATGTTGGAAAAAAATTTTGTTGGTTGCATAAAATAAAGGGGATATATATATATATATTTTAACACGGTGGATTCCTTACGAAAATTTTTAGTTCTCAGCCGACCTTACATGATAACAAACAACATAGATGTTGCGTACGGATTATCAAATGGCCCTGTTGTGGAAAATTGTGTTACGTAGAGAAAAATGAAAATCTGACATCATATCAATTTGGATGAAATTTCCAAAATATGTGGTTGAAAATGAGCTCAAAATCGAGGAATTTTTAAGTGTCCGCCTTAATCTTGACGATGATGCTGTAATCCTCCTCGAACACGCATCACCCAACCA
Source organism: Trichonephila inaurata madagascariensis (assembly GCA_019973955.1). Classification (NCBI taxonomy): domain Eukaryota; kingdom Metazoa; phylum Arthropoda; class Arachnida; order Araneae; family Nephilidae; genus Trichonephila; species Trichonephila inaurata. The sequence continues at coordinate 101,889 of BMAV01022309.1, read as the reverse complement.
CTCAATAACAATAAAACCATAATAGCGAAACGAAAACTTTTTTCCACTTATTTCTGCTTTGGCAATGACATTAAAAAATACAGGGGGTTTTATGATGCTTTGTTACGAATACGACCCGCAAATATCCTAGAGAATTAGAAACGTAGTTTTAACAAGAGCAACGGGACGGTTTATTTTGGTTACTCAAGAAAAAATTAGCAGCACCCGGGAAAATTTTTGGATTGGTAGAACGGAAACCCTCTAAATGTTTCAGAAACATATAAACATCATAAAGATCAACAAGTCATCGGAGGATCTAACGTTAGGATTGGGTTACAAAACTATACACTAAAACGGTCCCCAAAAAATTTTTCAAATTCATCTCCTGGGATTATCGATATTTTCATTCAATTTAAAAGTTTGCATGCGCATCCCTTTGACCTAATAAATAATGCTATCGAAAAAAGTCAAATGTTCTTTTTGTCAGAAATTGTATGAAAAACAAAACCACTTGATTTTCCCGAATTTCAACTTTGTTGTAAGTTATAAAAGCCCCCGAAGTTCCAGCAGTGTAGCTATTGATCCGGGGTTTCCCTTCAGATCATGGGTTTAAAACCGGGTAAATGACTCAACTTAAGCCCGATCCTTGGTGGTAAAAAATTTTATTTAGAATAACGGCATACTGAAACTTACATTCTAAAACAAAGTAAAAACTCTTATCTGAGTGGGGGGTTGAGCGGGTAGGAGACCTGAAAAGGCGGAGTGGTGCTGGTAAGAAATCTAAGGAAAAAAAAAAAAAAAAGCCCCGAAAATAGCGTGCAAGTTTTTTAAATGACCCATTATTTCCGAAAACAACCGCTGCAATTTATTACTCTTCAACCCACCACTCTGATTTGCCCATCGGCTACTCAGTCCGCTAAAATACAACCTTGTCCCCGATGCAATGAACGGGAACGCCCCAAAATTCTTTGTTAACCCCTGTTTCCTGTAAACAGGGCAGATAAAATTAAAAATTTTATCTCAGGGACCAGAACCCGGCCTCCCATCACTATTTATCACAATACTAAGATATCACACTTCATTACCCCCACAATGGACATACATCAATTCACTAGAAGCGGTGTTTGTTTTTGAAAATGGCGAAATAATGCTTAGCTTTTTGGATTCAAGACTGGACAATACATAAATGGTTGCCGTTTATATTTTCGCCGGGAAAATCTATGCGACAGATAAACAATTTTTTTTGAATTCAAAAGAAAGTTCTGAAATACTGAAAAAAAGATTTGGGAAAAAAATAATTACCGATGATTTTAATGGAGACTTCAAAATAACTTTGCAGTATAAAATTCCCGAATTTTAAATGAAACACAATTTAAATATGTCCAATGATCGAAAAATCAGTATTTCAAATATAAAACGACGATCGATGCGGTTTTCCGATCTTAGAATAAATTTTAATCAAACATTTTTTTTTTACTTTAGTTACCATAACCTTTGTATCTTTTTTTGAACAAATGAAATAAAAGAAAGTACAAAAGGTTTAATATTGTTGAAATTAATATGACAATGATGTAAACAATTAAAATAATTTAAAAACAAAAACATTGAAATTTAAGTAAATACAAATACTATCCATAAATAATATTAATTGTGTGTGTGTTATATTTCAATTGAATTGTATTTATATTTTGTCATCTCTTGTACAGCCCGTAATATATTTGAATAATAGAAAACCATATAAACATGCATATAATTGTTGCTCGGAGTGTCAATAGATGTGAAAACCAGATTGATGTTGATAATTTTAATTGAAGCATTATGAAATTTCAAATTTTAATACTAACAGTTCTAAATTTTTATTTCTATTGGCAGTCTCTATAACTGCCAATTTTTTTTTTTTTTTCATTGTCTACTAACTGCTTATATACAAGTTGCCAAAAATAATTCGGTAGTTAATAGGTTGTTAATAAAAAAATTTTTTTTTTTTTGGTGAGCAATTTCGGGAAAATAAAAAAATTTTTTCACTTTTTTTTAATTTTTTTGTTTTTGTCCCCATTTAAAAAGGTTTAAACCGATTCATATAGACTTTGGAGTGGAATTTTCATTAAATAATTTTAAAGCTGTTCAAATTTTCGGAAAATATAAGAGAGGATTCATTTTTTAAAACCTTTTGTATATCATACGAGGGCTGTTTTTAAGTGGGCCGTTTGTTTTAAAAATAATGACAATATTTTGTTTCAAAAAAACTTTATTTTTTGGGTTTACATCTTTTGCTTTTTTTTCACATATTTCCGAGTTTATAGATACACTTGTTATACCTTACAATTAAGTTTTCAAAACCCTCTTCAAAGAAGTCTGCCGCCAGGTTGGACAGACAAGACTGTTTGAGGTACCGGAAAAGGTGTAAATCGCTCGGAGCAAGGTCGGGGCTGTCTTGTGTATCGTTCAAAACCTCCCAGCCGAAAGATTCGATTTACTCCCGAGTCGTTCGAGAAGTGTGAGGCCCTTTCGTTATCGTAAAAAGAAAACACCGATCATGCCGTGCCGTAAATGCCTAATCTCACTTTAATAATATTACAAGTCTTAATATCAAATAATCAATCCACCTTAATCAATTTTTTTTCAATCTTTGGAGGCATCTGGGGGGCGTGCAATGGTATGCACCTTTACCAATGGAATCTTCAGTAACTTCACAATTGGCTTTCAATTTCCTTGTATCCTTTCACCAAAATTCCCCCAAATTCCCTACGACTTACAAACTTCTATTATTTAAAAAATTTTTTTTTCATTTCCCCTTCCCTTTATTTTTTGGGTTTGGGTTGGAAAAAAAGTTGCCCTTAATCTTGACCCCCAAAGAACCCCGAGGTCATGAAAAGAAAAGCGCGGAGCCCGTCCCTTTCTCCTTCCCCAACTATTTACCAAAACTTTATTTTTTCCTGTGTTGACATAAAAATGTCAAAAATTTGGGGGTCTAGCTTAAACGAATACTTTTTTTAAAAAAAAAATGTAAGAAAATATTGGGTTTTTTGTTGATTTTTTTCATGCATTAAATTTTTTTTTTTTTTTCTAAAAGAAATTTGTTATTTAAAATCGATCCCCAAATTTTTATAACATCTATAAAAATATTGCAAAAAATTTCAGGTCAAAAAAATTTAAAAATTACAGAAGGATTAAATTTTTTGAATTTTCTTAAAAAATTTAAAATTTTTTTAAAAATTTGCGAATAATATGAAAAAATTTTATCTTGTATCATTTTTTTTGAATAAAACAAAAAAAAGCTAAAGTATTTTTAAATACATAAAAAGAAAATAGTTCAAAGGGTACCAAGTCCTCTTAATTTAAGCCAGTGGTCGGCAAGGGGCTCCAGAGCCGCATGTGGCCCCTTTTTTTCCGGCGGGTCTGGGCCCAAAAATCCATGGAAGGCCAAAAATTTTTTATTTAAAAAAATTTGGTAAAAAAAAAATTTCATCTTATTTTGATAATTAAATTTTTTTAAATCGAGAACATGTATAATTTTTGTTAAAAATTTAAAAAAGATAGATGGGTTTAAAATTTTATATTATTGTAAAATACTAAAAATGGTTTAATTTTTTGGGTTTTTGTAAACTAACACAAACCATGTATAAGCCCAGCTGAAATTGTCCGTATGTTTTCCGCCTACCCCGGTGTGATACAAAGGTAAAAAAGAGCGCGCGCATCTTTTTGTGACGTCTCCGTCTTTCTGCTAACATAACTCCTAAGTTCTTTGACGGCCACGATTAATGGCAAAACCTTTCCCCCCTACCAAAAAGACAAACGAATAGAATATGAAAAATGAGATATACTTTAAAAGGATGAAGCTTTGATGAGAAGGAGCGGCAAGTTTGGGAATAACTCAGGGGGAATCATTCGGATCAGAGTTAGATGCCCTATAGCTCTGGAAGAAAGATACGTTCTTATAAAAAGTTGGAATCTTCGCATATAAGGTTACATTTGGTATTACTCAATCGTTAAAGGGGAAAAGAGACTCTGAAAAAGGTAATATTTTGTATAGGAAGTTGTTAATCAGTTAATTTATTATAATTAAGATAAATGATCTAGTTGCGCGACTGACTTAAATATAAGGTTTAATTGGGTGTTCTCTCACTTTAAGAAAGTTGTCAATTAGTTAAGTAATATAAGTTTTCTTAATAAAAGTTGTATTAAGAAACCAATATTCTCATCATTTTTTTCCCCCACCTCTGCTTACGCGGATCCTTTTAAAATATATCACAGGATGGCTTGCGCAATAACACCAACTACAATTCTGGGTTAGGTAATGCAGGTGGGGTAACGTACTACCAAATTATTTTTCAGGGTCAGAGAACTGCAGGTTTCTCGAAACAATAGATAATCAAATACAGTTACTTGAAATCCCAAATAATCTGTTTCCAAAGTCATCTCAGGGAAGGGGGTCAAGATTGGTACTCGATATTTGGATCGGTGTTGGGGAAAAACAGCCACGGATTTTGCGCAGCCCAAACTAATTGAGAAAGGGTTTTCCCCCGGGCAAAAATAAGAAAAAAACTACAATAAATTTTTCCCCACGCGGGGAAAAAATCAAAAGGGAAACCCCTGTTTTATTAATTATTTAAAAACGGGGGTTTTGAATTAGGAATGTCCCAGGCAGGTTGGTGGATCTATTTTAGTTCGACTCGAACCACAAATCGGAATGGGGTCAATCCACAGAACACGGTACAACTTTGGAAGTCTTTGGGTAAATTCGAAAGAGATTTCCAAATTAAAAAAAGGGGGTTTACAGAATGATAATATAGAAAAACGAGGTCAAAATGCGCATAGGATCCCCAATTTTGATGCTAATGGTAGAAACTGGAGGAATTCTGAAGTAGGACGTTGACCCAAAAAACGGTAGAAATGATTTTTATGAAATAGCCTCAAAGTAATAAAGGGGTTTGGGGGAATAGATTTCAAAAAAGTGATCAGAGATTCAACAACAGGGTTTTATTTCGAAAAAGGGAAAATAATTTTAAAAAGGGACCGTAAAAAAGAGGGTTTAGTGTTCCCCCTTTTGAAGTCCCAACATGGTTAATCTCCCCCCTTTTTTTTATTTCCGAAAATAGAACGGGGGGAAAAGAAACCGGCTTGATGGGGGGGGGAAGTGGAAGAAAATTTGAAAAAAAGTTAATTGACATAGACTTAGAAATTTTCCTGAGGTTGAATTTGCCTAGGGAAAAATGTTACCCGTTCAAAAAAAGCCCGGTTGTGCAGCTAGCATAGATATTTAATTTGTGTCAATCAGCTGAATATCATACGGGGTTTTGGGGAAAGTGGGGGGAAATTTTATATGGGTTTTCCCAGTTTGATCTTTTTTAACAATTTTTTTTTTTATTGAATTTTGGGTTTAATTTTTTAAATTAAAGGGGGCTTTAAAAAAGTATAGAGCTAATGGTACATGGAAAAAAAATCGTATTTTTTTGCCGTTTTAAAGTAAAATTTAAACTGACTAAAGATTTTTAAAAATCCAATTAGGGGGGAAGGGTTTAATTATATTATGTTAAAGGGGTTGTTTTCCCCTTTGCAGATGGCGTGTGGGGAAAAACCCAAAAACCCCTGAGTGATTGAAATTATGTTTACGTCGCTTTTTTAAAAATTTTTCCAGGCGGTACTGTAATTCGCCAATTTAAACCAGTAATTTTTGTAGCAAATTAAAAAATATATCATGAAAAAAAATTTTTCTGCATATTTAGCCGATTTTTTAAAAAATAATTTTTTAAAAAACTTACCACCGGCAAAAAAAAGAAACGAATTTTTAAGGTAACGGTTAAATATAATTTTTGGAAATTTTTTTGTCAAATTATGTCAAAAATTTAAAAAGTTTATTTTCGATATTAAAATTTTTTAAATAATGCTATTTTTGATAGGAAATGAAAATTTTTTAAAGGAAAAGAAATACAGGTAATAGAATCAAGTTTATCACAAAAAGAAGCTCAATCAGTATATCCGGGAAGGAATTAGCCCTATTTTACAAACCCCACGGGTAAATGGGGTACAATCATTCTATTTTAAACAGTGAAAAAAAATAAAACAATATTTTTTTAGCATCTGATGTTTTCGTAGGGTGTCATAATGTTGAGCAAGAAAATTTTGTTAAAAGGGTTGCATAAAATGAGGGGTTTAATATAAAAAACCCCGGTGGATTGCCTTAGGGGAAATTTTTGGTTCTCACCCCGGCCTTACGAAACAAACCCCAAGATTTTGGGTACGGATTATAAAAATGGCCCTGTTGGGAAAATTTTTGTTACGTAGAGAAAATGAAAATCATGACAAAAACGAATTTGGATGAAATTTCCAAAACATTTGGTTGAAAATGACTACAAAATCGGGAATTTTTAAGTGTCCCCCTTTAAATCTTGACGATGATGCTGTCCCCAATCACTCCTCGGGACACACCACCCATCCCACTCAATAAAAAAAAACCATATTGGAAAACGAAAACTTTTTTCCATTTTTTCCTGTTTTGGGAATGACTTTTAAAAAAATCACAGGGAGGTCCCTTTGATGCTTTTTTCCCAGGGAAATACGACCCCGCAAATATCCTAGAGAATTAGTATACGTAGTTTTAAAAAGAGCAACGAGGACCGGTTTTTTTTTTGGTTATTTTCGAAAAAAATTCCCAGAAGCCGGAAATTTTTGGTTGGTGAACGGGAAACCCTCTAAATGTTTCGAAACATATAAACATCAAAAAAAGATCAACAAGTCATCGAGGGGGATTTTAACGTTAGGATTGGGTTAAAAAAACTATACACTATAAACGGTCCCAAAAATTTTTTCTAGAATTCATCCCCTTGGGATTATCGATTTTTTTCATTCAATTGTCAAAGTTGCGCGCATGCAGTTTGCCCCTAATAAATAAATTTTTATCGAAAAAAGTCAAATGTTCTGTTTTTTGTCAGAAATTGTATGAAAAAAAAAACCACTTGATATTCCGAATTTCAACTTTTTTTGAAAAGTTAAAAAAAGCCCCCAATTTCCCAAACGGTACCCTATTGATCCGGGGTTTCCCTTTCCCAGATCATGGGTTTACAACCAGGTAAATGACTCAACTGGTAAGTCTGATCGTTAGTGGTAACAAAATTTTTTATTTAGAATAACGGCATCGAAACTTACATTCTAAAACAAAGAAAAAAACTACTTACCCAAATTGAGGGGTTGAGCGGTAGGAGACCTAAAAAGGCGGAGTGGTGCTGGTAAAGTAATCAAAAAAAAGAAAAAAAAAGCCCCAAAGAAAATAGCGTCCCAAGTTTTTAAAGCTGACCCATTTTTTCCCCGGAAACAACCGCTGGGGGTTTTTTAACTTTCCAATCCAAAAATCGGGTTTTTGGCCCATCGGCTACTAAAGTCCGCGTAAGAATACAACCTTGTCCCCCGATGCAATAAACCCGGGGAACCCCAAAATTCTTTGTTAACCCTGTTTCCTGTAAACAGGGCAGTTTGGGAAAATTAAAATTGTATCTGGGGACCAGAACCCCGGCCCCCCATCACTATTTATCACAATACTAAGATATCACACTTCTTTTTACTCCAAAATAGGGGACATACATATTTAAATTCACTGGAAACTTTGGGTGTTAATTTTTTTGGAAAAAGGCAAAAAAATAATGCTTTGGCCTCTTTTGGGTTTCCCAAGACTGGACAATCCCTTTTTAATGGTTGCCGTTTATATTTTCGCCGGGAAAATCTATGCGACAGATAAAAAAATTTTTTTTGGGGGATTTTTTCAAAAGAAATTTCCCTGAAAAAACTAAAAAAAGTTTTTGGGAAAAAAATAATTACCGATGATTTTAAGTGGAGATTTCCCAAAATAACTTTGCAGATGATAAAACCCCAAAAATTTTTAAAGGGGAAAAAAATTTTAAATTTTGTCCAATGTTTGAAAACTAAATTATTTAAAAATAAAAAAACGACGATCGATGCGGTTTTCCCGATACTTAGAGAAAAATTTTGAATCAAACATTTTTTTTTTACTTTAGTTACCATAAGCCTATTGTATCTTTTAGAAAAAAATGAAAAAAATTGGGAAAGTACAAAAGGTTTAAGTATTGTTGAAATTAATGATAAAAAAACAATTAAAAAAATGTTAAAATAAATACTTTGGGAAATTTAAGTAAATACAAATATTTTATCCAAAAATAATTTTAATTTTTTTTATTTTAAATTTTGAATTGTATTTATATTTTTTCATTTCTTGTACGGGGCCCGTAATATTTTTTTGAATAATAAAAAACCATATAAACATGCATATAATTGTTGCTCGGAGTGTAATAGTGTGAAAACCAGATTGATGTTGATAATTTTAATTGAAGATTATGAAATTTTTTAATACTAACATTCAAAATTTTTTTATTTCTATTGACAGTCTCTATAACCCCCAAATTTTTTTTTTCATTGTCTAAAACCTTTTAATATTACAAGTTCCCAAAAAAATAATTCGGTAGTTAATAGGTTGTTAATAAAAAATTGTTTTTTTAGTGAGCAATTTTAGAAATATAAAAATTTTAACTTGACACTTTTTTTTTTTTCTTTTTTTAGCCCCCCTTTTTAAAATGGTTTAAACCGATTCATATAAACTTTGGAGGGGAAATTTTTCATTAAAAAATTTTTAAAAACTGTTAAAATTTTTCCCAAAAAATATAAAGAGAGGATTCATTTTAAAATTTTTTTGTATATCATACGGGGTTTTTTTTTTTTAAGGGTCCGTTTTTTTTTAAAAATAAGACAATATTTTTTTTTAAAAAAATCTTTTTTTTTGGGTTTTTTGTACTTTCCTTTTGTTTTGTTTTTCTACAAAAATTGCCGATTTTAAAGTACACTTGTTATCCCTTTACAATTAATTTTTCAAAACCCTCTTCAAAGAAGCCTGCCGCCAGGTTGGAAACAAGACTTTGTTTGGAGGTCCCGGAAAAGGTGGAAATCGCTCGGCAAGGTGGGGGGCTGTCTTGTGTATCTTTAAAAAACCTCCCAGCCAAAAGATTCGATTTACCCCCGGTCTTCGGGGAAGTGTGAGGCCTTGCGTTATCGTAGAGAAGAAAACACCTTTTTGATGGCATGCCGTGCCGTAAATGCCTAATCTCATTTTAATAAATTACAAGTCTTAATAAAAAATAATCAACCCCACCTTAACCCTTTTTTGGTTTCAATCTTATGAAAGAGGCATCGGGGGCGCGTGCAATGGTATGCACCTTGCCCTAATGGCTTAATCTTAAAGGTAACTTCACAATTGGCTTTAAATTTTCCCCCGCTTGTATCATTTTTCACCAAAATTCCCCCCAAATTTTCCATACGATTTTACTGAAACTTCTTTATTTAAAAGTTTTTTTTTTTTTTTTCCCTTTACTTTTGGGTTTTGGGGGGGGGGAAAAAAAAACCTTTAACCCAAAAAAGAACCCCAAAACAAAAAAAAGGGGGCCCTTACCTTTTCCCCAAATTTTAAAAAATTTTTTTTTTTTTTGGGTTTAACCCGGGAAAAAAAGGGGGTTTTTTTAAAAAATTTTTTTTTAAAAAAAAAAAAAGAAATATTTTTTTTTGTTTTTTTTAAAATTTTTTTTTTTTTTATTTTTTTTTTAAAAAAAAAAATTTTTAAAAAAAAACCCAAAAATTTTTTTTTTTAAAAAAAAAAAAAAAAAAAAAAAAATTTAAAAAATTTTTTTTTTTAAAAATTTTTTTAAAAAAAAAAAATTTTAAAAAAAAAAAAAAATTTTTTTTTCTTTTTGGGAAAAAAATTAAAAAAAAATTAAATTTTTAAAAATTTTTAAAAAAAAATATTTTAAAAAAAATTTTTTTTCCCCTTTTAAAATGGGGCCCCCCGGGGGCCCCCCCTTTTTGGGCCCTTTTCCGGGCCGGGGCCCCCCCCGGGGGAAAAAAATTTTTTTTAAAAAAAATTTTTTTAAAAAAAAAACCTTTTTTTTTAAAAAAAAATTTTTTTTAAAAAAAAAAATTTTTTTTTTTAAAAAAAAAAAATAGGTAATTTAAAAAATTTTTTTTTTTTTAAAAAAAACGAAATTTTTTTTTTTTTTTAAAAAAAAAAAAAAATTTTAAAAAAAAAATTTTTTTTTTTGGGGGAAAAAGCCGGGTTTTCCCGGGGAAAAAATTTTTTTGGCTTTCGTTCAAATTAAACCCTTTTTTTCCCCCTTTTTTTTTTAAAAAAAAGGGGGGAAAAAAAAAAAAAAATTTTAAAGGTTTTTTTAAAAAAACCCCCCAAAAGGGGGGGGAAAAAAAATTGGGGGAAAAAATTTTTGGGGAAATTTTTGGGGTTTTTTTTTGGGGGTTTTTAAAAAATTTTTTTTTGGGGAAAAAAATTTTTTTTTTTGGGGGAAAAAAAAATTTTAAATTTTTTTAAAAATTTTTTTTTTTTTTAATTTTTTTTAAAAATTAAATAAATTTTTATTGGGGTTGAAAAAATATAAAATTTTTTAAAAAACCCCCTTTTTAAAAAAAAACCCAAAAAAAAAGAAAAAAGGAAAAAAGGGTTTTAAAATTTTTTTTTTTTTAAAAATTTTAAAACCCCCCTTTTTTGGGGGAAAAGGGGGGAAAAAAAAAGGGGGTTTTTTTTTTTTTTAAATTTGGGGTTCCGGAAAAAATTTTGGGAAAAAAAAAAAATTTTTTAAAAAAAAAAATTTTTGGGAAATTTTAAAAGGGTTTTTTTTCCCAAAAAAAAGGGGGCCCCGGGGGTTTTTTAAAAAAAAAAAAAACCCCCAAAAAAATTTTTTTAAAAAAAAAAAAAAAAAACCCCCAAAAAAAATTTTTTAAAAATTTAAAAAAAAAATTAAAAAAAATTTTTTTTTTTTTGGGGGTTTTTTTGGGGGGCCCGGAAAAAAAATTTTTTTTTTTTTAAAAACCCCCCCCAAAAAACCCAAAAAAGAAAAAAAAACCCCAAAAAAGGGGTTTTTTTAAAAAAAAAGGTTTAAAAAAAAAAACCTTTTCCCCCAAAAATTTTTTTTTAAAAGGGGGAAAAAAGGGGCCCAAGAAAAGGGGGGGGTTTTTTTTTTAAAAAAAATTTTTTTGGGTTTGGAAAAAATTTTTAAAAAACCTTTTAAAAAAAAAAAGGGGGAAAAAAAAAAAAATTTTTTTTTTTTTGGGGGAAAAAAACCCCCAAAAAAAATTTTTTTTTTTTGGGGGAAAAGGGGATTTTTTAAAAAAGGGCCCTTTTTTTAAAAAAAAAAAATTTTTTTTTTTTTTAAAAAAGAAACTTCCCAAAATTTTTTTAAAAAAAACAAAAGGGGGAAAAAAAAATTTTTTTTAAAAAAAAATTAAAAAATTTTTTTTAAAAAAAAAAGGGGGTAATTTAAAAAAAAACCCCCAAAAAAAAATTTTTTTTTTTTTTTGAAAAAAAAATTTTTTTTAAGGGGGGGGTTTTTAAAAATTTTTTTTTTTTTTTAAAACAAAATTTTAAAAAAAGGGGGGAAAAAAAAAATTTTTGGGGGAAAAAAATTTAAAAAAACCCTTTTAAAGGGCCCAAAGAATTAAATTTTTCCCCTTTTTTTTTAAAAAAATTTTTTAAAAAAGGGAAAAAAAAAAACCCAAAATTTTTTTTTTGGGGGAAAAAAAAAAAGAAAAAAAAAAAAAATTTTTTAAAAAAAATTGGGGGGGGTTTTTTTTTTCCCCCCTTTCCCCTTTTTGGGTTTTTTTTTTTTCAAAAAAAAATTTTTGGGTTTAAAATTTAAAATTTTTGAAGGGGTTTTGGAAAACAAAACCAAAACCCAAAAAAAAAAAAAAATTTTTTTTTTAAAATTTTTTTTTTTTTTTTTAAAAAAAAATTTTGGGTTTTTTTTTTAAGTTAATTTTTTAAAAATTTTTGGGGAAAAAAAAAAAAAAATTTTCCCCCCCTTTTTAAAAAAAAATTTTTTTTTTCCCATAAAAGTTTAAAAAGTTTAAAAAAAACCCTTTTTAAAAAAATTTTTCCCAAAAATTTTTTTTAAAAAATTTTTTTTTAAAAAAAACCGGAAAAAAATTTCCTTTTTAAAAAAACCCCCTTTTTTTTAAAAAATTTTTAAAAAAATTTTTTTTTTTAAAAAAATTTTAAAAATTAAAAAAAATTGGCTTTAAAAAGGGTTTTTTGAATTAAAAAATTTCCCCAAACCCAATTTTTCCTTTTTTTTATTTTAAAATTTCCAAAAAATTTTTTAAAAAGGGAAAAAAAACCCCCTTTTTTTTTTTAAAATTTTCCCCCCCCTTTTCCCTTTGATTTTAAAATTAAAAATTTTGGGTTTTTAAAAAATTTTTTTAAAAAAAATTTTTTTAAAAAAAAAGGGGGGGAAATTTTTTTTGGCCAAAAAAAAAAATTTTTAAAAAAAAGGGTTTTTTTAAAAAATTTTTTTTCCCCAAAAAAAATTTTTTTTTTTCCCAAAAAAAAAAATTTTTTAAAAAAATAAAAAAAAAAAAAGGAAAAAAGGAAAAAAAAAAAGGGCCCAAAAAAATTTTGGGGAAAAAATTAAATTTTTTGGAAAGGTTCCCAAACAACAACATACAAACCTGATTTACTCAAACTTTTCAAGGATATGCAAGCGCACATTGTTCGCATTAATAAATATTTATTAAGTATGGAATTTAGTTTTATTTAGTGTAATAAAAGTTTACTAAACAAGCATATTTGGCTCCCAATTTTTTAAAAAATTGTTGTAATGTTCATATTTGGCTCTTTGGCTAATAAGTTTGCCGACCACTGATTTAAGCAAACAAACTACATCATGCTATAACTTCAACCACGTCATTTCCCAGCTAATGATTATGGTTAAATGCATGTCTGGTCATATGTAAAAGAAAACTAGAAAAAATAAACTTAAGCATTTTTTTAAAAGAAAATTATACATGACTGAGAATTATATTTCTTTTAAAATATTTTAAAAATATTTTACTCAGGTGAGACATATTTGACTGTTCTGAAGAACTAAGTGTATCAATATTGATCTCTCGACTGAGGTTGTCGCTTTACCCGGTTTGAATATCAGTAATTCGTGCTCTCAGTCGTGATTTGATGGGCTTCATTAGTGACTCATACAAACATTGGCAACATTCTTAATTCTTACCATAGAGATTACCTCTCGGTCGTTAGGTCTACTTTTTTTAGAATGTACCCCGCCCAGTGTACGCTACTGATTTCATACAACTGAAAAGTTGTTCAGACTCGTCTTTTCAAATAGCCAAGTCATCCACTGAGCATTTTTGTAAGACTCGAGGCATTTTTCCTTGGCCAAATACGTTTTACAGAATTCTTCCAAATCAACTACAAGGAATTTGTCCTTTAATTGTGTATCACAACCTATTTTACCATGTTCCTTTTGTAATCTTCCTGGTAATAAATTACATGACTACAACGAATAATATTGTAAACAGTGGCGTACTGTACACCTCCGCATTGCGTAATGTAAGAACCGATATGAGGCACAAAATCTGACTTTGTGAGGGAGGGGAGAGCCCTAATATTCTCCGTTACGCCATTGGTTGCAAATGCACAAAAAATGCATTTTTGAAAATACTAAAGTCGGTTTTCAAATTAGAGATTCAAGTCAGACATCAAAGAAGCGTATTTATCCGCTTCCTGCTGTTTGAGGCTTGGTTGCAATCGCATTGTTGGAAAATGAGTACAGTCTTAATTGTTCAATCCTCATTCCTTTCTTTCACCCCCTTTTATATCTTGGAACCAATCTGCATAATACGTTTTGATTGAAAGGAGGGAGTTAAACTCTACTTAAATCTTTAAAAGGTAATACCCCATATTCGCTTAAGAGGCAAAATGGCCTTATTTCTTATAACCTTATTCTGTTCTCCTTTTCATTAAAAACAAATCAGTCAACCTCTGTCAAACTGCTTTTTGTTGCGCGTTCTGTTCCTCTGATTTTTTTAGTTTTTCAGTTCATTTTTGCGCGTCACCTTGCATTCATGTGTTCGTTATAAGCTCATTTTTAACACGCTTGTATTAGTTTCATCTGTATGTAACGAAATCTGAACTCGATTTTTACCCACTTTAAAAGGTCAGGTTAATTCGAAATTTTACACACTTGTCAAGAACCGATGACGATACAATAATGTAACAATTTTGTTCCATTGTTTTGATCAGGATTAACGATTTCCCATTTCCTGAAATAGCGACAAAAAGATTAAGTTACAACCCTAAAGTCAAAACGCTCATGGTTAATACAAATACAGCAAACAAAGAGAAGTGTTCTTTATATGAAGAAGGGGAGGATGCGTCAGCAATTTCTTACCATAATATAAACAATTTCCCACTTTTTCTGAAAACGAAAATTTAAAAAATACTAGAGCATGAGAAAAAAAAAGTATGTGTGTACTTATGTACGCGAGTAAGAAGTTAAACTTCTTTGGCATAACAAGATTAAAATCTTTCTAAAAATCTTTAGCAGGGCAAGCTGGGCCAAGGACGAAAGGCGGTCACGAGCAGAGCTGAACGATACTAACCTTCAGTCAATTGGACCAGCCAAACCTAAGATAACCACGATTTAAATAAATTTAAACACCCCCGCACAGGGACAATAGGACCAATAATATGGGGAGGGTGTCGAAGGCGGGAATGTTCTGTCCCGTTCTGCATATTTCTAGACAAAGCATTTTCGTATACATTCCTACGGAACACAAAGCAAAGGTTCGCTGACGCGGGTGTACAGCTCAGTGGTAGAGCATTCGGCTGCAGATCGAGAGGTCTCTGGTTCAAACGCGGTTGACCCCTTCTTCAGGGAAATGAAGAGAAATATTTTTCTGAGATTTTGAAGGCGGGAATGATTTGTCCCGTTCTGTATATTTCTAGACAAAGGAGTTTCGCTTCCGTGACGGTGTGTGTCACATCCATGACGGTTTTGCGTCGCATCCGTGACGGGATGCGCGCGCATTGTAAAAATTTACCCTCATCCTATTCCTCTAATGCTCCAAAAGAAGTATAACTTCAAAGAAAAAGAAAAGAGCTTTATATATATATATATATATATATATATATATATATATATATATATATATATATATATATAATATATATACAGTAGAGTCGCATATGATGTGTAACATCTGACATGTTATCATCGTAAATATACAATAGTAACAAATCCAGAAAAAATGAATCGAGTATGATTGGAAGTAATTTTCTATCGAATAACTATATCTTTAATAAAAATTTTATTTAAGGAGTAATGCAATTTTTTATCAAAAATATTTAATTATGTGCAAATTTTTTTCGGCTGTACTCCACCAATTTTTAATTTTTCCACTCCTACTAATATTCGGTAAGCGAGATTAAAGATGTTACACATCAAGCGCATAAGGACCTAAGTTTATCCTGAATAAGACTTGTGCTGGTATTTACGAAGTGGAGTAAGAAAACGAAATCTAGTTTTAGAATTCGAATCTTTAGAAAGGATAACTTTAACAATATTAAAAAAAACAACTACTAGAGTTGGATTTCGCATATATATATATATATATATATATATTCTGCTCTGAATTTATCCATCTCTGCAAATCACAAAATCATGAAAATTTAATTAGCTTGGTAAATGTTTAATTTTTAATCGAGAAAACTTTTTTTGATCACAAAAATATTATATTAACAGAGACAGGAATTAAATTTTTAAAGTATGAAAAAGATACGCACTAAAATATTTATTCGAATAATTCCATATTACTTACTCGTATTTTATTAAGAATGTTGAACTTTGTCAGACGCTTAACAGTAAATGTAATTACTAATAAGTAAGTTTATATCCTGAATAAGAATTCGAATCTTGTAAAGACTGTAATCAAAGAATTATTACTTCGGTTAGCTCAGTTCAAATTTATTTCATGGGTTTCTAACTCAAACTAGACAACATTTAAAAAATATCACAGTTACAATTGTATTAAAACAGTTAACGGTATTAGAAAATAACGAGAGGTTTTTGCGTGCACTTCCACACTCAAAATCATGGGAAGCGAGTGATAGTTTGTTTTTAAAAGACCAGAACCAACACACACATACACACATCCAGAGATTGGTGCGGCATACGTTAAAACTGGTCTGAGGATTAGTGTGCGCTCTCATAGGTCAAATCAAATAGGGCACACTTACGTCCCTGTTACCCTTTTCCGTCCCTTTTCACGAATCACTCCCCAAATATCCAGCAAGCGAGAGGAAAGATGTGACATATCAAAAATAATTTTTTCTAATTGCTTGAAATCCAGCCATAAAGTCGGTTTTTCCAAATCCTCTTGTCTTATACGTGAAATGAAGTATCATTCATTGCTTTATTGTACCAAAACAGCTGAGAATTGATTCAGAGGTCACCGGATTAAAAAAATGATTTCTCACAAGCTCTTCTATACAAAACGTGTACTTTTATGCCTAATGCTGATGCTAGTTTCAGAGACAATATTGAGCTCTTTTTAGTGTAAAATATCATTGACTTTATATCTTCTACCGCATGAAATAGTTCAAACTTAGCTCTTCCAGCTTTCCTTCAGTTGGCTGATCTTACATTTTGCAAACCAGGCCATATCGACGCACTGACAGAAGGCCAATGGGTATTCCAGATTTTAAAAATGACGCATTTAAGATTAATTCATCAATGAATGAATGATAGTTTTAAAAACAAAAACACTCTTTTGTTGTAGATCGAACTAAAAATTGAAAAATAAATTATAGTTTAAAAAAACTAAGAAATACGCTATTATAGTGAATCGAACTAAAAGTAAAAAATAACTCTTATAATATAAGAATAAAATGATTAACGAGAAAATAAATGTCATTCTGGTAAAAGCGTAGGGGAGATCTATATCATTTGTTATAATTTCTCACTAATTCTATCCTTAAATGCAGAGTTAGTGTAAAAATGTAGTATACAAAGCACACCCCACGCTTTTACCACAATGACATTATTTTTCTCGTTAATCATTTTATTCTTATATTTAGAATTATTTTTAACTTTTTGGTTCGATTAACTATAAAAGCATGTTTTTTTTATACATAGTTTTTTTTAGTTTTTTTAAACTATTATTCGCCTTTACTCTCTTGCCCATATATGTATTAAGGTATCCAACTACGTTCGGAACCGTGATTTTAAAAAGGAGCATAAATGGATATTTTTCATGATATTTAGTCTCACTTAGATTAGAATACATGTAAAAAATAGTTTGAAGGATATTTTGACAAAAAAAATTATTTAAATAAACTATTTCGGCAGAAAATGAACTTAAAATAACCTTTTTTTCAAAATGTTCTCCTTTTATAAAAAATGCTTCTAAAATAATAATCTTTTGCCTGTATATAGCTCAGACCTCTATACAGAGGCTCAACTATGATTATTGAAAAATTCACATTATTTTCAGAGTTACAACCAATTGAAATAATTATTGGCGTTTTTTTTAATTTCTCCCCTCTGTTGTAATAAAATATGGATATATCAACTTCTAGGTTATATATTTCAAAAATTCTAGTTAAGCCTCTGTAGAGAGGTCTGAGCTATATACAGGCATAATATTATTATATAATAGAAGCATTTTTCACAAAAGGAGAATATTTTGAAAATGGGTCATTCTATGTTCATTTTTTGTCAGAATATTGTACTTAAATAATTTTTATT
Organism: Trichonephila inaurata madagascariensis; assembly: GCA_019973955.1. Taxonomy (NCBI): domain Eukaryota; kingdom Metazoa; phylum Arthropoda; class Arachnida; order Araneae; family Nephilidae; genus Trichonephila; species Trichonephila inaurata. The sequence continues at coordinate 84,313 of BMAV01022309.1, read as the reverse complement.
GTAATACTATTCTTAAAACAATTTTATATACATTTTCTAATCTAAGTGACACTAAATATCATAAATATTATCCATTTATACGCTTTTGCAAAATCACGGTTCCGAACGTAGTCGGATACCTTAAAGAAGGAAGAGTGAAGACAATATAATTGAATTAACATGTGACTTGTGCATTAAACTTTTATTATATAAGGATATCTATTGATTACAATATATATGCATCGTATTTATGAGATCAAAGCCGCCTTTTTCCCGATTTTCATGCTACTTGAAAATCGGGTGCATCTAAAGCCGCATTCACACCAAGGCAGTCAGCATCAAGCGTTGAGCGTCTAGCCAATCAGCGACTTCATTTCGGGCGAGATGAAGTCTCTGATTCTGAGCTCAACCTCGACTGACAGCCTTGGTAATGAATTCTAGAATCAAAAAGCGGAAAAATTTCTTGAATGGGGTAAATTAAAAATGATAATCTGATGGTTAGAGCAATTTTATATAGGTTCCTGGATGTATTTAAAAGTTTTTAATACTGGTGAAATACATGAATTATTCTCTTCTTATAATATCTTATTTTAATTATATTTGATTTCGTAAATATCAGATATATCAATAATCTATTTGACACTATTTTTTCACAAAAACATGTTGAAAATTTGGGGTGCAACGTAGAATCGATGGCGGCTTAGATTGGAATAAATACGGCTTTATATAGAGATATATATCAAATGTAATTTTGCTCGAATTTTTCCTGATTGGGCAAGTCACATCCGCAAAAGGGGAAAGGTTAGCGGCATCAAGCTAGTTTATCCCCACTTGTTTGGTTCTAAGTTCGAAATTTCTTTTTGACTCACTACGCACCATTTTTAATTTTTGTTTATTTGTATTTCTTCCTCTAACGTATTTCTGTTGTTTTGTTGAATTTTTGTATTTTACTTTTATTATTTACTCTTTCATGTTTTTAGGTGTATTTTATGTTTTTCTTCACCCCCCCCCCACACACACACGCAAGCGCGCATCATTGCAACATTACGTTCTTTTGGATGATAGTTATAATTTTAGAGCAATTGAATTTTTCCTTTGATAGATTTTTTTCCCAAGGAAAGTGTGATTTCCTTAGGAGTAAGCGGATTCATTGTAAAAACGGGATGTATTACCACACGTCTTCCTAAAACTAGCAACAGCAAATGTGTATAATTGTCTTACAATTTCTTTCTATTGTGCATTGACGTATAGAATAGAGCTTCCTCCCTAAGAAAAACATGTCTCCGCTATGTTATCAATTAAATAATTTCCTCAGTTTAAATTTAGACACCTAATGTTTGTTTGATTGCGTCATGACTAAGAGTAGAAACGTAGTATCCGTTCTGAAGTTTGCTTGAGCATACGTCATCGTTTGTTTGCTGCCAACCGGACACGGAAATTAAAGTGACCGCTGCATGCGTAAGAGTAACCCTATTATAGCACTTGGATGACATTCTATCGGGTAGAAGGATATCAGAGTCAGCTACGAAATGTCTTTAGTCGATCATTGGCCTTCATATCTGTAACAAAAGGAATCTAAAGAGATTCTGAGGAGCCTGCGAAATTAAGGAAAAGGGAATAGAATGGATATGTACATGTGCATGCATTAAATAGTTTCAAATGTGGTATAAGTAACCACGCATTTGGTGAAAATGTACTTTGATTTCAATTTACGTCGAAATATCTGAAGCAACACGAGGTCTATTGGTAACTGACCTCTCTGATTGGTGATCATGGTCAAATGACGAGGATGACACCTGAGTTGGAATCCCCTCTCCTAACTTTCACACCATGCCAACGAGTAGATTTTGAGCCTCGATAGATTTAACGTGTACCAGGTATTTGACAATGCCGGTCTTCAATGCTACTAGGGCTCGAATACACCACTCGATAGCGCCGACCACGAGCGACCTTGACCACACAACTACTGCAGCCACTGGTGAAAATGTGATAGATAATGCATTTATAATTCTGTTAAAGTTGCAATTTTTGGCTAATGTAATATATATATACCTCACTGAACGAGTATAATGTCGTTCCAAAAGCTTACTCGTAAATGCATAAATGTTACTAGTGAGCAAAACATTATTTTGCATATAAACTAATGTAAAATTTGATGATTTTAATCTCAAAAGATGATTCCTTTTTTTCGTGTTCCGCAGAGTAGTCCAACATGGAATAAGAGATTGATTTACAAAAAAGCAAAACTAACCCATTCACTGCCAACTACGTGATATCTCGTACTACGCGTGTGTACTAAAACTGCCGGCTACGAAATATCTCGTAGTTTGGACTGAAATTTTAGATTGATTACATATCTCCACTGAGTTGGGAATTATTAGAAAGGATGAATGGAAAATTTATATAGAGCAAAAAACATATTAATTATCAATTTTATTATTCAAACTATAACTTAGATAATTAGATTATAACATGATAACTATATTAAGGTGACCAACCGTCCTCCTTTTATAGGTTCTGTCCTTCCTCGAAAAGTGTACTTTACAATATTTTAGAATTGATTTGTTAATCTCTATTTTCAGAGATGGACCAAACAGGTTTCCAAAATGTCAAAGAATGGTCTGAAACAAATATCACAGGAAATAACAGTCATCAATGGTATTTTTTGACTTTGTCGCAAGTAAATTGGGCAGATATAGAAAATGACGTTGAGTTTTTATCAAAAGAAATGCCTGATATTAATATCGATGACAATTGTTTGTTGGAAGAAGAAAGAAGATTGAATGCATATTTAAATTCTAATAAATTAGAACAATTGGAAAATCAACATGCTGAGAAATTGGTAAGAGATGGGTGAAATTACTTAAGCCATTTCAAAAATGTACACATTCCATATGAAAATGTAATTATTCTTGTTGAATTTATGTTGTGCTGCCCTGGAATTAATGCAACAGTTGAAAGAGTTTTTTTCAGTTGGTAATGATTTTTGTGAAGTGACTAGTGAGAAATCAAAATTGAATGTTAATATTTTAGCTACAGTGCTTACCGTAAAATTCAGTATGACGGATATTTTTTGCCCGAATGTTCCGATGTATTAGAAAAGGATATGTTGACAAAAATAATTCATTCAATTGAAAAATACTCGTTTAAAATAATAATTCAAAAGAATGTAAGCGTAATTAGCTTTTTTTTTTGTTTGAATTCATGAAACGTTTCATATATTTAAGGTATCCGACTACGTTCGGAACCGTGATTTTAAAAAGGCGGATACATGGATAATTTTCATGATATTTAGTGTCACTTAGATTAGAATACATGTATAAAATTGTTTAAAGGGCGCATTTTGACAAAAAAAAGTTATTTAAATACAATATATATATTTCGGCTAAAAATTAACCTAGAATAACCTTTTTTCAAAATGTTCTCCTTCCGTGAAAAATGCTTCTATTATAATAATATTTTGCCTGTATATATCTCAGACTTCTGTACAGAGGCTCAACTAAAATTTTTGAAAAATTCACATTATTTTCAGAGTTGCAATGATTTAAAATAATTATCGGCGTTTTTTTCTTTAAAATTTCTCCCCTCTGTTGTCTTAAAACACGGATAAACCCACTTCTAAACTATATATTTCAAAAATTTTACTTGAGCCTCTGTACAAAGGTCTGAGCTATATGCAGGCAAAATATTATTTTAATAGAAGCATTTTTCACAAAAGGAGGATATTTTGAAAAAAATTTATTCTAAGTTAATTTTTAGCCGAAATATTGTACTTAAATAATTTTTTTATTGTAATACTATTCTTAAAACAGTTTTATATACATTTTCTAATCTAAGTGACACTAAATATCATAAATATTACCCCTTTATACGCTTTTGCAAAATTATGGTTCCGAACGTAGTCGAATACCTTAAGTAGTAATTTTTTTCTTAAATTTTTCGTCCTTCTTTTCATTGTAAAAAAATGGTCACCTTAGTTATATATATGTATGTAAATGTATTCCAAAAGTTAAAAAATAGTTTTATATTGTTAGTTGCTGTGTATGGTGAGCTTTAAACAGCAAATATCAATGCAGGGTTATTGGGACACACTGGACAAAAATAACCTAGTCGTGTTTTTTTTCCCCTTTGCTTTGCTTTTTACACATTCCACATGGCTTTGTAGGCATCCTTTTTTATCTATGGGAGGAAGATGTTTCCAAGTAATGTGTGTGTGTGAAAACCAGTTGTATTTGGATTATGATTGTTGCTTTCTACTGTATTACTGATGTTGAAATCAAATAAATGCACAATAACTGATTCCCTATGTCGACGCATTCTCATCTTTTTATTTCATCGATCTTTTTGGTTATAGAACTTGTATGAATTCTGCAGAAAGATTTCGAAATAGGGTAGAGTGATTTTCTTGTATCAACAGATGGTTTTCTGTGGTCTGCTAATTATTACATGTCACAGTTTATATATATTTTTATTATTTTATAACTCTTCATGACTACCATCTCCTATAGGTTTTTCCCAACGAGGATCATTACGCGTTTGTATGAAAACCTGACATAACATTGCCCATCCGACTGTCGCCAGATGAAATTAGGTGACGAGCTTGCAAAATCTAGCAAAACGAAAATAAAAATCTTTGTATATGAAGATTTTTATTCAAAAAAAAACCCACTACGAGATAACTCGTAAGATGCACTCAGCACTGGAATTTTATTCAGTGACATCAAGCTACGAGTTATCTCGTATTTTTTAATAAAAACCACTGTAAATGCTATTACAATATTATATATCAAGAACTTAATATTATTGGGCAGAGGGTCGCGATCAATGAGTACCAAGCTTGCCTGAGGACTTAAAACACTGGAGGTCTCGCTTCAGACTGACCTCCTGATCGGGACATCTGCTAATGCACCTCAGAGCTTAATGATCATGTATACTGGGATGGGCACAGTAATGCCCTGGCCCTCATGGGCTGTTGCGCCACTGAGTTTGAGTTTGAGTAATATTATTGTATTTTGTAAAATTTCATGTTTTATTTAGAATAAAACCCTGGCACCTAGAGCAAGACGCTCTAAATCTACCTGACATTAAATGGGTTAAAAAAATAATAATAAAAATAGAAATAATTTTTTTTTCATTACTTATAATACATACCTAATCCTTTTTATTTAGTAGGAAGCTTTTTGGACACATTTGTTTTTGCTGACGCTTCAAAATTTGACTAAAATGGGACATAACATTATAATTGAATAAATTTGTAGCACACTCAGCCAAAGTTTGATTAGGGGATGCTTCTTAATGTATAATGCAATGGCTTCCTATGTTTCAGCATTTCTCTCAATTGCGCTTTAAGATTGCAGCTTTGTTATTGTCTCTTCCTTGGATAAATGCTTGTCCATAATTTCTTGCTATGAATCTTGCCATTGGATAAACTCTTCAATGGTCAGCTTGGGTAAAAACATAATCTCGTTGACAACATATTTCCCTTTTGCTGTCCCTGCGTACTAAATGGTCTCCCCGCTTAAAACAACATATGTATACTATTGTTTCACAGTCTTTGTAAATTTTCTCATTTTTTGTATTCTTCCTATTTCCCTTTTAGTTTCAAACTGTCTTATGGACTCAAATTCGACGAAGTCAAATAGATTTCTTGTCTTTTCCTCCCCCACCGGTGTTAAATTACCGTATTTATTCGAATCTAAGCCACCATCGATTCTAAAACACACTCCAAAATCTCAACACTTTTTTTTGTTTTTTTTGTGAAAAAATCAAAAAGATGGAGCAAAAAGGTTTATCGATATCCGATATCTTATGAAATTAAAAATAATTGAGATTTAAAAACAAATGAATAATTAATTTATTTTACCAGTATTTAAAACTTTTAAATACATGCATGAACCCCTTCAGTATCATATTCAATTTCCTCCATCCAACGAATTTTTCTGCCTTCGACTCTAAGCCGCATCCTATTTTCAGTAGCATCAACACTGTGAAAAAAGTGCAGCTTAGATTCGATTAAATACGGTATCATTAGTTTCATTGCCAGCTGATGCATTATTTTCGTCACGTGACCGTGATTCAAAATTACGAGGTCCTTCACTAATAGCGTTAGTGTTTTTTCAGGGTACGATGTAAATTAAAATCGTCCTACCAATCAATACCATCAAATCCTGTCTAGGACGCAATTTTAATAGAAAATCTCAAAATATTGAAATAAATCTCTCCTGCCCCTAATGTATTCTTTGTTACGATCGAACAATTTCATTGACGAGTAAGATTAATTTCGAGATATATGGTTATGATTGCTGTTTCTCATTTCCTTGTGTGTTGTGGCTAATGCCACCTGTCTGATGTAGTCAGAACTAGGCCCACGGAATTCATCGTGGCAAGGGGCTAGAAATACGCCTGTCGTTGGCCTAGGCCTTGAGCACCATACAGGTGACAGTACGAATTAGCTCATCAAAATTCCTCGAAGGGACGATAGATGGCGATACCACCTATCTCCACCTCCACAATTTTGCCATGGGACTGGAGAGGAAATATTCTCCAGTCCCCTGCACTCATGATTCAGCCCACAAGACTTTCGATCTCACTGATTTCACGAGCACGTACTCCGTGTGTACTCGGAGTATTTGGTGGCATCGAACCGAGGCCTTCCGGTCTGGAGTGCGATGCTCTAACCACCAGGCTACCCACAGCCCTCATTTCCTTATTATCATGATGGCAGAGTTGATTTTGTTTCCAGATTAGGAAGCAAGTTGTCAGAATGGCCTTTGCTAGGAATAGGTTGCCAGACTCTTGCCTCGATTCTATTTTTATGGAGCAATTACTCAGACAAAACTGTCATTCTATACAGTACAAAATAAAACTTAAAATTTAAAGGTTGCACATTACTACCTTAATCGCATTTCAGTAAAAGAAAGCTTGACATCTTTGAGAAATGGAACGTGTAACGTTCCTCCATCCCATATCGAAATTTATTTGGGCCTTGAAGTGGAGAGGCCTGGATTGAGAGGGAGCTTCCTGATTAGTGGACTAAAAGAGAGAGAGAGAGAATCAGTGAGTTAACACTCTATTCGCTGCCTTGAAGTTATGGAACAGAAATTGATTGAAAAAAGTGCTTGCCTGTGTAGGTTGCAGATTGAGTATATTTTAAAATTAAGAAAGAAAACATGAAAGTGTAAAATCACAAATTAGAAAATGGTCATTCCCCACGAGGGAAATGACGCAATTAGTTACTAGGGGGGATTATACGAGTCCAGAAGGATTCTTCTGGGGCTCTTAGTATTGACATTGGAATTGTAATTTTCAAGATTTAAGACATTTAAGTTATTAGAGTTTGGCAGATTATCAAAAAATTTAATTGCCATTTTTTTGAATATATTTTTGAAAAGGATAAATGTAGCTTTGTAAATCTCTCTATTTTTAGTGTATCTACATGCCTTAGTTATAGTCCTGATTAAAGCATTTTGGTCATTTTCTAAAAGTTTAATGTTAGAATTAACTGCATAGCCCCACACATGGCAAGCGTACGTTAAGATGGGCCGCAAAACAGCAGTGTAGAGAAGTACTTTCTTGTAAAGATTCATTTGAGAATTCCGGCAAATTAAGGGGTAAATTGAGCGCAAGGCATTCCGGAATTTTTCACGCGCTTATAAGATGTGTTGTTTCCATGATAAATTTTTGTCTAGGAGTGCTCCTAGGTACTTCTTGCTTTGAGACCAGTGTAGTTGTGTGGAATAGAGGGTTGGTGGTGTGCCTGGTTTTCTTCTCCTGGTGAAGAGTATGGCTCTCTTGTTTTATCTACATTAATTTTTATTTTCCATGTGTGCATTTCAGTGAAGAGCAATACAGGAATTTTATAGTTTGTAATAATAAATTTTTAGTGGTCGTGTACTGTAAAATAAAATTATTTAAAATTATTCAGAAAGGGGGTTCAATTTTTTTTATAATGAAAAACACATGAGAAGGAACGGATGGAATTTAAATTAAGTATCCTATCTAAATCACTGAAATGTAATAAAAAATAAGTGACCGTGATAGCCGATTCTAAGTCCAAATATGTTGCTTACAATTTTTAACTTTGCATTTACAGACGCCAGTCTCCTGAAATATCATTGTATGGGAGTTGATATACGTCAAATCTAAGTCGCCGCGGTAACCTAGTGGTCATGGTCACGAGCTCATGACCTGCGTGTTATGAGATCGAACCTTGTGCCACTGAAGATCCGCCGGTAAAAAGGAGGATGCACGTAAAATCTGATGGCGTGGAGTGGTAGTTTGGATAAGAGGATGCCAGCTCAGGTGTGGCCCTCATCACTCTGACCATGCTTCAAATCTACGAGGTTCATCCAAAAGCTCTCGTGCAGCTTTATAGAATGTTATATTAATAAACACATTAGGTAAATCTGTCATAAATTCTTCCTTTTAGTGTGGTGTTGAAATCTGACAAGTGGTGTCGCCCTCGTCGTTTGAACCTTGTTCAAAGTTGTGTGGTCAGTTCGCAATAGCCCTCGTGTTGCTTATAAGTGCGATGTTAAAAATCGATCAATTCACCAAGACTTAAACGTGTTGAAATTATTGACAATAACACTGTAATATGCTGTAAGTTATTTTCAAGCCGTTCAACTATATCCAAGAAATTATTGTTTTTGTTTTAATTTAGCTTGTGCTGTATGGCAACATTGTGTACATAGTTTTGAGTTTTTGTTTTGATTTGCTTTACTGTTGATAAAGAGAGCTGTGGTATAAAATCAAGCTGAGTATTTGTATTTAGAAAGATATTATATTTTATGAACATATCACTCATCTGGGGATCCCTTGGATCATTTGAGTGAAGAAAACGGCGTCCACAACCATAGTTTAATTGTCATTGTTTATAAACACGACACCAAGTAATATTAATGAAACAGAATACTTTGATTACATACAAGTTTAGTTTTGAATAACAATTTTTACCTTTTTCTTCTGACATTGGAATTTCTTATTTTCAAACAAAGGGTATAATAATCGCGTACCTAATCTTTACGAACGCATTTAATATGTAAAATTGGCATCTGCCCACGTATTTTGATATATTGAAAGAAATTCGAAACTCAGCCTTTCCGACTACGCGTCGCTAACCGAACTGAACGAATCTAACCTTGAAAACAAAGAGCAGTTGCCTCTTTTTTATCACCCTTGAGTGTGTACAATATCCCACCAATGGCAGATCACGTGCCTCAGTTTTTATCGTTTCAGAATGTTTGATAAAAGAACGTTGCGCGCACAAGGCACCGAATGACAGAATTGACGTCACCTTAATTAAAAGTTCCATTTTAGAGAGTATTGTAAAGCGATATTTTTCTTACTCTTATAATAGAGCCTTGCAACCATCCTAGAGTAGCACATACCACTTATCAGGATAGAGCTCAGTCGTTACCAAAACAACTTGTCTCAAAAACGCTGCGATTTTGAACTGTTTCGCCAAGTCATGATCGACACGGAATTTTTCTTCGGACCTCTGGTGGGTGCTGCTTTGGTTCTCATCAGTTCGGTTCTACTTTACTGGTAAGAAATTATCTTTAAAATTATCTTTTTTCTATACGTGCAATAGGTCTACAGAACTATGGAATTATATAAAGCGTCTGAAAATTTGTCTTAGAATTTTGCTAAATGTATTTTGGGGACCTTCCGTTTGTAAATGACTTATAAAGAGTATAATTAAAGCATAGCAAAATATTTCCTTCATAATAACCCTGTACAGAACGACTTCTTATTTTTGTATTTTACTTTATATCTCTCAGAATTAGGGGACGGTAATGGACCCGGATAAAAACTACTCTTGAAATAAAAGATTGAATTATACTTAGAACATACTGCGCGAGAACCCAAGTAAGCTTATAAAAGAATAAAATATAACATTTGAAACTCTTGTAATAAGTTTTTCAATCTCATTAAGTGAAAAAGTTACAATAATACTTTTGTAACAAGTATACACTAAACATTCAAATGTATTTCACGGGAAACGTTTAAAAATTATAAAAAATATATTATTCCATTTGCTTTTATTATTGCTGATAATAAATAAGTCCTGCCTGAATTTAGATTTAGTGATAATTAACCTATTTATTTGGCTCTCTTGGTCCCCCTACTTTTGTTTAGTTTACTGTGTGAAATTGCCCTCCTAGGGTGCCCTTCTCCTGGATTATCTGCGTGAGCTAAAGGTGTAGGATTTGCGAAAGAACTAAAAGATTCCATTGATCTTAATTTGTCTTTATTAAAACTTTCAAACTTAAGCTTCTAACAGATTAGATAATAATAATATATGCGAGAGAATCTATGATGACAAAACACACAATATCAATAATACCGAAATTACGTAACTCGGACCACTATCAATATCTAACCCGCCTATTCTCTATTCCAATAATATCACGTCCTAATATTAAATAGTCAATCCTACCTTGATCCGATCACCGAACTAATCATGCGGGAGTTGCGTCTTTACTCGAATGCAATGGTATGCACCTTGATCTAATGGCTCTATCTTCGGGATAACCTCTGTTGGCTGTCACTCTTTACAATCGTATCACTCTCTATCATAACATTCCCCAAATTACCATTCCACTTACTGAAACTTCTGATATTTAAAAGCTATCTAATTTGCATCTTACCTTCACGTTTCTCTTCTTGGGTTTTGGTTGGAAAAGAGTTGCCATTAATTCTGACCCCAAAAGAACCCAAAGGACATGTTAATGAAAAGACGCGTGAGCCCGTCACAACTGTTTGTTACCTCATGAAGAGGTTTATAATTCCTATCACTCTAAATCTGATAATTTTCAATACAGAGAGTTTATTTAAATGCATATTACTGTTAGTATTCCTCTCGCGCGTCTATTAGGCCTTGGAGCTTTCTTTCAGGTCCCCTACCATGTAACATTTCATTCTCCGCATACACTCCACGAGGCAATTGTGTAGCTGTGGTATCTGAGTGGTCGCGTATCGTCAGTTAGATTCTTAGTGCCACAGAAGACTTACCTTGCACGGGGCAGATGTACATTCAGTTTGTCATGGCTACAAGTCCTGAAGCATGGGGTGCAGCTCAGGTGCCATCCTCCTCACTTGACCGGGGATTCAAAATTGCGAGGCTGGTCGCCATTACCTCTCGTGTAGCTTTAGAGATTAACGTTGATAAAAATTAAATTAACGGTGTAACGCCTTCCCGTCACACAGCTGAAAAGTCGGCTTCTTTTTGTGGAAAGGATAACCGCGTTCCTATGCACATCGTGCAGCCTTAAAAGTACTGCGAGGTCCTGTCTTTGGCCATAGCCCCGGCATCCTTTGACACCGGTGAGAATCTCCGTACTCTTCCCACAAGCCGGATGTATCTCGAGGATAAAGAGGCCGACCGCTGCTATCTCGAGACGCTAGAAAAGGCAGAAAGAAGTCCGTTGGAAAACTTCGAACAGAACAGATGTAATCTCCTCACTGATAAACAACAAAATTTGAACTCTTATGAACTAACCAATCTCTGTGACGTAAATAAACCAAATAATTAAATTAATAAATATCACGCTGCCATTATTTTTCTCAAACGTCACAACGGTAAGAAAAATTTGTCCATTCTTAGTTAAAACTGCAATATTCTCCATATTGTTATGCATATACACATATTCAAGAATAAAGTTAAATAAACTCATGGAAAAAAAAATTAGCACACGAAGAAATAATTGCGGGATCGTAACGAAACTTGGCATGAAGGTAAATGTAGGGGAGATATGCAAATGATTAGAAATGTAGTATGATTGCGCATTACTTGTAGCCGGTAGAGGGCATTTAACGTCGTTCTCCGTGTGTATAAACAGGTAACCAAAGCTTGTTTGAGTGTGCTGAATCGTTCACAAAGGAAGAGCTGAGGTAGACATGCCATTACGCCGTTTTTGAAGACAATATGAGCAGCTGTCGCAGTTTGAGAGGGGCAGAATCATCGGTATGATGGAAACTGCGTGGTCAGCTAGGCGTGTAGCTCGGCAGTTAGGCCACTCTGATTGTGTTGTGAGGAAGTGTTGGGACCAGTGGATCTGAGAGATGTCATTTACACGAAGACCAGGTCAGGACGCCCTCGACAGACCAGTCGTCGAGAAGACCGCCACATCGTAAGAAATGCACGCGTACAGCCAACTGCTTCATCGGCCGTTATCCAGGCACAGGTAGCACCTTCACTAGGGACCCCTGTGTCTTCTCGAACCATACGAAACCACTTGGCTGAAGGACATTTGGGATCGCGGCACCCATTACGTGTGCTGCCTTTGATGCCCACCCATCGATGCCTCCGTCTGGAGTGGTGCCACGCGCGAGGAAACTGGACTGCAGTGGAATGGAACCAGGTCATCTTTAGCGATGAATCCAGATTCAATCTCAGCAGTGATAACATTCGTGTTCGTGTGTGGAGCCCCCGTGGTGAATGCCTCAATCTTGCCTTTGCTTTACTCCCACAGCTGGTGTGACGGTATGGGGTGCCATTGCCTACAATACATGGTCATCCCTAGTATTGATCCGTGGCACCATGACAGCCCAGCGGTATGTCCCTGACATCCTGCAACCACATGTGTTGCTTCTCATGCAACGACTCCCAGAAGCCATTTTTTTCAACAAGACAATGCTCGGTTTCACACGGCAAGGGTGTTACAAGACTGTCTCTGTACTGTTACTACCCTTCCTTGGCCTTCCCGATCCCCAGATTTGTCTCCAATTGAACATATCTGGGATCATCTGGAATGGCGAGTTGGGCATCCCACGAGTTTGAACGAACTAGAAGCAAGGTTACAGCAAATATGGAACGAAATGTCTCAAGACATCATACAGAATTTGTATGCCTCAATGACCGATCGTATCGCATTGTGCATTCGCGCTAGAGGGGGTTCAACAGGATATTAAATCCTCCGTTCTTTTGCCTTTTTCTCTGAAATAAATGATCCTTTTTCTTTGATTTTCTAATCATTTACTTATATCAAAGTGGTCATTACATATGTAAAATTTCGTTTCATTTTCCCGACTCCTTCTAGGTGCGCTAATTTTTTTTGTCCATGAGTGTGTATCAATGGATTTCTTAAGCCCAAAGCGAATTTCCTTAGAAATTTAATAAAACTAAAATTTTATCGAGGTTATATTTCAAGAGGTTTCACAGAAAGCTATATAAAAATCGATTTATCAGTTGTAAACTCTCTTGAATTTCTGACTTTCCGCGTAGAAAATTTAGAATGTAGTAAGTATATGCAAATTACTCGTAATAAGATGGCTAGCGGATGGATGTTTTTATATGTATCACAGAATGAAAGGAAGTTGGCAATCAATTGAAAACATGCTTTAATATAAATAAAGGTAAACGCATGGAATGTTTTTAAAAGTTATTTTTCTTTAGAGTCGCATATTGTTCATTGTCATGAGTTAATTAAATGAGTTTTACGTAAAATTTCTTTGAACGCCAAAATGCTAATTTTGAGTTGCACCGTAAGATGCTGTGAAAATATATTCATTTTATTTAGTAATTATAATATAATCCTACAATACAACATAACATTTGATCCCCTTATTTTTATAGATTTTTAGTGGTCAACAACCTCTTGGAGCTGATTTGACACATGTCAGATCTTTCGAGGATAAGCAACAACAACAATACAACGTTACTTATCCATTGGCATTGGAATTAACAGTTTATGAGACTAACATATAGTTTTAGAGTATAACATTTAGCATGCAGCTCCCGAAAATTGAAGTGAAAATAATATGAAACTATTTACATTATGATTTGGGGTATTCAGATTGATTAATAGTTTATTAGCGCCATATTAAGTTAGTGTGAGAGCTGTTTCTGTCTGATCTCATACTTTTAAGCTATGGTCAAGTGTGGAGGGCGATATCTGAGGTGTCACCCCTTTTTTCTAGCTTACGCATTACATTGAATATTCAATTTGTAACTATTAATAAACTTTTAATTTAAAAAGGATTCTCCATTGTTATTGAAATATATATAAAAGCTCAAAATATAATAAGATTTCTTGAAAGAGAGAATTAGATTAGCAATTTTTTTTCTTCTTTTTTTGCCATAAGAATAATTTTTGTGTACTTTTCAACCTTACTTTTTGATCCTAACTTGTGCTATAAGTTTTTTTATATAGATTAGTATATATTAGTTTTTAATAATTATAAAAAAAAAGTTACAACTTTAAAAATCCGTCATGATTTAATAAGATTTTTCATACTTGTGTTTTTGCAGGTATTCCATTCGAAACTTTGATTATTGGGAAAAAAGAAATGTTCCTTACGTGAAACCTTTTCCTTTTGTGGGCTGTGTTTTGGAAAATATGACAAAGGTATAGATTTGAGATAGATTCTATTAGTGTACGTTTTCTTATTTTGTACTGAACGGCAAAGAAAAAAGATTTTGTTTTTATAATGTTATTCACATTATACATAATGTTGGAATTACGAAATTCAAACCGGTTACGCATTGATTACGATGCCATTGTTTTGCTAAAGTGTTACCTAGGTTTAATTTATATATTCTTGATGAATTTTGCGACAAAACAATCATATGGAGAAAATGCTATTATAACAATGTTTTTATACAGAAATCAATATTCTCCTAGTTTGTTACACAAAAAAAATTATCTTAAGAAATTTATTATACTGTCGTATTATTTAAATACAAGTAATTCTGAAGTTGTAATTTATTACAGTTGAAATTTTAAAACCAAATATATATATACTTAGTTTATGAAAATGATAAATGCATGGTAATCTGAATAATGGAGTAAAATGATTACTTTGTGATTTTAAAAATTATGGAGGAGCTAATTGCTATAAATATTTTAAAATTTCTATTTTCTTCTTATGTTAATATTTCTTAAAATTATATAGGAATTGCATAAAGTTATTATTTCTGTCTTTTTTTTCACTAACGTTTTCAAATAAATTTTTTCAGCCTATGCACGAGGTTTTAATACAGAGGCATAGAAAATATGGAAAAGTTTATGGGTAAGTATAAAAAGAGAAACAGAATTTTTATGATCTTGTATGAAATCGCTATTATAGTTGAATAGGATTTTAATTTAGAATAAAACTTCCTTAACAGAAAGTGCAAGAATTCACTACTTATTAAAATTCATTAGTCTTGATTGGATGATTGTTGGTCATTCAAAATGTGCGACTGAAAGAAACGACAATCAAAGCGAAATTCTTTAGAGGTCACAGTACAATAGTTAACATACAATACAATACACACACAGTACAATACAATACACACAGTACAGTAGTTTTCGCAGTACAACAGTGAAATTATTGGAAATATCACATTCTGCGAAATGTGGAAATTGTTGAATCAATATTGGGTATTGCCATTGTGGCTTGCAAATACTACTGCTACACGCCTTTGGCACTGAATAGAAGACTTAAGATGTCTTGTTGTTAAGGAATAACAATTTGCGCTGCCTCTACATCTTGCTAAATTTGATCTGGTGTAGAAAAGGGCGAAATATGTTGGGTTAGTCATTCTTCGACCTTGGTCCAGATGTTCAGATGTTTTCGATATGTGAGGAATTGAGAGAAAAAGCAGGCCAAGGTAGCAACGCAATCTGATGTGGGGGAAAATCTTGATCAAGACTTGTTATGTGTTGTTTATTCTCTAGTTTGAATATGGATACAGGCATCTCTCTGAAGAAAGATGACAAAAAGCTCCAAAACCTCAGACATAAGGAACTGGCTAGTCATTGCATAGGCAATGTATACTGGGTGGGTATGGAGTGGATACCATAACCACTTCAAATCATAACTTGAATGAAGATCTAATCTGGCAACAGTTAAGTTACCTCACTCCGCGGCCATCTTGGTGTTACAGTCAGCAGCGTGTTTCTTCTATAAAGATAATATCGTTTCATTCGGTTGTCCATATATATCGTTCAATATACCAGATGGAAAAGCATTTAGTTTTGAGATAAAAATTATCCTAGCAATGGATGCAATGGGAACATTCTGCTGTTCTGCTAACATCGAATGGTAAGTGAGAACACCTACTATTGTGTAACAAACAATACTTGTAATGATATGATTACTGATGTGATAGAGTGATCGATCACTGTCATGTGCTCAAAATGCTTGTCAGCGATTCGGCAAGGATTATGCAATCAGTCAGTCGTTCCCTCCTGCAGCCATCGATTACAGATTTACACCACTGTTGCTTTTTGGTTACATAGAAAATTATCAGAATCTTTGTGGGGATAATTTCTTGGAAGGATAAACCTCCTTCGCTTCATAGGCAACAATAATTTGATCAAATTCAGAAAAGTGCTCAAATGACGTTCTTATTCTTCGAGGCATACTAAAGCTGTCCACGCAAAACACACTTCACTATTTCTAAACTGTATTCTGTTCTTCCTTTATGATTGAACTACAAATGCCCATGATATACACTGTCGAGCCCAAACGTTATGAACACTCCTTCATTTTTCAATGAACCTGTCTGGAAGAAGTGCATCAAGAGGGAATGATATTTAACTGCTTCAGGAGAAAGTAAGGAATCATTCTTGCACTTAATTTTGCGTGTGATGGGAAAAACTGTTGATTTCAGCGAAGTTCAAAGAAGACAGATTGTAATGGCCCGGTGACTCAGAACGAGTGTCTCCGAAACAGCACAACTAGTAGATTGTTCATGATCCACCGTTTATAGTATTTATGAGGAAAGTGGATAAATGACGGTGAAAACACCAGTAGACGTCAAACTGTTGGACGTCCACGCCTAATCAAAGGAAAAGGGTGCAAGAGACTGTCCCGCTTGTTAAAGCAAATTAGGTGCCAGAAAGTGGTTCAGCCGACAGTCCTATTCAATGCAGGTCCAAGTACAAGTGTTTTGGAACATAGAGCTCACACACAGCAGACACTGTTGTATATGGGACTGTATACGCCCCACTCGGGGGCCTCTGTTGACCACTCACAAGCGCTATTCTCAACTACGCCTACAGTGGGCTCAGAAACATTGAGATTTGTCCATAAATAAGTGAAAGAGAGTTACCTGGATGGAGGAGTCACGATTTCTCATTCTTTAAGTCAATGGTCGTGACAGGGGGAACATCTATCCATCTTCCAGGTGAACAGCTATTCCTCCATGTACAGCAGCGCATACACAGTCTGGTGGCGGCGATTTAATGCTTTGGATAACGTTCTAATGGACGGTCTGGAATTTCTCAACTTTGCGTGACCGCTATTGAGATATTTAGTACAATCGGTCTTCTATCATTTACCAAGAAATTGTGGCATCCATGCCAAAGCGAGTTCCATCTGGTTTTTTGGCCTAAGGGACGCAACGCCTTTTTGAGAGAATGTTCGTAATGTTTTGGCTCTCGGTGTATATTTCAATTGAAGCTCTAAACATTTGCATAACTAATCACGGTATATGCACGGTGAAAATCGCATGCAGTTTGTATGCTTCCTTTTTAATGTTGCATTTTGGGTGACTAACAGTATGTGTTAAAAATATTAATAGTATTAAATATTTTTTCTATTTTAGAACAAATATATTTTTAAGTTCTTGATATATTTAAGAAAAAACATCAATAAACCATGATGACTATTTCTAATGTTGTAAGGTGCTATATGCTCAATGTAATTTATTATTTCTCTTGTGTCTCATAGAATCTTTTTTAAAATTCAAAGTAATTAATAGGCATCTTTGTATAACTTTAATCACTCATATTTGTTCCATTGATTTGAAGTAACAAATCTGCCTTTCAAATTGATATGTAGAAAAAAGTTTTAGGTCATTAAACACATTTCTTAAGAACTTTTTTCTGATAAAATTATAATTAGACAATTTTAATTTAAATAGGAAAATAATTTTAATTTTACATGAGGAAAAATTAATTTACTTATACAATAATT
>BMAV01022309.1:43957-66159 GCA_019973955.1 Trichonephila inaurata madagascariensis | reverse complement strand
AACTGTTAGATGTATTGCTTATGTTATGTGTATTAATTTAAAATATTTAATCGTAAATTTAGTTACTTTCTAAGTGGAAATTTATAAATTTTATTTGACAACCAGAGAGGCAGGCAGTAGAAGAGCGGTTTAAGAGAATCTTTATCAAAAATACTGCATAGTAAAATTGCAATGAAAGCAGAATCTTTAGTAACTGAAAAGAAAACTACATCAATAGTATTCAGCAGCAATACAATGGAGCTAAATAAAATATTGCTCTGAAATCATAAATGCGAAATGTTAGTGAAAGCAAAGCAAATAGCCATAAAATGTAGAAAGGGATTTTCTTTCTCTTTAAGAGTACCCAAGTCTTGTTTATTTAAAAATCAAAAGTGATATTTATTAAAGGTATGTTATTGAAGTTAAGACATCGACAATTTTTATGTAACTACACAAAACAGTGTAAAACCATCGAATATTTAATGAACTATTCATTCGAAACATTTTCTTGTGTCAAAGTATTTGTTCTTGCTGATTTGAAAGAAATAATTTTTAGTTTAAAATTTGGTTGTCTTTAAGTTTAGAATTCTGAACAACGTGTAGGGACTCCAAGTTTTCTATAGAAGCGTTTATTGCATCAAAAATGTCTTTGCATTTAGTTTCAATTAAAGTATACATTTCAGTGGATTAGAAATTAATATAAGATTGTCAACCGAATGCATGTGAATAGTGAATGAATATTAACGTCGCACTGTTCAGCTATAAGAGGGCTTTTGGCGACGGACCACGTAATTTTGAACCATGGTCAAGTGACGTGGACCACACCTGAGCTGGCACCCCCTCTCCTAACTACCACACCACACCAACGGAAGAACATTTCAGCTCTCGACAGATTTAACGTGCATCGCTTACCTACACGGCGGGTCTTTAGTGGTACTGGGCTCGCACTCATAACATGCTTATCATGATCTGATACCCTGACCACTGGGCTACCGCAGCCCCCACCGAATGTATGGAATGAAAATGCGTAACGTACAACCCCACATTGCAGGGAGGGGCAGAAATCTAGGGGGCCCAAAGTCTGACTGATGCCTAGTATACACCCTTTGTAAGATTTGGCTTGGGGCACAAAAGCTGTTTGCAGGGGGGACCTTAATATTCTCCGTTACGCCACTGATGAAATGGTGTATAATAACTAGTATACTTTACAACAGCTTTATTGAATCACAAGTACATATAAATTGGAATTTAGATTGAATTTAATTTATAAGAAAAAGTTAATGTATTCAAATTATTCGTTTTTGAACTCGTGCATGTATCACTAATCGTTACATTATCACTTGAGCATATTTGGCTAAAGAGATGCTTACTTATTATAAGCGATTTAAATAAATTTCATTCTGATTAATTGTAAATAAGAAATATATATATATATATATATATATATATATATATATATATATATATATTATTTGATCATATCGTATTTACATTATTAATTTAAAAGTTGAAATCGTAAGAGATATCATTTGTCTTTTTTGACTTAGACGCGCGGCAACTGTTCTGCGGAATTATTTTTAATCCCTGTTGATGTAGTTTTTATGTTACAAAAGTCGCGACAGATTATATTTCGATTATTTTTGAACAGTGGCTTTTAGATCTTATAAAATATGCAATTACGTAAGCATACGCAATAAAATATTTCATGATCACTTTTTCTTTGCAGTCATTTTGAAGGCAATCGAGCTGTTCTGTCAGTGGCTGACACCTCACTTCTGAGGGAAATCTTTGTCAAAGACTTTCACATGTTCTCTGAAAGAAGAGTAAGTGTAAAGCATTTTTCTAACCTAAGCAAACCTCATGCGATATCGCGGGTTTCTTGGTTTATATTAGGAATTACTTGTTAGCGAATTATTATTTGATGAATTTGTTGGTTGATATGGAAATATATATTAATGAAAAAGAAGAGTTTGTGTGTGTATGTGTATGTGATGTAACACAAAAACTGAAAAACCGACGTGCATGAATTTTGGTGTGTGTGTGTGTATTGAAACTCTTAAATAAATAATGATGTACTCCTCGAAGTGATTTTTTTCGAAATTTGTCTTAGATTTTTTTCTTGAAATTCAATTTTGAAGTGATTTTTCTTAACTTTGATGATATGACGTCACATGATGTGCAGTTCTATGGTTTTCTTTCGATCCGCGAATCTGCAACATTTATGGTTGGAAAATGACTGCTGGTGGTTGGTGGTGGATTAATTCATTTTCTATATATCGCGTGAAGTTTTTTGTGAAAATAATTTCGACGAGTTATTGGTTCGCGAGTTGCTCGTGAGAAATTTTAGATTAGAGGAGAGATTAAATAAGTTTTAACTAGAAATTTATACCGGAGTGTGGGAATTTAAATATATTTACGACGAGTAATCTCGCTGTTTGAGGTATCTCATGTCTAGATTTAGACAGTGGTTGAATTTTAGAAACTACTTGCAACTTAACCTCCCTCTTTCCTGCTTATGTTTAGTTGATTTATGTTTTATACGAGGGATTACATTTATTATCACTGTAGTTGAGAGTTTGCAAAAAGAAGTACTCATTTATTAATGTTAACATCGTTATTTGATCCTTGGATACTTGGAAATTAACTAAGGCAACGGTTTGTTAGATTATTTAAGGTATCAGACTACGTTCGGAACCGTGATTTTGCAAAAGAGTGTAAATGGATAATATTTATGATATTTAGTATCCCTTAGATTAGAAAATGTATATAAAATTAATAGTTGCCTCTGTACAGAGGCAACTAGAATTTTTGAAATATATAACTTAGAAGTGGGTTTATCCATGCTTTACGACAACAGAGGGGAGAAATTTTAAGAAAAAAACGCCGATAATTTTTTTCAATGGGTTGTAACTCTGAAAATAAAGTGAATTTTTCAAAAATCATGGCTGAGCCTCTGTACAGCGGTTTGAGCTATATACAGGCAAAATATTATTGTAATAGAAGGATTTTTCGCAAAAGGAGAACATTTTGAAAAAAGGTTATTCTAAGTTAATTTTTTGCCGAAATATTGTATTTAAATAAATTTTTTTTGTCAAAATGTCCTTAAAACAATTTTATACATGTATTCTAATGTAAGTGACACTAAATATCATGAAAATTATCCATTTATGCGCTTTTTTAAAATCACGGTTCCGAACGTAGTCGGATACCTAAAGCAAAAAGGGAAAAGCCAGATATTATTGGATGGACAATCTTTCTCAACAGCCCCACTTGCTGGAGTAAACGTGAGTTTTTCAATTTTTTACGTACAGGGCATAGAACTTCAGCTGATTGTACATCTTTGCTTTATGCCGGCTGGGTGGCATGGTTGGTTTGTCACTGGTCTTCTGCACCGAAGGTTGCGGGTTCGACCCCGACCCAAGTCGGTGGATTTTCATGATGCAGAAAATAGACAGCGGCCATGTCGAATGATTATACGGCATGTAAAAGATTCCTAGAGTGTGCTGTTTGGTTTGGGTGCTATCGGCAAGATTAAAAATCATAGTACAGGTTTGCATCGTCAGAACTCAGGTGCCTTCTTCTGGGGAGGAAACTGGACGTCAAAATTACTTGCGGTAACCTGTATTGCCTATATGGTGCCGCGCTAAAAAGTGACACCGGCTCCTGGGGAATGTACTAGGTCTTCAAAAGTTAAAATACCAATACGCAGCCCCATTAGGAAAAAAATCTTTGCTTGATTTACGAATGAGAAATAGTCGAATAAATATTTACCAACATTTTGAAGCATTCAAAAATGATGCTTGATTAATATACGGGAATTATTTATACACTTCTAATATATTTAGTAAAAGTTGCACTAGAAAAACTCAAGATGGGTTTCTCGTATGTCGCGTAAAAAGCAGCTCCTGATATTTTCATTCATACTCTACTGCTTTTGTTTCCTTTATAAATTAAACTGTAATAAAAATGTTGGACATATATTCGAATTACTTTTATAAAACTACCTATGGGTCAATTTTAGCTTCTTTTCCCTAAACAGATTATTACTTATGTAACTTCTAAAATATAAAACACCATAGAGAGGCCTCATGTGCTCAAAACATTGATATCAAACCCTCGCTGGAAAACATTAAGTCTTGTATTCCACCTTTAAAAAATGTATGACCTATTTTTATATCAGTCCTCTGTATTACCTATGTAGCTATTGCAACTGAGCTCGAGAGTCTGATACAGAAAACCGCATTGCTTTTTTTTTCATAGCAGATTATGCTAAGATTTTGCTTTATTGAAATGTATATGATGCCAATATTTAAGAAATATGTGTAACGTATTAATATCTCTGTGAATACCGTCTTCAAATACCTCTTATTTTAGTCGATGAATACTGGTGACAAGATTATCGCCAAGATGATGTCTGTTGTGAATGGAGAGGACTGGAAGAGAATCCGAACGATCGTCACACCCACATTTACGACGGGAAAGATCAGGAGAGTGAGTAAATATGACATTTCTATTACTTGCCATGATAGGAAATTGATTTATAGATGGTTCAGAAAATTAAAAATACGACCAAGTGCCTCACGGTTCAGTGGCAATGCTGTAAACGTGTCAACCTTGAATGCTATTACAAGAAAATAAAGAAAGAGCAATAATTATTACTTATAAGCATTGCATATGGGCCGTGGGTAGCCTAGTGGTTAGAGCACCGGTCTCCGGACCGGAAAGCCTGGGTTCGATGCCCGTACCGCCAAATACCCTCCAAGTACACACGGGGTACGTGCTCGTTAAATCAGTGGGTAAGAAAGTCTTGTGGGCTGAATCACGAGTACAGGGAACTGGAGAAAATTTCCCTCCACTTCAGTTCCATGCCTAAATTGGGTAAGTGGAGATAGGTGGTGCCACCATCTATTGTCCCTTCGGGGAATTTCGTCGAGCTAAATCGTACTCTCACCTGTATGGTGCTCAAGGCCAACGACAGGCGTACTTCTACCCCCTTGCCACGATGAATTTCTTGGGCCTCGATCTGACTATGTCAGACAGGTGGCATGAGCAACAACAATATTGCATAAGTTATGAAATAGTTTTTAGTTTCATGACCACTTTTAATTTTGATGTGACCACTTTTAATTTTGATGTGACCACTTTTAATTTGTGTTATAATGACAATTCTTGTGTGTGTGAAAAGTTAAGGAAATAGTATTACGAATGTTAAAATAATTGAAATAATTTATACATTTTACTTTGTTATGTTTCAGATGGTTGGAATATTTAAAGACTGTTCGAAGACATTAGTCGAAAATTTTAAAACTATCACAGCAAATGGAGACCCTGTGGAAACTAAGAAGTAATAAAAACCTTTTTCTTATATGTTAGAACGTTAGTGTTGATTAACTATAACTGATTATTACTAAACAAACTATATATATATGTTATTTTCTATGAAATAGGATAATTTTAATTTAATATTTCTTAGTTAGTCGAAATCTATTCTTGTGCAGAAGTCACTGAAGAAATGTTCTGAAATGAAAAGAAAGTTCTAGTTAATAAAAATGAAATTTTTTTCGTGGAATTATGGTCACAAAATTATTTTTGTTTTCTATTAGAATAAAAAAAAAATTCAAAAATCGTGCTTCAGAACTCTCAGATAGCATTGTAGAAACAATACATACAGACTTGTAATTCTTCAAATTATTTATAAATTTGCCTTAAATTTTTTTCTCTTTCATTATTTTCGTAAATTTCCCAACAACTACAATAGTGCCCAGACGTTAATAATGATTATTTCTTTAAGTATTACTTGAAATAAATAAAAAAACGGAATGAACTTTTGCCAGGTCAGTTGAAAAACTGTCACAAATAAAGCAAGCAACTGAAAAAAACACAAATTAATTTATTACTTAATATATGCAAATGACGAAAAATAATAGAAAATAAAGCAGTTAGTCGTACAAACAAAGGGAAAAAAACAAACCTCTTAACTTAGTAAGCAGGGAGTATGATCCCCTGTTGCAGCAATAAAAGCACCACAATTATGTTTCATGTTCCGATTGATAGTTTGAATTAATTGGGGTCATAGTATATGTAAAATATGTCCCTTTGGCATCTGAGGATCTCGCAGGCCATTGAACACGCTTTATATCTTCACACTTTCAAGATATTACTTCACAAGTTGAAAACGGTGGGGCATCGGGTTTGTTGTTGGTGAATAAGAATTGTTGACTCGCACCATGCAAAATTTCCAAAATGAGACTTTTCTGTCTGCAAGCACCAATTTTTAAATTTTTCAATGATTTTTCTCCTTAAAAACAAGTTGAATTTTTTAAGTCAAAATAACCGTTATTGCAACAATTAAAGATGATGATTAGATACAAAGCTAGAATTTCGTATGGACATTACTTAGGCAATCTACACTTAATATCAGGGAGATTTTTTTTGTTTCACTGAAACCTTTTCATTTCTACAATTTTCTGGTTGCGCTTGATTTTTGAACACCAAGGAACGAAAGTAATTTAATTAAAAAGTAAGTTATAAAACCTTGATATTCAACTGTCCAAATTTTGATAATGATTATATGCATGTATACAAATACGTGTAATTTAAAGTATGTTGTATAGTTAATCCCTGTAAGACCCAGGCCGCATGATTGTACTGGTTATACATTCTTATATCCCTTTTTCAGTCTCGAAATATTCATATCTTTAAATATTACATTCTTCTAGTTATTAACACTACCCACCCCCCAATGACACTGAAAAAAATAATTAAAAAAACATTTTGGCCCCCCCCCCCCCCGGAACGCGGAGTGTTCTTGCACGAACTTGCGGGCTGAGTATTAAAGTGTTATAGAATGTTAGTATGTGAAAAATTAAACTTATGTGTGTTAACAATTAAAAGTTTTACTTTGGATCACATATCGCGAAATCTTTCACCATTACTCCCAAAAATAGATTCTTATTAAATCTAAACAATCTACCATTATTAAGTTTTTATCCAGAATTAGCTTATTTAAAAAAATTTTATTTCAGAATCTACGGAGCTTATACCATGGACGTCATCGCCAGTGCTTGCTTCTCCACCAAATTAGATTCCCATAATGATCCAGAAAACAGATTCGTGGTAACTGCAAGAAATGTGTTTAGGCAGAGTATCACTTGGAGGATTCTCATGTTTTGTACGTATTTTTTTTATGAGCAGAGATATTTAATCATGAATTATGAAAAAATACTTATTTGAAAAATACACTATTGGTTGTCCAAAATCTAACATCATGAAGGTTAATAGATATCAAAGCCAATTTTATTCGACAAATAACAAGAAAAACTTCGTTGAAAATAACAGCCACATTCGTTTTTCCACATCCGGCGTTCAAGGTATTCTTGCAGCTCTATATGTTTAATGTGCAGTCAAAGGTACAACTGAACGCCTTGTTATGATTCTCCTTTGCTATGCAAAAGGACACAATCAACAATTTCTTTAAGCCACAGTTCTTATCTTAAACTCAGAAAATTCGAGAAGACATATTAAAATTCCTATTTAAAAAAAGTGAAAAACACAATTCAAATAAATAAAAACCTTATATTCCTCCTTAATACGGCGTGTTGCCAAATTTGACCGACAAATTAAGAGTGATGATAGTAGACAGCATGAGGACGACAAATCACCATAGAACATGGGGCCGCAAACCACATTTAGTCAGAATAGTTTGTAAAAAACAGTTATGTAGGGTGTGATGCCGAGTGGAATAAAAAGGGGCAATAAGAGGTAAAAAATACATTTGGTGGTCATCAGCACGATGTCATAAAAGTGATTGTCACAGTAATTGTTCTAATTCGCGGCCGCTTATGTCACAGCGCAGTCGACACAAACGGACGAAGGTTTGTCAGACGCGTTCAAACAAATCTGTCGTGCTGGCGATGTCAGCTGAAGCTACCACGATCCGTACTGTGAGATCCTATACTGTAGCCACAGTAATCTCCTACACAAGCGATTTCATGTGGCTCCAGAAAAAGCAATCCAAGGGAGCATGGAGGCCAAAAAACATGTCCACCGCATCCTCTCCACCTCCCAAGATGTGGAGCATGAAAGTGGTTGCGCACCGCAATCGAAAAATGTGCTGCAGCACCATCATACATGAACCTCATCAGTATTCCCTGTAGCAACTCCAGGAAGACGTGCTGTAGGAAAAAAAGGATTTTGCTCCATAGAGATGTTCGGGCAGTACGTGTATATTCCCTCATAAGTTTGGCTACTCCTGGGGTCTGGCTCATCGTCCTCCCGACCGCTACAATTATCGCGATTTTAACCGACTAAACGTGGTTTGTGATCCCATGTTCTGTGGTGATTTGTCATCACCACGCTGCCTACTATCACCTTCTAAATTTGTCGGTCGAATTCGGCAACACCATGTACAGCTTGGAAGTGGTGTATGATGCATATTTCCTAACCGTTATATGTTTTCCTTTGCGGTATTACACTTTCAATAACCAGCAGTGTGTGTGTTACACATTAATCTTGCCTTAAGACATGTTTAACCCATTTTAGGAAGAATTTCTGTATTTTTATTCAATAATGATTCTCTTTAAAATATTAGCTTTTAAATGTTAATTTGTTCTGTAATCTACATCTAATTTTTATAAATTATTGAGAGATCTTTCTTGGGTGTTTATGCACGAGAAGGATTTTCAATTTTTTCGAATTTTTTTACAATAATTGATTAAGTACGAATCTATTCATGCAAATAAAAACTGAGAAATGAAACCGGAATATAATGTTCTTCATTTTTCGCGCGTGTTTAATGTAATTGTAGAAAGTTTCTGAAGTTTACCAAAGTTTTTGAGATTTTAATATTTGCTTTCATTTTTTTACTAATAGATCTTATATTTGCTCTTTCATTTTTTTACTAATAGATCTTAAATTTTTTTAAAATTTTTGACTGTCGCATTTTTAAACTTGTTCACTTACAAATCAATGCTAACAAGATCTTTAAAAGTTAATGCATAATTATCAAAAGATTAAGGAAGTGGTATGTTTTCCACAACTTGTGAAGTATAGATGTGTTCACACACATTATATTTTTAATGGTTGTCGCAAATTGTATAACAAGCTTCTCTCCTCTGCGTAACCTTTCGATAAACATACTCAAATTTTTAACACATTTAGGGTTGATTTGTAAAAGATAATTTTAAAAATACATGGGCAAATTTAAAACTAAAACTTCAACTACAACTGGAAGAAAACAAGATCTAGGGGAAGTATCCTAAGATTTTAGACTTGAAAAACTTAAGCGATATTTTGTAGATTAGTATCAGAGGAAATGATATCTGCTTGATTCGGGTTCCATTTTTTTGTTTTTGTTTACTTGTTCAACTTAATCTTTTTCTTTTGAAAGAGGTCACTCAAATTCTAAAACTTTTGGCCCTTACTAAGAATAATTATGTCCTTGCTTTTTTAAATTCAATCAATTTAAATTCAGTGGTTCAAACAAGCTGTTTCTGAGGGTAGAAACAACACGGAATGTGAAACAATTTATGCCAATAAAAATTGAATTGATAATTAAATATTTGTATGTTACGCCTGTTTACACAAGTACTGGCAGGACTTTTTAAATTCATCATATTTTGAGGACTCTTGTTTATGAAAAAAATTTAAAACTGAAGGAAAAATCATCCAGGTAATACTTATAAAAAAATTGCAGTATTTGTTGAAGAAATAGGAAACAATATTATTTGTATGTCTGAGTGAATTTTCATTTTTATTATTCATCGTTAACATTAAGTAATTTTGAGACTATTTACTGAAAAAATTATCTAATTTTGTATAATGAAATCTACGTTCAATTGACTTAATGAACTTTTTTTTTTGTGTGTGTGTGTGTTCAACAGTTCTGTTTCCGAAGCTGATGAGGTTACTGAACATAACAATATTTCCTCCCAGTGCTTTGAATTTCTTTAAGGATGCCACTTTACAAATAATACAGGAGAGAAAAAGAACTGGACAGGTAAGTTAGAACATTTGGCGAAAAATTTTGTCCACTTTACAGTATGTCATATACCAGCCCCATTACTTGGATTACATCCCTCTAATATTTACAAAGAAGGAAATAATCACATTTAAGTGGCAAATTATTTGTCCAAAAATAAAGTACTATGCAAAAAATAATAATTTTCTGCTTATGTTATAATTGAGAGAAAGTTTTTTCCCATATAAAATGTAGGAATAATTTTCTGCTAAAAATATTGCGTTGTAGAAGAGTTTTTATCATGTATGTCAAGACACAGAGCAGATGAATAAATAGGCAAAAAAGAACAGAGGTAATGATATTCATTGCTAATATTTTTGATTTTCATTTAGAATGAATCCATTCTGTTCCATTGATTCTACTTCGTTCGCTCAGACCTAGAGCATTTCCTAAAATTGTTTGTACACATAGCTTAACAGAAGTGAGTCGCAGCTCATAACTTTAATATACCAGGGCTGTAAATTAAATAGCGACAATTTAACCAAAAAACTCGTTGAAAAGTGGGCATACGCAAATAGAATTTGGGAGCGATGAGGTGGCTCTGTTGTCAATGTATACAGTATTAAAAAATCGATTTAGTTAGAAGGGTAGTTGTTGTGTGGTGTTCAAGTGAAGATTTTCGCTTCCATCTAAAGCATATTTTCAAAAGGTTATCGGCGGTCGTGGCTTAAAATCGAAGTTGCCTGGGTAAAAATGCAGTAGAATTTTATCGAAGATTACTGGAAGCCTGTGGCGAAAATGCATTACCGTTTAGGAAGGTTGTGTAATGGGTTAAAGCAGTGCTTCTTAAACTTTCGATTCTTGTGACCTAATTTTCAGTCATAATTTCCATCGCGCCCCCCTTTCTCCGTACAATAACAATGTATTGAATTCGGTAATACTATGCTTTGATGCTAAAGCTACAATACGACTTTAACCTCTCCCCACCGATGTATATAAACGTCTTGCTCAGCCAATGTATTAATTGGTCCGGACGTATATATACGTCTTTCCGAAGTACGATCTTTTCTGTGAACTTCTATCCATAGAATCATTCCGAAAGCTTTGTAATGCAATAAGATTAACTTGACAAAGGATTTACGTATTTCAGAGGATTTGCTTCTTTATTCCTCTTTTATCCCCCTCCTCCAATACATCTCATACGCGCGCCTGCGTGAAAAAACAGTGGCATTGGGAATTGAATCGTATAACTTTTAATCTCGGCAGTTAAGGGATTAATTATAAACCGTACAAATTATCAAGACAAGTGTTAATTTTTGTATATACTTGTACATATGAATAATCCATGGAGTCACTGGTAATTATTAAACTTGCTCTTAACTTAAAATTGTTCAATTACTTATAAAATACATTGGGAAGTACTGATACATTTATAAGTGTATTATATTAGTATAAATGTGTATTTTATTTTTTTTTATTATGCAGAATGTATTTATTTACTTTCAGCAAATTAATAATTTTTTTAAAAATAATCTTTTGTTTTCGACTTTTTAATATCTTCGCGCCCCCCTTGTAGAGTTATCACGCCCCCTAGGGGTCGCGCCTCACAGTTTGAGAAACGCTGGGTTAAAGCGTTTCTTTCGGGTTGGTATGAGATTGCGGATTTGCAACGCACAGATCGGCCCTCTATTCCTCAAGATCAGATTGACATCGTGAGTGGTCTCCTTTCCATCGAGACCGTCGATGGACTTTCCGGAAATTATCCTTAGAGATTGGCCTCAGTCATCAAACTGTGTGACACCTAATGAAGAAATGTCTTCTGAAAATGAGGAAAATGGCTTCCCGCAGGGTTCCAAAGCATCTCATCGAAGTATAGAAATGCCACCGGTATGCACTAGCTGGCATTCACCTGGAGAGGTATCGCAATGAAGAAGACGCATTACTGCCGTGTATTGTCGCCATTGATGAGAAGTGGGCACAAGCCTAAGAGTCAGGATTAAAGCGTCAATCAAATGATCGGCACGTCCGCAAAAATTTCGACAGGAGCCCAATCGAGTGTAGGTTATGCTGATTGTGGCATACGATTGCGAGGGGGATTCTTACGCTTGCTGTGCCTGCAGGACGAACTGTCCACGCAGATTACTATTGATGATTTCTACTGCACCATCTGCGCATGGCTATGCGGCCCGAATGTCCACGTTTATTTCAAAACAATCTTCCTATCGTACTGCAAACAATGTCACTATCCTGTTACTACAGCGGCAGTGATAAATCTTGGAACACCCACCTTACTCACCCGACTTGAGTCCTTGTGACCGATTTGTTTCCGAAGTTGAAGGAACCTCTCCGAGGGTGCCGATTTTATGGCATTTTATCTGTATGTCGCTCAGTAGGCGCGCCGTCGCTGACATCAATAGTCCACACCTTGCTAATGGTCTTCAACTGCTTCTCGATATTTGGTAAAAGATTATAAGTTTTGCTGGTGATTACACAGAAGGAATATGATGCGATTGTACTTATAAGTTCATTAAAAATTGATTTATACCTATGTTGCCATTAATTAAGTTACAGCCCTCGTATAATGTTATTTTCTGATGAATGAGAAGGTATGACGTTTGAGAAAGATGCGTAATTGGACTTTATTATATGATATCTGACGTGGATTTGATTCAGAATATTTCTTATCTAGATGTAGGAGTGGATGTTAGCACGAGTGTTAACTTTACTTGAATTTACTTCTCAATTCTGAAAAGTAGGTTATTATTACTCTTAAGTCGTGTCTTATTTTACTTATATGTCTGAAGCTGAAAGTTTGTAGTTAATTACTTTAGTAAAAGAAACTATTTATGTTTCCCCCATCCAGACCAGAAACGATTTCCTCCAGCTTTTGATGGACACCGCGAAAGAAGTGTCAGAGGATCCGAAATCGGAATTCAACCAGAAGGACGAGGATGATATGGCCGCTGTTTATGGAGAAGTCGACACCAATCATCAAGTGTTCAAAAGTGTCACCAAAAAGAGTAATATTCACGTTTTTTGTAACAATTGCCTTATCATTTTTTTAGATAAATGATTCATACTTTTCTGAGTATCACTTTTTTCATCTGATTATGATACTCAAGCTTTCAAAATAAACTATTCTCATTTGGCTCTTTTATCCAGCTGGAGGGCGTTGATGGTTAGGCGCTGGCTTTGTGAACCCAAGTTTGCAGTTTCGACTCCAGCCCAAATCTGTGGATTTTCATGGTGCAAAAAATCGATAGCGTCCTTGTCGTATGATTATGTGGCATGTTAAATACCCTTAGAGGGCCTGTTTGGCTTGGGTTCTCTTGGCAAAACTAAATTCCTAGTACATTTTCACATCGTCAGTGCTAAGGTGCCCCCTTTAGGGAAGAAACTGGGTGTCAAAATTACATTGTGGCAATTGGTGTCCACCTATAGGGTGCCACACTAAAATTGATACCAGCTCCGGGAGAATGTATTATGTATTTAATGGTCTTTCCAATCCAGAGCCCCATTTGAAAGGAAAAAAAGTATTTCTCTCTTTAAAATATTTCCGATTTTAAAAAATTAAATTGCAAAGGAATATTTTTGTGTAGATCCTTTAAACTCATTTTTGATTAAAGAACGAATCACTATAAGTCCAAAAACTCCAAGTTCAGAAAGAAGTATGGAGAATTAGGAAGGTTTTACTGCTTGTAATTTATACTTGATAAAAAAAATTGATACATCGCATGATTTCATTTGGTATGTGTGTGATTAATGTTTAAATACAGAACTGTGAACATATTCTAGTAAGTTTTTATAAGCATTTCCGATAAATGTAAAGCGTTCCCGAAACATTTTATTTATTTTCTTTAAATATTGAATTTGTTAAGTAAATTCATTCTGGAGAAAAATAATAAACTTCTAGCATATAAATATTAATCCATAAAATAAGAATAAGATTAATGTAAACGAAAACAGATATTTGAATATTCTAATATTAATATAGTTTTTAATTAATTAATGAGTAAAGTTTCTCTTAAAATATTTTTAAGAAACGCTTACATTTACACATAATAGTATAAAATATTATCAAATATCTGGAACTATTAAGTTTTTTTACTTTTCATTATAGTTATTGGATTTTAAGCTTTCATTATACTATAGTTGCAGTCTCCTTAAGATTTCAAATTTAACAATTTAACCCTTTTTAAGTTTTCGAGTGAGATTATTTCGAATGGATCTCATCATCCTCTACGTAAATTGCTTATTCTCAGAGTTGCAGTATTTGCTTTTATTTATTTTGATGCAGATTTGTCGATGGATGAGCTGGTGGCTCAGTGTGTGATCTTCTTCATCGCCGGATACGATACGACGGGTTCCACTCTAGCTTTTGCAACGTATATGCTGGCCTTAAACCAGGATGTGCAAGAAAAAGCATACCAAGAAATCGTCGAGGTTCTCCAAGATACAAACGTGAGTTCCTTACTTTTTGCTTGGTTTATTTATGTGAGCTCACTGGAAAAATATGACAAATAGGATTAACTGAATCAATATAACTTTTTTTAAAAAAATAAATGCCTTATTATTTATTAGTTAGTTGTGCATGAAAACCAATTACGGATACATATTTAAAAAAACCATATTTATTTAATTATTCTTATGTTTAGAAGGGAATTTTTTGAAATATTGCTTGCTCATTTTGAAACTTTGAGGTTGTTGTTTCTTGAAATTTGTAAGGTACCCGATCGGGGGTGCCCACTTCTACATTATCCTCGCGACCTAGATCAGTGGGAAGGAACGAAGAAGCAGCCATATTGTTTATCTTAATATCTCTTTATTAAGATCTTAACTTAAACAATGTACAATAATAATATTATTATTCAATTAAAGCGAATCTGGAGTGAAAGGACACAATTCGTATTACCAAATAATCATGCAACCAACCACTATATCTAATTCTACCGACTATTTCTAACTTCAGTTCTACACAGTTCTTAATAACTTGATTTAACAGTCTTAATGTTATATCTTGGGTAAGCAGCAATTCGCTTGATTCTAACTGACGGGGCTTTTGTCCTTGTGGAATGGTATCCACCTTTAACTTGATCGTACAGGTATGGAAAGCTTAAATCTTGAACTCGGGATTTCCTCTCACTTTAACTTAAGCACTGGCAAAACATAGACCTCGTATATTCATTTTTCATAGCCACCCCGCGTACGCTAAACTTCTACTATTAATAAGATTCCTAATTTGAATATTCAAGCTTCTCTTCTCGAGTTGGTTGGAAAAAATTGCCATTATGGCCCCAAAGAAACCCTAGAGGATAATTAGTTGAAATCGCGATGAGCCCGTCACAAATTTTCCTTAAATACTTTGATGACAAGTGGAATTCACGGTGCGTCAACTTCAAAAAGACTTTCAAATGGTGGCCGCTTATTCATAGCTGGCATGTCGTGAGTTTAAGCACCTGTGATTGGCTCGAACTCATGAAGATCTACTGTGCTCCTTGGCTCATACTCTATAAATCTGTCAAAGTTCGAAGTCCTTCCATTGGCGAGGTGTGAAAGTTCGGAGAAGGGGGACAGCTCAGGTGTCATTCTCGTAACTTAGTCGTGCAAAATTACAAGGTCCGTCGCCCATAGACTTCGCGTGTTCGTATGATGTTGATAAAACTCTCATTCAAAGACACACAAGGCATTCAAATGATTAACATTGCAATGCATATGGCAATACTGAGCCCAAGGTGTGGTAACTGAAAGTGCTATATGAAGTGAGAAACAAAAGAAACAATAAAGGAGAAAGTCTGTTTCTAAGTACTAGAATTATATTTTCCCGCAGTTTTGCACGAGAAACATTATAGTGTGTATCATAAAAGAGTACGGAAATCCGTCGAGAGTTTTCTTATCAATGTAAAATACAAATAATAGAAGAATATAGAGAGAGAGATTCAGAATTATATCCCTCGAAAAAATCGCTGCGCGTATTGGATGGAATAAAACCAGTGGAATCGAGTCCAAATTTGGAATCGATGGATACAGTAGGGACGAATCATTTGACAGCTAGTATTGCTCCATCCTCGCCTCACTACTTGAGGACAAACATCTTGGACACATGACAATCATGAATACCTCAGCAACAACAATAATCCTAGTGGAAGAATTAGATAGGCTGCATAATAAAATGTGTGTTCGCCCGTGCCTTTATGTTATCTGCAGCAGAAGGGAATAATTTTAGGAAATTGGGCTTTGCTGCAATTATTTTTGATTGTACAACACAGGGATATGTGATTACAATGATGCGTTGAGACCCAGAAACGTACAAAAGAATGATGACATTGTCTTTTCATATGAATCAATATTATGCTTGTAACACCACGATTGTCATATCCGAGTGTGGAGACACCACAGTGGGATATTGCGTAACTGTTGCATTATGCATCACTATACGGATCATTCACCTGGTGTTTTGATTTCTGTTATCACTGAAGCTTATTTCTGCACCTTCGCAATAAACATTACCATGGTCAACACTACGTTTCTGAAGATTTGAAACCTGTTTTCGTTTCTTACGTTCAAGGCGTACTGAGATGGTAGAGGAAAATAATGGTAGCGGGATATTTATTAATTTAAATATTTGGTTTATTTAAATCACAGCTATTCATTACAGTATATACATTAAAGTTATTAAAAAGATTGGTTGGTTCATCAGAGTACAAATTCTGTTGTTTGTGAGGGAGGAGATTACATCTGTTCTGTTCGAAGTTTTCCAACGGACTTCATTCTGCCCTCTCTCGGGATGGTAGTGATCGGCTTCTTTATCCGCGAGTTACATCCGGCTCGTGGGTGAAGTAGGGCGTTTCTCACGGTGTCAAAGGTTGCAAGGGTGACCAAAGACAATACCTCACAATATTTTAAGGGTACACGTGTGCATGGGAACGCAGTTATCCTATCCACAAAAATAAGCCGATTTTTCAGTTGTGTGACGGGAAAACGCTACAGTACCTGCAGCCAAATTTCAACAGGATAATACAAAACTATGTGGTACGCAACGTTTAACAATTTTTCATTTACCACCTGGTTGCGTTGCTTCTTGGGTCCATCCTTTTCTTTAATTGGTGGGCTGTTTAGCATTTTTATGAAACGATTATCCAGTGTTTAACTGTTTGCTACTCCAGTTGGAATTTCACGTGGAAAGCAGCATGTACTAACCATGTAATACCCCAAAACATATCAGAACACAATTTTTTTACCGCACGCGCTAGAGACTCTTATCTTCTAGTTACTGTCAGGTGTGACGGCTATAAATTATAGTTTTAAAAAACTAAAAAAACACTTTTTTATGGATAATCGAACTAAAAAGTAAAAAAATAATTCTTGATATAAGAATAAATTGATAAACGAGAAAATTAATGTCATTGTGATAAAAGTGTGGGGTGCTTATTCTTATATTAAGAATGATTTTTTTTTTACTTTTTAGTTCGACTAACCATAAAAGCGTGTGTTTTTTTAGTTTTTATTAAACTATAATTTATTTTTCATTTTTTATTTCCATCTACAATAAAAGGATGTTTTTAATTTTTTAAACTATGATATACTCACTGGTGAATTAATTTTTAATGCGTCATTTTTTAGTATCTGGAATAGCCATTGGCATCCTATCAGTGCGTCGATACGGCATGGTATGCAAAATGTAGGATCAGCCAACTGAAGGAAAAATGGAAAAGCTAAGTTTGAAATATTTCATGAGGAAGAAGTTGTAAAGTCAATGATACTTTTCACTAAAAAGAGCTCAATATTCTCTCTCAAACTTGCATCAGCATTGGACATAAAAGTACCCGTTTTGAATCGAATTGTTTGTGAGAAATTATTTAATCTGGTGACCTCTGAATCAGTTCTCAGTTTTTTTGGTAAAATGAATCAGTGAATGATGTTTCATTCCACAGATGAGAATTAAGAAAAGCAAACTTTATTTCTGAGTTTAGCAGTTGGAACATAAATTATTTTTTTTCACATGCACGAGTCTTTTTTTATAACCATTTTCAGAAAAAATATTTATATTGTTATGGTAAGAAATTGCTGACGCACCCTCCCCTTTTTCCCATAAAGAACACTTTTAGGGTTGTAACTTAATCTTTTAATCGTCAAATCTGGAAATGGTATATGGAATTAGTCGCCAAATCTGGAAATAGTTAATCCTGATGATCCTGATCACGACAATGGAACAAAATTATGAAATTATTGTATTGCCATCGGTCCTTGACAAGTGTGCAAAATTTCGAATTAATCTGTATTTTTAAAATGGGTAAAAATCGAGTGAAGCATAAAAAAGCGTGTTAAAAAGACATCGATTTCTTTGTGTTCCATAAGGTAAAGGACGATGTTGTTATTATTTTTTGATCATTTCACCCTTGTATTTAGTTTCAATCCTTCAATAAATTTTGCTTTCACATCTCTTGCTTTTTATTGTTTGCATTTTGGATAGCCAACAGAGTATTTGAGAATTATTTTGCTATTAATACTAAACAAAATTAAAACATCTATTTCAAAGCACTTTATAAAATATAGTACGTAATATAGGTTTTATGGTACGAAATTCGGTCCTGATCTGATGATTTGAAAAAAAAAAGTATTTTTTAAATTATATATGTGACCCACACATAAATACTGTTTAGGTTCCTTCTAGCTAACATTTTCATTTTCGGAGATATTTGAAAAAAACATTTCGATATATCTTACATCTCAGAGAAAGAAATACTAATTTGATGAAGAACTTTTTTTTTATAATAATATATTCATCACATTCCCTATCGAAAGGTATAAAGACTCAGGATATTTTCTCTCATTATATTTAATTAGATATAAGTTGATAAAGCCTTAAGGTATCCGACTACGCGTTCTGAACCGTGATTTTGCAAAAGCGCATAAATGGATAATTTTCATGATATTTAGTGTCACTTGGGTTAGAATACATGTATAAAATTGTTTTAAGGACATTTTGACAAAAAAAAATTTATTTAAATACAATATTTTGGCAAAAAATTAACTTAGAATAATCTTTTATCAAAATGTTCTCCTTTTGTGAAAAAATGCTTCTATTATAATAATATTTTGCCTGTATATAGCTCAGACCTCTGTACAGAGGCTCAACTAGAATTTTTGAAATATATAACTTAGAAGTAAGTTTATCCATATTTTACGACAACAGAGGGGAGCAATTTTAAGAAAAAAACGCCGATAATTATTTCAATTGGTGGTAATTCTGAAAATAATGTGAATTTTTCAAAAATTCTAGTTGAGCCTCTGTAGAGAGGTATTAGCTATATACAGGTAAAATATTAATATAATAGAAGCATTTTTCACAAAAGGAGAACATTTTGAAAAAAGATTATTCTAAGTTAATTTTTTGCCAAAATATTGTATTTAAACAAATTTTTTGTCAAAATGTCCTTAAAACAGTTTTATGCATGTATTCTAATCTAAGTGACACTAAATATCATGACTATTATCCATTTATGCGCTTTTGCAAAATCACGGTTCCGAACGTAGTTGGATACCTTTTAATGACTTGAAAACATTAATATTTGTTTTGAATGCCTCTTTATCTGATTTAGGATCATTTTTTTTACTTTGGAAATAGTTAAGAAGCATACTTTTTGTTTTTCATCTGGAAACTTAATAATTTTCCTGAACTGTTTTCTTTGCAGGGTGAGCTGACTTACGAAGCAGTGCAGAATATGAAATATCTGGACAACATCATATCCGAAACATTACGCCTGTTTCCCCCAGGAATAATGTAAGCAAAAGTTTAAGCTCTTTTCGTCTATGCCATATTTAATTATTGTTTTAAATTTGAGATTAAGGGGAGTATTTAAATACAAGGGTGTGATAAAATATCTGTTGACGAAACAGTAATTTGTGCCTTAGAATCGTGAAAAAAAATGTTACCACAAAATTTATTTATTATTTATGTATACAAAAGCAAATTATTTCATTAACAAGTTAATTCTGGGATGCTGAACAATGAAAATTAAGGAATTAGTATAAATATATATACTAGCCCTTACCTGAACACTTCGCTGGGAATTTTATGATACTGTATGATTATATACTGATTATAAATTATTGATAGCTAAGTCATAGCATTAAGCATCCGATTGTATTGAAAAAAAATTCTTATACCCTTCCTCTCTTTATTTAAAAAAGAAATCTTGAATTTCTGAAATTGAAGTAGAATTACCTTTTACACTCTCGTAACCACCCCCAAAGTTGATTTTCGCAAAACTCGCTCTTAGTGGAACTCCACTCAACAAAAGAAACATCCATACTTAATTTCATTACTGTAAAACTGACGGAAAAATAGAATTTTTAATTGCAACTTCCCTTAAATGACCTATCTCCTTGGGAGTCGATTTCCGCAAAATTCGTTTTTAGCGGATCAGTACTCAACTAAAGAAATATGCTTACCAAATTCCAAATCTGTATGTTTAAGAACTCAAAAAGATATTTTTTTTATTTATGCACATCCATAATCTCCCTTAGGCGTCGATTTCAGCAAAAGCCTTCTTAGCGGATTTCTTACCATATTTACTGGATTTCAAGATTGCAGGATTGTGTGTGTTAGTTAAAAAATGCAGGACTTTGATCTATAAAGGCCCCTTAAATCCTCACAACCCAACTTGAATCGATTTCCGCAAAACCCGTCCTTGGTGGATTTCTGCTGGACAAAAGCAACATATTTGCCAAATGTTTTGAGTCTGTAAGTCTAATATTTCAAAAGCGAGACTTTTTATTTATAACTTCCCCTTACAATGTCCTTTGAGAGTGAATTAACGCAAAACCCCATCTTGGCTTATCTCTGATCAACAAAAGAAACATTGCTTACGAAATTTCAAGTCTGTAGATCTAATAGTTCCAGATATATCGTGATGAGGGAGTGAATGAGTTGTTTTTCTTCTTTATATATAGATGTAAATAATATCTAGATGTAAATAATTCTTCTTTATATATAGATGTAAAATCTTTTAAATTTATTACTAAAGGTAATAAATTTAAAAGATTTTTCATACCACGTAGTGCATGAATATATTATGTATGTATTTATAATACATTTCTTTAATGAGCAAAAAAATCCCATGTATGCTCTTCATTCTTTTCTTATGATTGCAACAAATACGTAACTATTTATAATCATTTTCCCCAATTTTGTAAAGAATTCAAATTGTTCCATTTTGAAAAAAAAAAAAAATAGACTATATTTTTTTAACCCATTAATAGAGTAAATTGTATCAAGATATATATATAGTACCAAAAACGTCACTTTAAAATTTCTAAAGACTTAATACATTCTTATATTTTGAACTAACCTAGTGCGTTCATGCGAGAAAAAGTATATGTATTTATTTCTTCTTGAAATTAAATAATATTTAGTGCTGGAAAATTCGATCTTTTCGTGACCACATCTTCAAAGAAGTAATGTAAGGAAGTAAGAATCAAATGCAATAACTTTTTGGAATATATATTAGCAAAATAAATTATATCAGGTTATGCATTAATCTACGAAACAAAGTAGTTTTTTTTCTCAACTGAATTAGATTGGAAAGGCTAGCAGTTGCTGATTATAAATTAGGTGATACAGGAATCACCATTCCCAAAGGCATGATTGTCACTATTCCCGCCTACGCCATGCAAAGAGATCCAGAAAATTTTCCAAATCCTGAAAAATTTGATCCCAACAGGTAAGATGAGTTATTTTAAATACTAAAGAGAGTTTTAATAAAACAAGAAGGACTTTCCAAATTTATTTTTCGTTCAGCGTATTTTAAGTGGAAAAACCTCCTTATCAGTTTTGGTGGCAGCGTTAGCCCTAACTTAATGACTTATGAGGGGTATTAATGTGATCACATACAAACTATATGATGACGTTTTTAATCAATATAATTCTTGGCAGGTTCACACCTGAGGAGCGTGCCAAACGTGACCTGTACGCCTACCTTCCTTTTGGTGCTGGACCCCGCAATTGCGTCGGGATGAGATTCGCCCTCATGGAAGTCAAGATCTGTCTCGCTTACGTCATTGCCAATTTCAAAATCATAAAGAGTCCCAAAACAAAGGTATTTATCAACTGTTTCTATCAGTAGTGTACTCAAAAATATTTCAAGGAAGGGGTCCAGGGTCGAAAGTCCACCATTTTGGTATCATACTCCAATACACCGCCCAACATATTCTTTTGATTATGTCGCGATTTTCGGGAACAAAAACAATACAAAATTAATTATTG
>BMAV01022309.1:26393-36556 GCA_019973955.1 Trichonephila inaurata madagascariensis | reverse complement strand
GTTGCGTCGCCGATAGGGGGCAGTAGATGATTAGCCACCGTTCAACATGATGCATCTCAGTAGGGGAAAGCCTTATTTGTAATTGTGCTGACGTCTACGATGGGAGACTTTACGTATTCTGAAAACGCAGACATGCATTACATGCACGGCCGTACAAATGGTAACGGCAGGGCTGCGCAACGAATGTATCAAGCGCACTTTCCTAATCCACGAATGCTGGATCGCAGGATTTTACAGCAATGTGCACACTAAAGGCCGTATCACACGTACGCGCTCCAAGCAATTTTTCGTCCAATTCGTGCAGTTTTTACTCAGTTGCTATAGCACCGGCTTTCAGACAACTTTTTGTTAGTGAGCTTAAAAAACTGTTCCAAATAAAAGTTGCTTGAAATTCTAGCCAATGGGGTTCTTCGGCACCCCACGTCATAAACAAGATGGCGGCTTCGGTTTCGTCTAACACATCAGATATGCCGTATAATATTTTAATGGTGTATAATATTTTAACGGCGTATAATATTTAAAACAGGATGGTGCTCAATTTCTGTTTATGCCCATCAACGAAAACGCAAGCGAAATAAAAGATAAAAATTTGGATGTTCGTTTTCCGAAACAGAAAAATCGGCGAGTAATTTTTCAATTTGGAGATACAGCGTGGCTGACGTCAAAGCATATCGTTTTGTTTACGCCAATCCTTCCCCCTCAGTAGAACGAAAGATTGCTTGAAAAAATTGTACCAAAAATGTACGTGGGATACGGCCTTTACCTGAATGCCACGTTTGAGGTGGGATGGATTGGGTGTGGTGGACCAGTCCCTTGGCCACCCTGATCTTCCGATTTATCGAGCCTCGATTATTTTTTAGAGACATCTGAAGAATCTTGTTTATGCGACTCCGCTTGGCTCAGATGAGGATCTCGTTGTTCGAATATCCGAAGCTGCTGCACGTTTGCGTGAAATACATTGCCTCCTTTTGAACGTGTACGTCAATCACTCCAATGACGCTGTCAAGTATGTATCACTACTGATGGATGAAATTTTGAACAGTTATTGAAACATTACATTTGTCAAGGACGCTCTCAACAAACTCTTTGTCTTTCCTTTCGTCTCTAATTTTTTGTGTTTGTGCCTCACCTCGTCATTTGCGCCTATACATTCCTAAACACTAAATTATTGCTACAATGTCCTGTACCTATCGCTAAAGTTTATACCATGAAATTCGGGACCTTCCTGTATATAAATGGTATTATTATCACAAGATTTATATTTTTTTCTAATCAATCAAATTACTTGCCACTGATATTCTATACAGCTTGCATACGTTCTTTTTTTTAAATTCCTAATAATATGTTCAGAATTAGTATAAACATCGTGTTCACGTAAAAAATTTTCGATTTCTAACCCTATTTTTTCATTTCGATTTATTTATTCCTCAAAACCTTATTTCTGGATTATAATACATTTTCATAAAAAAAAATTTATTATTATTTTTTATCACTATTTGCACAGTTTCCTTTACATATCAGCTTACCTTTTTTTGTAAATAATTTCACGGCAGTTTTTAATATCGCTTTTCTTTTGTGTTTTAGACAATAAATTCCCACTCCAAATTTCTCTTTTAGCTTTCAAAATAGGTTTAACAATTATTCTCTCAAATATTTTCTGTAACTATTGGATTTCCTATATTATCAAACTAATTTGACATTATTTTTTTTTTATCTCACACTTAATTTTTTTTCGTTTTTGTATCGTTATTTTCCAAATAACGTTTATGAAATGTTTCAACAACTCCGTTAATAAGTTTTCTCCATTTTCTTTATAAATAAAATCAGGATTTAATATTGTTCTCCATAATAATTGTGTTCCTGCTCCTGTAAAAGACTACAGAAAAACAGTAAAAAGGTTAATTACTAATAACTGAACTGATCAAATCTGTTCTCTATATTGCAGTTTTTTTATCTTTAAATTCAGATAGGATTTGATAGGAATATAACGAAAACAATTTGAATTGTACTAATCCAATCTGATCAGATTTTAACTCTCCGTCGGGTATAGCTGGCCTAAGAGGCCAGCAAAAGCATTTTATGTCAAATTAGCAATGTTTGTTGTTTTAGTTTAAGCTTCCTTTTGTTTATTAAACCGGTTCTCTTTAGTACAATTTGGTGTATTTGCTTTCCTTTAACGGTGTTTTGAATCAAAATTGATTAGGGGGATGTTAAAATATATCGGTGGCCTTTCTGGCCGAGTATGCCTGATGTTTCGTTCAGAGGTGCGTCAGACGAAGTGTTAAGCATTTTATAATTTGCATTATCTCTTTTATATAATAATCCATTAATAAATTTGTCATTTTTATAAACAATTTATTTAAAAGCAAAATTTGTATCTGTCACATTATATTTATATTTTGTGCATTTTTCAAAAGGACTTA
Organism: Trichonephila inaurata madagascariensis; assembly: GCA_019973955.1. NCBI lineage: Eukaryota > Metazoa > Arthropoda > Arachnida > Araneae > Nephilidae > Trichonephila > Trichonephila inaurata. Next base: position 34,133 of record BMAV01022309.1, on the reverse strand, counting down.
AATTTTAATTTTTTATGCTAAAATCATATTTTTTTTTTGTTTACATAAATTGCTTCATCACTGTAAGTTTTAGCTTTATAAATGCATTAAAAAGTTTCTTTTTAAAATTATAACAAAATCTTTATTTTTCTTTATCGCACTTTTATTTCTTGTTTAATAGCTCCTACAACTCCAAAAGATAAGCTTAAAAAAAGCGAGTGGAAACAATAGGATTTACTGATAAACTATTCGCTCTTAGAATGTGTGTGACCTTGCTCACTGAGAAAGAAATGTTTATTTGGCGATACAAAGCATTTCTTTCTTTCTTTATTTCTTTTTTTTTTTTTTTTTTTGTAAATAAGAATTTTTTTTTTCTGTACATATTGCTCTATTTACATAGGAACGAAATTTTTCGTTATCTCATTTATGTATTCAGTAAATCTAATTTGAAGAAATTATCATACGATTTATATATTTTTGGAATTCTTTTTTGTAAAGGTGTCCAGTTTTTTCTTAGTATCTGACTAATCTGTTGAGGAAGAACATTACAGAATTTAAAGTTATTGCTTTTTTCTAATATTTGTAAAAATAGAATGATAAGACTGCTCAATAAACATACATTTTTGCTTTTACTCTGATAAGTAAAAAAACTTCATATATAATCTTTCAATTATATAATAATCAAAAAATATCTGAAGATTTGTCAGTGTAGGTTCTAAATCATTTACACACACACAAGCACGCACGCACACACTCACGCCGCACACACAAACATAATCTAAATTACAAAAAACATTGCGAAAAAATGCTTCTATTAAATATTTATTGTATATTTCTAAAAGTTCTTTCTCTTTGTTAATTTCTCGCATTTTAAAATATAATTTCTTAATAAATCTTCAAGCATTTTTCATTCTTTTCGTAACTTAGAACATTTTGGTTTATCTATACCAGTGGTCTTCAAACTTTATCGAATCATTGAACCCTTAGAACTTTTAGGTTGTTTTGGGGGAAACCTATCGTACACTTAGAAGAACATATCTTAAAAGGTTAGTGTGTTCGATCCAGGCCCAAGTCGGTGGATTTTCATAATGAAAAAAACCAACAGTGTCCATATTGTATGATTATGCGACCTGTAGAAGATTTCTATAGTGCCTGTTTGGCTTGGGTGGTTTTGGCGAAGTTAAATTCTTAGTACAATTTCGCATCGTCAGAGCTCAGGTGCCTCTCTCTGGGAAGGAATCTGGGCGTCGAAATGGAGTGGCATTTGGTGTCCACCTATATGGTGGCACACTAAAAAATGACACCAGTTCCCAGGTAATGTATTAAGTCTGTAATAGTAATTATTAACACACAGCCCCATTTGAAAAAAGAACACATTTAAATGTTTGTGTGTGAGAAGCATGCCTTCTGATTTATTATAGTACTCAAAGGAATTTTTTATTGATCCATACTTAACTTTCTCTCCAGAAAAATATTCTCAAAAATTTTTTAATTGAAAAATTATGACCAATTATATACGTTTGAACACTGCCCTTTAAAATTAATTCATTTTCATTTAAATTCATTCTTTAGTAAATTGTTAGTTTTTCAAAACATTTCCCACCATCCTGTTTGATATACAAATTGCTGTTAATTCTTAAAACTAATGCAATTCATTTTTTTAAAAAAATTTTGTGATACATTCGTTTAATATGTTTACTTCATTAAAAACGGCAATCGTGTCTGCTAAATAAGATAAAATTCGCAACCATATTTCATCATATAATTATAGCGCATTGTCATGACTTGATTCATTTAAAATTAATCGGAATTCCAATTGTAAACGCAGGGTTCTATATTTTCTGGGCAATTCTCTACTCATAATAAAACAAATAATCTGAAATTAAACTGTCTTGCTTTTTTAAAATTTACCATTTTCACAGCATCATTTAAAAGGGTTTTTTAATGAATTCTTTATTCCTTTTACAACCTTGATACACTGCTACAAAGAAGATATTATGAATAAATTTCATTTTTTTTCTTTCTTTATCCTTTGTGTTCTTATTAGAATTGAAAATGGGAAATTGGCTCTCATGTGTAGACAACATATGATTCCAAAAAAATATTAGCTGCTTTATCGATGGCATTGGGAATGTATGTCCCTATTTTCTATTCCTGGGTCTCACATAAAATTACTTTGCGCAGAATGGCCTATTAAACCAGCTAATCTGCGTACTTGTCCAATAGTTTCAGGTGAAATTAAAGAAGAAAACTACTGATTGAATTGTGTAGAAATTTTTACAGAGCTCAAACGTAGATTCTTCACATTTCTTTTAACATAAATTTTTCCTTTTTTCGAATTAGCTTTATCGGTTGGACAATTTTACTGTTGTTATAAATTCTGTTATACCTTTTATCAAAAGCGCTTTATAAGCAAACAGTAAGCAGTCCAGCTGGATAAAATTACTAATTTAGCAGGTGTTATCTTACTTTTATCATAAAAATAAAAAATGGAATTGCAGATTTGTTGTCTTTTCCCTTTATCAAGCAGAATATTTTTGCTGCGTAAGCAAACAGAACTACCTCAAACGATATTTTAAACATGAACTGAACACAAAAATAAAAAAAAAAGTTGCAAAGTATATGAATGTTTAATAAGTTTATTTAAAAGCATGTGAGAATCTAAATTCGGAAACTGTGTTCGATTGCCTTTATTTTGCACTTTTCCCTTCTTATGTACATTTTTATTTTAATTAACTTTAAAAATATATATATTTAAATGCGGTTTATAGGAGAAAAAAATGTCGATTTTTTCCATTAAGTTCAACCATGAATTTCCTGCTACACACAGGATTCTTCTTACAAATTTCTGAAGTATTTTATCAATTTTAGGAGCCACGATATGAGTACAATTTTAAATATTTTATGGGTAAAAAGTTCTTTTCAACATGCAATTTTTAAACTGATTTTTGTTCTCTATATTGTTACTAAGTAAGAACAATCTTGGGTGTATAAAAATACCTGATAATAAATTTATTTAATTAGAGTTTCAAGTTAAATTTCCCCAGTTCAAAAATTGAATAGTAAAATTTTTCTATCAAATTATTTGAAAAAAAAATGAAGACATATTATTTGGATTAACAATATGTTTGTATAAAGAAATATTTAAACTGTTTTTAAATTTGAAGGGAAAAAATATACTTTTAAAATTTTGCTCCAGATTTTTCATAAAGATAATATTTTGGCGAAATATATATTTATTATAAATAAGGAAATTAATACTTAATTAGTAAATTATTATTTAAAAGTGATTCAAAATTTTTAAAAATGGAAAATTAGAAGGTACTTACGCTAAGATCTTCTTACTCTACCTGGTTACTGCAGCGAATCCTTACACTTTATTTACTGAGAAATAATATGAGCATGTTATAAAATGAGCACAAAATAATTCAGTAATTCATTCTCAAACGATATCTGAAGACAAAGTAAAGCGAAGTCGATGAAATAAAAACGCCAGCTTCCTAAGCGAAAACGGTGTCCAAAGGCTGGGTAATGCTACGTGGACATAAACGTCAGCTTCCTAAATGAAGACGGTGTCTCTAGACAAGATAAAGTTGTCCGTCAGCATCCTAAACAAGGACGGTTTTCTAAGACAGGGTAAAGCTACTCGTCAGTCTCCTAAGGCGAGAATGGTTTCCAAAGACAGGGTAAAGGTATATGGATACAATAAAAACGTGAGCTTCCGAAGCCAGGAAGGTTTCCAAGACAGAGTACGGTCTCAAAAGACAAAGTAAAGGTATATGGATACAACAAAAATGTGAGCTTCCCATGCGAAGACGGTTTCCTAAGACAAGGTAAAGCTATGTTAATATAGTAAAAACGTCAGATTCTACCGTTTTTGCTCAGAAAGGCTTTAATGATATAATCGGTTCGCAATCATATAGTATTAGTGAGTCGGAACTTGTTTTTTAGCTATTTCTAGACAGTTTTTGATGTATCTCAGTAGTGGTATATTTTATGATTTCATCAACATATTTTTTCAATTCCTACACTATTAGCTCACACTCTCTATATATTTATTTATTTATTTTGGCGGAATTTTCAATCGTTAATAAAATACAATTTAACCCCTTAACTGCCGATTAAAAATTACGCGATTTGCTCCCTAGTGCCACCGTTTTTCACATAGATGCGCGTATGTGGTGTATTGGAGGAGGGGAAAAAATAGATAAATAAAAAGAAATTTTTTTTTTAAAAAAAATCCTTCGCAAACACTGTAAAAGTCATTTAATTGCATTCCAACGCCTACGAAATAGTTTTACTAATGGCAGCGGAAAGAAAAGAATCTTATTTCGGAAAGACGTATATATACGCCTGTGGCGGTTAAAGGGTTAAAGCGCTGAGCTGAACCTTTATATACATGATTATTTTAGATGACAATACAATAATTTAATTATAATTAATAAAAATTAATTGATTAAAACTAATTATTCAAAGAATTTCAAATACAGCCACGTTGGCATCATTTTTGGCGACTTGTGTCAAAACTTGAAAAGGTTTTTACTCACATATTAAAGCGCTCGTTTGAGCTGAAATTTTCTCTTCACTATTGTTTTGGGTAAAAATACGATAATTGAATTATAGTTAATTAAAATTAATTGACTGAAACTAATTATTCAAAGAATTACAGATACAGCCATGTTGGTTTCATTTTTACCGGTTTCTGACGCCATCTTAGATTCGTCTCTTTTGTTGTAACAATGTAACGGTTAAAACAAAGACAAAAGTTGGCGTCGAAAACCTGTTTTTCAGCCAAACCGGGTTTGCATTGTTACACAACAATGTAGAAAAATCATGCTCTTTTTTTCTATTCCTACTATTAGTTCACTTTCTCCCTATATGCATATTTATTTATATATATATATATATATATATATATATCTTATTCAAATTTTCAATCGTAATAAAATATTTTCTATTCATCCATTCAAAGAAGGAATTGACTAAAAATTTTTTTTTTTGTATTACTTGTTTTTAAGTGAAAGTGGTTGTAATATTGAAGAATGTATGTGTTGTTGTTATAACTTTCTTTATCTAATTAGATAGAAACTAAATATTTATATCCGTAATACATATTTTCACTTAGATACCATTTTTTTTTAAATAAAATTATTTAAATATATAAAATATTTTACACACACATATGTATAAAACGGTGCAAAAAAAGTAGTTAATAAGTTATTTGATGAAAACCAAAGGATAATTTCTTCGAAAAAAAAATTATAGAACAATTTTTTAAATTCTGAATTTTTTTTACATGTAAATTTATTTTTAAAATATTGGGTATAATTTAGAGAAATTTTTGTTTCATTACATATTTAGGCATCTTTTATAGAAGTACAACAAATTTGGAAGCATATAGTGCAATTTAGTTGTGTACGTATAAGGTACACAATGGAATATTAGGTCGTTTTACGCACCAAATTATTTCTTATTTTCGCCAAGATGGAGGATAACATTACAATATGGTTATATTGATTTTTATCGTTTGGTAATATGTTTGCTACAGTGTCGTTACGTATATGATCATTGCTTTTTTGTCTTATTTTTATTGTGGTAACCATATTAATTTTAAGTAATTCGATTTTATAATTTTTCGATTTTATTTATTTCGAAAATATTTAATCATTTTTATAGTGAACACTATTTTGTTGTAGTATTCTATTTTTGTAATTTCTGTTGCATAATGGATCTCACAGATATTACTAGTGATTACCAGGATTTTAAAAAAAAAAAAGAGTATGAAAATAGGTTTACCAAAGTCTCATTTTTGGACAACTTTATTTTTTTAAGCGATTAAATTTCTTTTTTACTAATTTTACTTATTTTGCCCAATGGGAAATGTTATAAATCTAGGTGAGACATATGTATAACTGTTTCTCAAAAAAGAAAATATTAGTTGAATTTTCTACTTTGAACCTTACTGTGTTAACTTCAACAGACATAACGATAAATCTGTCAGGCAGAATTATTTTTTATGATAAAAAATAGCGAATTTCCTTAGCTTTATTTTTAATAAATGATTTCCAATTTTTGTTCATATCTCATAATAAAATCCTTTTTTTTTTAAGGGATAGCTTCTTTAGGCGTGTTTTGCTGAAAAGTGAACTTGAATGATGCATTTATAAGGCCAAGCATTGTTACGCTCGGGTTTGTAACGCTCGTAACAATGGTAACAATATTACTGAATGGTAGCAATACTACTGAATCATTTGGGTTTAATGAGTAATGTATTGGAGAAATTTGTGCAGTGAAATGTAGAGCAGATAATGGACAAATAATTCTAGTGGTTACTGTTTATATTTCACCAAATCAAAGTGTAGAGAAAATTATCGAATTCATTCACAAAAATTTAGTTGGCTACACTGTGAAGCCGGATCAACTCTTCTGAACAAATGGCCTAAAATGTATTGAGTCTGCAATGGTAATTACCAATTTGCAGCCCCATTAAAAAAACATTTAATTATTAATAAGTGTGTGAAGCAAGCCTTTTGATTTATTATAGTACTCGTATGAAAAAGGGGGGAAATAGATATTTTCATAATTATACAAAGTTTTATAATTTTTTTTAAAGAAACTATCTTTTAATATTTTACTAAAAAAATAGGTTCACTATATTTCGTGCATTGTTTTATATATGTGCAAAAAATATTTCAGGTATTTAAGAGATGCTTTTTTAAAAAATGGTACTTAAACATAAGCATGTATTATGAGATCTCAAAAATTATGTCCAACTTAAATTAAACAGAAAAAAAAATTTCAACTAAAAGATTAATTTTGTATTTCTACAGAATGATTAAAATATCTTTATTAAGATCACAAAAAAAATCTAAGTTCTATTTGAAATTTTTAATGGTATATGTCCCATAAACAAAGAGTCTAAAATTTGGCATGTCCTGGTACCCTTAAACTAAACTCAGTGGCACAACAGCCCACTGAGGGCCAAGGTTCATTGTGCCCATCTCAGTTTTAATGACCTTGGGCACTGAGGAGCATGAACAGATGTTCCTGTCAGGTCAGGTGGTCAGTTTGACGTGAAACCTAGAGTGCTTAGTTCCCAAGAAAGCTTGATACTCATGTATCGACCCACTGAGGGGATGAAAGGCTGAGTCGACCTTGCTCAGCCCGGAGCCACTATACGCCACCACTCAACCACTGGGATTCTTGCGTTTGTTTAACTGGCTAAATGTAACCATTTGCTCATAACATATCAGATGTGGCAATTAAATAACTGGACTGTGTACGCCCAGGCCTTTCGGCATGGGGAAAAAAATTAGAAATGAAAGCAGTTGTTCTTAAAGCTCCAGGTTCAAATAAATTATATTGCATTTTTTCTTTCTAGTTTAGTTGCTTGCTAACCGTTTCTTCGGGGACGTTATTTTGTCAGACTATGCCATTACTATGAAAAGTTTAAGAATCAGAGAACAGAGGTCTATTTAAAATTCCTCGTTAAGTTCCAAAAAAAAGAAAAGGGGGGGGGCCGTGGGTAACTTAAAATAAATGTTTTCAGTTACCGAAGGAAGTATTTGACGATTATTAAATTCGATTTTTTTTTAATGGTAGAAATGATTTTTGGAAGGTTAGGAGGATGATAAAAAGATGATGGACTTTCTAGCTGACCTGTGACACAAAGAATTAATAAAAACATTCTGAAAATTAATAAAACTATGCCAAAAGACCAACATTTGAGTATGTGACATCAAGAATTGTTAATACCATTCT
>BMAV01022309.1:10018-21393 GCA_019973955.1 Trichonephila inaurata madagascariensis | reverse complement strand
TTCAAAACACTGAATCCTGCTCTTTTTGTTCAGATTTAAAAAAAAAATATTTTTTTCATAAAATGAATTCTTAAGATGCAAACAAATCTAAGACCCAAGGTGATTATTTTTCATAAGCGAAAGGACTTTCTAGAAAGAACACTACAGAATGATTTGTTAAGATTGTTTGGGAATAATTATATTAGGAATTCTGCTAATAGAAATTTAAATATTATTTAAGAAAAAAATATTATCCGATACAAGATACTTCAAGAAAACAGAATATTAAAAAAAATTTTATCTTGTTTTGCGTGTTTCAAATAAGGGACTCACGTAAATTGAATTTACATGCTCGCTTGCATTTTTTATGACCTTTTCATCATGCCTACGCTCATGCCTCCTCCATCCCATATCAGAATGTCTATTGGTGCCTGATAAAAAGGGCAGTCCTGTGGGGATATGAAGCTACCTGATTGATGGATCGAACATGGAAAAGGGGAGGGGCTTAGTGGTGTTTGCAGACAGAGTCCAATTGGAGAAAAGTGAGTCCTGAAGTTTGCATCATACATTTTCTTTACTAGTACAGTCGAACCTCTATATAACGAACCTCTACATTGCGAATTTTTCTATATAGCGAACTTTTTCCTGGAACCTTGAACATTTCACGATTTTCTCCGTAAAATAACCTCTCTATAGCGAAGTGCATTTTCGATATAACAAACTTTTTCTTTTGTGATTCAGTTTTTGTTCTTGCTTTTTTTAAAATATTTCTGAAAAAATTTCAAGTTATTCTCTCTTTAACACATTTTATGGTGGTCATAAATCTTGAACTGGTTTTATTAGATCCTAACTCGCCGAGAGCAATAGAATTCTAGACGTTTCATCCAAGAAGTGCAACATTTGACCCCCATTGCCCAGTTCACTAGAAACATCTTCGATATTCTCTTTCACCCTCAGTGGAGTTGTCCCGTGTCCCAATGTTCTAATTATAAAATAATGCAAGTTTAATATTACTCTTGCATGCTTTAAATTATAAAATGTCCTTAAAATTCATTAATTTTAGTATAAAATTATTTTCTTAATATTGAAAATACAGTGAATTCTTCGACATTCTTTTTTCTTGTTTTCCTTGCAGTTTTTCTTTCTTTCTTTTTTAATGGGTAAGACATATAAAATAAACATATATTAATTTTAAAAAAGGTGTGAATAATTACTTTTTTTAATATATAGTGTTTATGAATTTAAAATTTGTTTTAACGAACTTTTTTCCGGGATTTAGCGACTTCGTTATATAGGTCCGACTGTATATTACAATTAGTTTAAAAGGTAAATCATTGTATGTTTAAGAATGCTTGGTCTTTCATTTGTATCATGATAAACATATAATGAAAATCATATTACGTTAATTTTTTAAAACTTAAAGTTGGCTATCAAATCTTTATAGCAATAACTTACTTCTGGGTGTCGATCGGCTATATTATTCATTTCGCACGGATCAGCAGTTATGTTATAAAGACAAGGAGCATCCAAAGGATTGCACTGATTGGCTGTTTCAGGAACACCATCGCACTTCACCTCGGAGCCCTTTCTCCATGTATCATCTTTTTTTGGCAAATACATCCCCACTTTTCTTAAAATGTCTCTCACTGTACTACCATTTTTGAAAACCCATTCATCCATAGATTGAGGTTTGTCCATATCTTCCAAGACCGCTTTACCACTCCAGCTTTCCAAGCCCGTTGTCAAGTTGCCTGTTATTAATTTCAAATCACCTCTTCTGAGAGATGAAACGTTATAAATGGGATCGATGTTGTGGAGCATGAGGGTTCGTGGAGAACGTGAATTAGTTACTAGAGCTTCCCATACGCTCTGCCCATCAATAGCTCCTAAGTTTCTGGGATCACCTCCTGTGAATGTTCAGAAAGAAAAAACTTTAGAATATTAAGGTATCCGACTACGTTCGGAACCGTGATTTTGCAAAAGCGTATAAATGGATAAGATTTATGATATTTAGTGTCGCTTAGATTAGAATACATGTATGAAATTGTTTTTAAGGACATTTTGACAAAAAAAATTATTTAAATACAATATTTCGGTAAAAAATTAACTTAGAATAACCTTTATTCAAAATGTTCTCCTTTTGTGAAAAATTCTTCTATCATAATAATATTTTGCGTGTATATAGCTCAGACCTCTGTACAGAGGCTCGACTAGAATTTTTGAAATATATTACTTAGAAGTGGGTTTATCCATGTTTTACGACAACAGAGGGGAGAAATTTTAAGAAAGAAACGCCGATAATTATTTCAATCGGTTGTAACACTGAAAATAATGAGAATGTTTCATAAATCATAGTTGAGCCTCTGTACAGAGTTCTGAGCTATATACAGGCAAAATATTATCATAATAGAAGCATTTTTCACAAAAGGAGAACATTTTGAAAAAAGGTTATTCTAAGTTCATTTTTTGCCGAAATATTTTATTTAAACAATCTTTTTTGTCAAAATGTCCTTAAAACAATTTTATACATGTATTCTAATCTAAGAGACACTAAATATCATGAAAATTATCCATTTATACGCTTTTTTAAAATCACGGTTCCGAACGTAGTCGCGCGGATACCTTAAGATAATGATGAAAAAACTTATTCAATAAATAGTGAAAGTTAAGTAAATTGCATTATTTTGCGGAAAATTGGAATAAGTTGTAAGCAGGGTAATTTCCTAATGGATACTTTAATTTTAAAAATGGATGACATTCATCATGGATTAATAGAAAATAGGAGCTGTAGAAATATATCATGAATTGAAATGAAAGCTTAAGAACTAAAGCATTGACTTCTCTTTGTTAACGCAGCATTTCTCAAACTATGGGGCACCCCTCCCTAGGGGATGGAATATCTCTATGGGGGGCGAACATATTTAAAATTCTAAAAATTTAAAAAAAGTACTAATTTATTGAAAGGAAGTAAAACAAAATCCATTACGACATAATAAAAATTAAATACGCATTTACAAAGATATAATATACTTATAAATGTATCAGTACTATACAATGTTTTTGATAGTTAATTTATCAATAGTAAATTAAAAACAAATTTCATAATCAATAATGCCTTCCATGGACTTGTCCTGTACAGAATTTTATAATTGTCTTGATAATTATAAAATATCCAATACATAATTAGAATATCTCAACCCAATACATAATTAGAAAATCTGAAAAAGTTTCTACTTATATAGAAAATTATTCAAACACTGTATTCAGACTCAAATTCTCTTCACATATACAATGACCCTAATTTAATTACGTTTACAGGACAACAAAATGGTCTTTATCACTCAAAATTGACCAATATTTCTTATACAGATAATTGCAATCAGTTGCATACAATTACCTCAAAAGTCTGGGGTTTTTTATTGCTTTTTGTAGATAAACTGCATTAGTCTTGCTCATTTTTCTGCTTAAGGTATCCGACTACGTTCGGAACCGTGATTTTAAAAAAGCGCATAAATGAATAATTTTCATGATATTTAGTGTCACTTAGATTAGAATACATGTATAAAATTGGTTTAAGGACATTTTGACAAAAAAAAATTATTTAAATACAATATTTTGGCAAATAATTAACTTAGAATAATCTTTTTTCAAAATGTTCTCCTCTTGTGAAAAATGCTTCTATTATAATAATGTTTTGCCTGTATATAGCTCAGACCTCTTTACAGAGACTCAACTAAATGTTTTGAAAAATTCACATTATTTACAGAGTTACCACCAATTGAAATAATTATCGGCGTTTTTTTCTTAAAATTGTTCCCCTCTGTTGTTGTAAAATATGGATAAACCCACTTCTAAGTTATATATTTCAAAAATTCTAGTTGAGCCTCTGTAGAGAGGTCTGAGCTATATTCAGACAAAACATTATTATACAATAATAGAAGCATTTTTCACAAAAGGAGAACATTTTGAAAAAAGATTATTCTAAGTTAATTTTTTGCCAAAATATTGTATTTAGATAAAAAAAAAAAATTTTCAAAATGTCCTTAAAACAATTTTATGCATGTATTCTAATCTAAGTGACACTAAATATCATGAAAATTATCCATTTATGCGCTTTTTTAAAATCACGGTTCCGAACGTAGTCGGATACCTTAACGCGTTGAGTGCCTACTAGAAGTTAATTCCGAATTTACATTATTACCTCAAGAACTGTAAATTATCTTAAAACTGTTATTATCGTAGTTTGTTTACTTCCCCTCTTTGTGCAACTGCGATGAAATTAATATTACAACAGTGTAAATATGAAATTCGTAGTATTTGTACAATTTGCATTTGTAAATATTGATCCTTTTTACAGAGGAATCTAAAAAAAAGATACTGTAGTCATTCAATGTGTCTTCCTTACTCGTTCTTTCTTCCTTCTTGATTTTTTAGTTTTAGTAATTTACACGCGCATTTTTTTAAGTACTTTTTTAGTCAAACTAGTCTAATTAGACTAGTCTAGTCAATTTAGTCCTTTTTTAATCACTCTGAGCATGAAACATTCCATACTGGAGCTTACCTAGGTCTGATTTTCCCTTCCATTTACTAAAATCAATCGCTTAGCCGCATCCGAATTGTCTAAGTCCCGTCCCTCCGATCTGAACAACTTTGCACAGTCATGTCTTTTAAGTTTTCAGTTTTACTCTCTCTTTTTCAATTCCTACTATTAGCTCACACTCTATTTATTTATTTATCTTGGTGGAATTTTCAATTGTTAATAAAATGCATTTTAAAGCTCTCAATTGAGCTGAAATTTTATATACATGATTATTTTGGATGTCAGTACAATATATAATTTAACTATAATTAATAAAAATTGATTGATCAAACCTAATTATTTAAAGAATTACAAATACAGCCACGTTGGCATCATTTTTGGCGACTTGTGTCAAAACTTGAAAAGGTTTTTTTTCTCACGTTTTAAAGCATTCCGTTGAACTGAAGTTTTATATACACGATTGTTTTGGATGACAATACTAGACTTTAACGATAATTAATAAAAATTACCACTTAATATTGTGATTCTATTATATGCATATACAAATTTATATGAATTGTAACTATTTAATAAAAAGTAGCTAAGAAAATAAAAATTTTCTTTGTTGATCTAAGTAGGAATTGACTTAAAAAAAAATTTTATATTACTTGTTAAATAATTACAATGAATTTCTTATAAATTATTTTTAATTTTGTTAATTATTTCGTATAACAATTTAAATTATTGGCACATGTGCTGAAGGAATTTAAGGCTAACATATTTCTCTGCTAGATATTAAAATCCCACAGAGTTAAGAGTTGCGGGAAAAGAGCCATTGATTTCACTTTACCGTCGTCCAAAATTACCAGTTGCCCTCGAGTTGCTGTAACCCCTTCCCGGCATTTCCCGAGATGAGCTAGAGCAGGCGAAACGTACCATCCTGGCTCATCCCGAGTGTAACTCGTGCACCGTGAAAATTTATACTGTGCAATCGATCTTCCCCGAATTATTTCACATGTACCTTTTTGGATTCGAGTAATTGCAAAATACTACTCGGTGGAATTTTCTTCAAAAAGAGGAAATCCTTCTACTGAGCACTCCCCTTCACGCTTGTCTGAAAGACACTTTGTTGACTACATTCCCCCAACAGAGAAGAAAACTAATCCAACGTGACAATGTATTATTTGCTGCTTAAGGTATCCGACTACGTTCGGAACCGTGATTTTGCAAAAGCGTGTAAATGGATAATATTTATGATATTTAGTGTCACTTAGATTAGAATACATGTATAAAATTGTTTTAAGGACATTATGACAAAAAAATTTATTTAAATACAATATTTTGCCAAAAATTAACTTAGAATAACCTTTTTTCGAAATGTTCTCCTTTTGTAAAAAATGCTTCTATTAGAATAATATTTTGCCTGTATTCAGCTCAGACCTCTGTACAGAGGCTCAACTAGAATTTTTGAAACACATAAATTGGAAGTCGGTTTATCCATGTTTTACGAAAACAGAAGGGAGAAATTTTGAGAAAATACGCCGATAATTATTTCAAATGATTGTAACTCTGAAAATAATGTGAATTTTTCAAAAATCACACATAGTTGAGCCTCTGTACAGAGGTCTGAGCTATATACAGGCAAAATATTAATACAATAGAAGCATTTCTTACAAAAGGAGAACATTTGGGAAAAAAAGGTTATTCTAAGTTAATTTTTTGCCAAAATATTGTATTTAAATCATTTTTTTTTTGTCAAAATGTCCTTAAAACCATTTTATACATGTATTTTAATCTAAGTGACACTAAATATCAAGAAAATTATACATTTATGCGCTTTTTTAAAATCATGGTTCCGAACGTAGTCGGATACCTTAAAAAGAGACAGAAGGAAAGAAATGAAACAAGATTCTACAGTGCAAATGGCAACATTGGGTTATGTACAGTGCCGTGTTTTCGAATTTATCACACACGATCAATTTTTGATTAATAATTTCATAATCATTTATGTAAATGAAAAAGATGTAAATAAAATTTAAAATTAATGAAGAAAGCTAAGTGTTCTAATTTTTATAGTTAGAGAGAATTTACTCGAAAGTCTAATGATTTCTGCATACAAAAAGCCAACTTTACAGGTAAATTACAGATTTTTTTTTACATTAATTTTTAAGAAATTTTGTACGCGAATGGTGCTATTGTGTTGAGAAATATATGTATGTTTGAAAATAAGCATAGAAAACATTAGAATTTTTTGATCCATAATCCAGAAATAAAATGAATCCGGAAGGGGTTAAAACGTATCAATCACTAATTAGTCAAACTGTTTTTTAATAGCTTTAGTACCAAAATAAAGGTACTTTAGAATTTTTTTTTTAAACAAATTAAAGAACTGCTTAAGATTTAATTTTATTTAGGCTATATTCAGTTATATTTCAACATCAAAATAGTATTTTAATTTCAGATGTTAAATTAAATAGAACAAGTAATATTAAAAAAAAATTAAGTCAATTCCTATTTAGATCATCAAAGAAAAATTTAATTTTAGCTACTTTTTATTAAATAGTTACAATTCATATAAATATGTATATACATATGACAGAATCACAATATTAAGTGGTAATTTTTATTAAATATCAATAAAGTATCGTATTGTCATCCAAAACAATCGTGTATATAAAATTTCAGTTCAACTGAATGCTTTAAAACGTGAGAAAAAAAACCTTTTCAAGTTTTGACACAAGTCGCCAAAAATGATGCCTGTGTATTTGTAATTCTTTAAATAATTAGTTTTAATCAATCAATTTTTATTAATTATAGTTAAATTATTGTATTGTCATCCAAAATAATCATGTATATAAAATTTCAGCTCAATTGAGCGCTTTAAAATGTATTTTATTAACGATTGAAAATTCCACCAAGATAAATAAATGAGAGTGTGAGCTAATAGTAGGAATTGAAAAAGACCTAAGCGTTTATAAAATATTGCCTTTAATTTTACACGGTATGCAAATGGAAATGTGCGTACAAGAGTTATAAGAATTTATAATTTAGACCAATTTTTCGATTTAGAGTATATCTTTTAAATTCGAGTCTTGCTTTTTGACATTACACGAAGCACTCTTATTATTTAAAGTTTCTTTTACCTGCAGCTCTGTAAAGTGTAGGCAACCAATCTGTCACATGCATTAGTTGCATTGAAACTCGAGGCTTCCGTAATTGTAAAAGAGGACTCCAGATGAAAGCTGGGACTCTGATTCCACCTTCCCATATGAAGTATTTCTTTCCACGTAACGGATAATTAGAAGAATAGCCATCTACGCTTACGTCTGTTTCACCTCCGTTGTCAGAAGCAAAGACAAGAATAGTATTAGAGAGCATATTTTTGTTGTGAAGAGCCTCGAATAATTTTCCAATGGAATTATCCAGTGATGCAGTCATTCCTATAAACAAACTGACTAAATGTACTTTTGTCATCTAAGTAATATATATTAATTATATTTATTTCCTTACAAATTTTACAGTAAGTTCTATAAAACGTAAAACTGGTAAATTTTTTACAAAATTTGTTTCATAAAAACTTAATGATTTAGACACGATTTCATTTTAGAAAAATTGGATTATTCAGATTCTGAGTTCAGAAACTCGACTTAAAATATTAATTGTGTTTTATTTGACAATGAAAAATTAAATTAATTTATTATTTGTTCCTCCCATTAGCCGAAACTGATGTTTTTCATTGTTCTTTTAAAAATTTAAAATAAATTTGTTTTAGGTATTCTTTCACTGGTTGTGTGTAGTATTTTCCTATTAAAAAAACACTTAATTAGATCAAAATTTTACGAACTTTTAAACACTTATCTTCGCATTTTAATATTTTACATATAAATCTATATATAATTAATAGTTGATTGAAAATAAAAATCCTACTGGAATATTAATTAAAATAGTTTCATTTAAAATTAGCAAATTCGCGCGAAAGTGTTGCATCGTAAAAATGTTTCGACTGTAAGACTTGGGTATCTTAAATCTTAAGAAAAATATTGTTACGTAGACCCGGTTCGAGGATTTTATGCAAAACAATCACAAAGAAAATAAACAGTTCTTTAAGAGCGATGCAAATTTATTATCAAAAATCCAATCCTTTAAATACAGGATTCAGCGGCAATATTCACAGGGTAAATATCCGAAGGTCTTCACACCTTCAACAGCAATCAAACACAATCATCAGTGTTTAAAAATACACTTAAGTAAAAAATATTCACAAGCACAGCCGAGCTAATCGCTAGTCAAAACAATCCTCACTACTCACTGGTTTAATCAAGACTCACCGGTTGCGGCTGGCACTCCTCTTTATAGGTGCGGCAGAAACTTCTAGAAATATATAACTGCTCGTGTTATCGAGCGTGACGTTAATGGAGAGATCCACTATTCTCTAGAAGAATCCAGAGGGTTCCGAACTCGCCAACATGGTTGCAAATGGCGCCAAAATGGTCACCAAAGTCACCAAATTGACCGCCAAAATTGATGCCAACTTGGCTCTACCGCCAAGATTTCACCAAGTTCTCTTTGAATCGCCATTATAACGTAAGGGGCGGCATTGCTTGTGAATAGTATAATTTTAACATGAAATAAATATAACACATAGAGTAATATAAATGCATTAAACACCCAAATGCAAATTATTTACACTATTTACACAAAATTCGTAACAATATGGAGAAAAAATATCTTACCAGCGAAAGCTCTTCGGGATTCATTTTTTATGTAATCGAACTGGTCAATTAAATCAAGAGGAGCTTGCAAAGGCATAAACGTATTAGCGGTATGCACTGCTAAGTGTGAAAGATAGAGAAAAAGAGGCTGCAAATAAAAATTAATGACTATTATGAAATTAATATTATTTGTACAACCTCTGACGATAAAGTTCGGTGAATGAAGTCACAGAACGGCCAATCTGGCAACACTGGCGAAACAAAACACTTCACATGCGTAACGGCATGTGTTGACCATCTTCTTTCACTGTTGTTCAGTTGAGACTCATTTGTCCTTCGTATAAGACTTGTTTTACAAAGTGCTTGTTTAGTACTTTGGTTCTTAACTGAGAACAGGAAAATGAACGAACAAAAGATCAATTGAAAGTTTTGTTTTAAGCTTGGCAAGACATCAACTTATGGGATGCTGGCACATGTTTATGAAGATTAAGTGCTGTCCATGAAGTGTGTGTACGAGTGGTTCACCCGTTTTCGAAAAGCAGGGAAAGTGTTTCTGACAACCCCCTTAGCCGAAGACTGGCAACCTCCGTCAGTGACGAAAACATTGAGAAAGTGAGGAAATTAATCCTTAAAGATCTTCAATTAACTGTGGGCATAATAGCTGATGAAGTGCAGATTAACCGTGAATTCGTGCGACAAATCGTTTCCCAGAATTCAGGAATGAGAAAAACGTGTTATCGATTTTGACGATATTCCTAACATCTAACGAAATGTGACGAGGTTTTTGAACTATATCCCAAAAGAAGATTTCTCGCAATGTTTCTCTAGGACATATTTAGCAGATCTCAGCGGTGCATAGTTATGGAAGGTGATTATTTCGAAGGACATTAAGGTAACTTTTGTTTATATTTCATCTACGTTAATGTAACAAGACTATACACGGAACTTTATTGTTAGAGGTTGTATATAAGCACAGTCATATCTGTTTCTTTAAAGTATATATTTGTAGCTTAAATTTTTTACAACTTCATAAGTCATATGTGTCTCGAAGTCCAATTGTCAAAATCGTGAGTTTTATGTTCGTGAGTTCTGTTCCTAATTTCACCAAAGATCATGCAAAACAAAAGTTTCTATAATACGATAAATTCAACTAAACACATGGTAGGGAACTGAAGTCAAGAGAAAAAAAATATTAGCTTAGGTGTCGCTTTTGTATTTTTGATCCAAACTAAGGTGTCCGTTGCCAACAATCCTCGTACAGTTTTGAAGCGATTAAAACCAAAATAAGTTCAATTAAGTCAAAAATAAAGTAATGGCTCATCCGTATTATTCATTGACTCATCGATTAAATAAATTGTTTCCTAAAGTGCTGATTAAAGACTAACAAATTGAATTTCGCAGTTAAAAGTTATCTATTTTTCTATGTGAATATGCTGTTTTCTGACTAATGAATCGCTTGCAATTCTGGGTTTCTATAAGACAAGTTGTTTGTTCTTTTGTATAAAATCATAATTTTTGCATTAATTTTATTAATCGGTAGAATTTAAGATCGCATTCCATTTATTTATAGTTCAAATACGCTGACTGGGTGTAGTACGCTGGGAAAAAAGGGCTTCAGGGTTCTGACCTCTCTTCTTAATCCTGTTATTATGTGTGGGAGTTGGAGAAAAAGGTTTATAATTTTTTAAAAAATTTTCTGGAGTTATTAATAGATGACAGCATAAAGTAAGGGTGGTAAAATAGCTTACCATAACATTTAAAAATTAATGCAATTGTGATAAGTAGACGAGCCATGACCTTAGAAAGTGTTAAGACTTTTCTAACATTAAAAAAACATAGTACATCTTAAAGAAATGTTTAATGATTTTCTTTGAACAATCACAATTAATTACTCCTTAGAAGGAATTGTGTTGCATTTTAATTATACTTTTTTCTTACTGCTCATTCAAAATTAAAGTAAATGTTCTTAGCATTCTAATTTTTTACACCATTACTAATATCTTAACATAAACAAAATAATAAAATTAACAAGTAATTTTTAAAAAAATTAATTTCTTAACATAAACAAAATAATTAAATTAACAAGTAATTTTTAAAAAAATTAAGTCAATTCTTACTTTGAATAGATGAACAGAAAATATTTTATTAATGATTGAAAATTTGAA
>BMAV01022308.1:63173-81611 GCA_019973955.1 Trichonephila inaurata madagascariensis | reverse complement strand
TTGCCGAGAATACCCAAGCTGAACAAGCACTTTAGGGATCTTTAATAAGACACGTAATCATATGACATGGATGCTGTCGATTTTCTGCATCACGTAAATCCACCGTCATTCACGGAGTCGAACTCGTAACCTTGGACGTACAAGGCCAGCAACAAACCAACTACGACTGCCGACCAGCAGTTTGCAAGAATTGTGGTGCGGAAATTAGGAAAATGAGGGACCTGTTTAGATAATTATGTCATCATCAATTGATGGCTACGCTTCATAATGCACCATTTGGTGTTAAGGCATCCGACTACTTACGACAACTTTAAAAAAAAATAAATGGAGATATGGGGATTTTTTTGTGGTTTTTAAAATACAATACATTTAGATTTAGTATTACACAGTACATAACACAGTACATTTAGATTTAGTACATTTTAAGAAAAATATGCTAAAATTAAGAAGAGAAAAAGAAATTGTTATTATTAAAATGCGAAAAAAAGGGGGAAAATTTACAAAAAATTACATAAACGGGGCCCATTCTGTACATAAAGTTTATGAACAAATTTTCAATTTTGTAGTTTTGTTTTGCTATTCGTTTTTTAAATGACCTTCAGGATAAGAGATAAATTTTAACATTTACAAAAACTAAAGTTCTTTATCTTAGTTATATAAAATTTCTTAAAAAACAGTGATTATATGCACATAAAGGGCTGTAATTTTTGTAATAAAACATTGATAAATCTGAAGGTTAAAACACTTCTACTATATTATACAAAATACACACAAAAAATTTCAGTTGATTATTTTTAAAACGTTTTAAGCAATCGCTGTCTCCATTTGAGCATTTGTAAAAAAAAAAATAACACATTTCGAGTAAAACGCATTTTAATGTATGCAGTGGCGCACACAAGGGGGGAGAGGGTCCTGAGGGTTCGGCCCCCTCCCAAAGCCCTTGATTTTTTTCCCGATTGATTCTAATTCTAAGTATACAGTATGTAAAATTTAATTAAGTATTTGTTATTAATGATTAATTTTATTAATGCTAATTATTTGTTCAATAATTAGTTTTTTACTGTGTTTGTTCCCGAAAATCGGCAAAATCAAAAGGAGCATGATACAAGAATTGTGAACTTTCGACCCCGGACCCCCTCCCCCTTGAAAAATTCCTGTGTGCGCTACTGAATGTTTGACATCTTGCTTAAAATAATTGCATCTGCTTTTACTTAAACTCTCGTAGCTTTTGTTCTAGTGAATGGAAAATAATAAAAGTGGTATTTTTATAAATCTAATAAGATGGTCTATAAAATAAAATCTTTAAAAAATTGTCAATTTTTGGCAAAATTCACAAGTAGTCGGGTACTTTAAGTATATTTTTTTGCAGTTATGAAACTAAATTATTACAAACCAAAACAAACCCATTGGTATTGTTTTTCTCTTGAAATCCATGTGTTTTTCAAACAAAAAATTTTTGCTCTTATTTTGCTTAAATTTTTGCTATTGCTTTACTCTCAAAAAGACCATTATCATGCTGAACTACTACTATAAAGAGAGTATTATCTATCTCACAGTTCACAGATGGCGATTAAATTTCAAGTTTATGAGTCATTACACTTCATATTCAGGCTTAAGCGACCATAAATTCCATTGCACTGATGTTCTAGTTACCAGAAAACAGGATACTCCTTTAGCTCAAAATACATTGCACATTACTTGCTTCCTTCTACCCTTTTAACTCCGGTTTCGCTTAGCGTAGGTGCGAAATGGACTCTTCAGACCATGATGTTCCTTAATTAGATTAACCAAAGTCATTAATCTCGGCTCTTCCGCTAAGTACACACTCTCGAGAGATGTTAAAATGACAGGCGCCTGTATAATTGTGATATCAGGCCACGCCCACACGACAGATTTTCACTTGATTCCGCCTCAATCACAATTCTCCTTACTGAGGGTGAATATAGAATATAGTTTCTGGGTGTTAGATTACATTTTAAAACATAAATGAAGTGCTTCTTGATAGGAAATGTTTCAGTAGGAATGGCTGCAATGTGGTCTTCTAAATGGTAATTAAAATTTACGACGCAGAGAATTCAAATTATAGATTTGAGTGGGATTTAAAGCATTTGATCTATAATTCATTTTGCGTAATTGGTATTGATAAATGGTTCCACGATAAAGTTGTGCTGCTTTAAATGGATAAAATAGATACGTATCTGAGAGATAATTATACCGCAGCTACAACTTAATCGTTCCCAAAAGTTAACCAGAAGTGGAATGTGAAGTTTGTAATGTTTAGAATCAAATTAATAAAACGGGGCAAATATACTAGGCTTACTTTAGTTTTTTAAAAATCCATAACGTTTTAATACTATATTTCAATAATATTCACGATACGACCCAGACTCGTAGGTTTTTTTCTCAATTAAATAAATGTGTTCTGATTTTTTTTTTACTACTAATGCTTTACTAGTAAATAGAAAGCGTCTGATTTTTATTTAATACCAAATGGAGTTTTATATATTAACCCCTTAACTTCTAATTAAAAGTTACGCAATTCGCATCGCAGTGCCACGTTTTTTACATAGGAGCTCGAATGTGGGGTATCGGGGGGAATAGAAAAGGCGCAAATAAGCAAATTTTTCTCTCAAATAAGTAAATCCTGCGCAAAAACTGACAAGGTCATTTTTGCATTCCACAACTTTCAGAAACGTTTTGCTGATAGCAGTGCAAAGAAAAGGATAGTATTTTGGCAGGACATAAATATGCATCCGAGGCACTTAACGCATCTGTTTAGTGAAACGGATATATATGCTGGTGGCAGTTAAAAGGTTAAGGAGATAAAGTGCATATTTCTAAATAAAATCCATCTAAATTTGATAGAAGTTAACATTTAAATTATTTATTATGCATGATACTTATAAACTTATTTCTAATTCCTTTACCAAAAGCCAACTTAATATGCAAATTGCTTGTTATGGATAGATTTTAGAAATTGTGCTGTTTAAGATTATTTTAATTCAATTAGTGATGGTAATATAAAATGTAAAAGGAAATCTAAATAAGTGATACTTCCCTATTTTTCCATTCCCCCCTTAGAAATGGTACCTGACTTCCATTAAAAACTCCCCAAAGACTTTATCTTTTTAAAGTCAAATATTTTAAATCCAGCATAAAATGAATATAGATCAAAACTATCAAATAATTATTTTTGTACTTTCTTGTGTTTCAAGATTTCTCATACTTTGTAGCTTTTAGTGAATATTTACACCTTTGTCAGTTGATGCATTAATAAACATATAGGAAAGTTAATAACTTCAAGGTTTTGTTGAATGAAAACTTTTTCCGTCATGTTTTATTTCTTCTTTCAAGTAGTACCTAAAAAATTACAACAGAGAAGTTAGAGGCCATTAAACATGTTTAATCCTACATTTTAGACCTAAGCCTAACAATTTGAGTAAATTATTTCCTCCTTTGAGTCATTACTATTACATGACATTCAGTTATTACTATTTGTTTACACAATAAATAGAAATATAATAAGACTATATATTTCGGAAGTAAATAGCCCCTGTTATATATAATGGTAAATTCTTAGCCTTACCAGAAATTAGGATTGTAGAATTAAGTAAAGTCTTAAAGCTAGCTCATCTTCTCAAAATTTGCATATATCACTGGAATAGAAGGAAGAGAATACACACGCACGCACACACACACACACACGCACACGCACACACACACACAAACTTATACACAAAATTTGAAAAGAAAATTAATTAATTAATTTGCTAATTTTTAATTTACGGCTTAAATTTAAATGCAAACAATATGTTTAAAAAATAATTGGAATCATATTGCATTGGGGGTGTAAGGGAAAGTTCTGTATTTTTTTCTGAATAAAAAACCAAAACATTTGTCACTTTTTGTTTAAAATTTAATCTAAAATATAATGTACTTTGTTAGTTACAAAATGTCTACCAGTGTTCTGGCAGCTTATCTAACCTTCCGGAAAATAAGTTCTCTGTTTTGGAGACAAAGTATTCTTCTCTCCTGCCATTTGGACGCCCTCATAATTTATATATTTATCTCTATCAAGAAAGTTTTTCAGCAATCTGAACAGATGATAGTCAGATAGTGCAATATGTGGAGTATATGCTGACTAAGGTAAAGTTTCCCAGCCCAACTCTACAATTTTTTTTTTACTTGTTTCTTGCCACAAGTAGTCTAGCGTTGTAATGATGAATAACACTTTTTGTCTTGGCCAAAGATGGACGTTTATATGTTGAATTTATTTATTCAAAACATCCAGTTGCGAACAGTAACCGCCGTTTTATTTTCTTCATTCAGCAACACGTAGTGCTCTATACCTTGCTGTCTCACCAACAATACAACCTAACTTTCTTCTGAGGCACGACAGCTTTGGATGGGGAAGGTGGTGTTTCCCCTTTATAAACATATGCTTCTTTTCTAACCACGTGTTTTTACCTTATCCACTTTTCATCCCCGGTCACCAAGGGGTCCAAAAACGGTTCCCTTTTACGACGAGCAAGATTTGAAGAACATATCGAAATTCTGTCTATTAAATTTTTTTCGCTTAATTTGTATGACACCCAAACAGGGTTTGGACACAGAACCATGCCTTTTAATATAATCCAAAACAGTAGTCTGATGAATTCCAAGTTTGAAGTCCACTTCTGTGTAAGTTAACGTGGTATTTGTCCTGATCGTACTAAATTGCACTTCGTTACTGACATCTGTGATTGCCTTCCTGATCTGGGCTCATCTTTCAAAGAAAAATCACCCAAGCACAATTCCACAAGCCATCTTTGGCATGATCAAGCTGTTATTGCTTCCTCTTCAAACACGTCCCGCAAGTTTATTTTTGCATTCATCGCATTATTCTCTCTTTGGAACTCAAACAACATGCAATGTCTCAAGTGCACTTTTTCTTCACTCATGTTGACAGTTTTACAAGTTTAAAAAAACTGACTAAAATGCGAAAAAATGTGCAAAAATCCTCAATAGTATACTTATCCAACTATGTAAGCCGGTTTCAGTCGGTTCTGAATTCTTGCTAAAGATCGTCAACGCATTAAAAAGGCTTGTGCTCAAAAACAACAGAACATTTACTTATACCCAATACATTTTTTAAAAATATTTTATGTATTTAAGGTATCCGACTACGTTCGGAACCGTGATTTTAAAAAAGCGCATAAATGGATAATTTTTGTAATATTTAGTGTAACTTAGATTAGACTACATGTATAAAATTGTTTTAAGGACATTTTAAGAACAAAATAATTTTAAATACAATATTTCGGCAAAAAATTAACTTAGAATAATCTTTTTTCAAAATGTTCTTCTATTGTGAAAAATGCTTCTATTATAATAATATTTTGCCTGTATATAGCTCAGACCTCTTTATAGAGGCTCAACTATTATTTTTGAAAAATTCACATTATTTTCAGAGTTACAACCATTTGAAATAATTATCGGCGTTTTTTTCTTAAAATTTCTCCCCTCTGTTGTCGTAAAACATGGATAAACCCACTTCTAAGTTATATATTTCAAAAATTCTAGTCGAGCCTCTGTAGCGAGGTCTGAGCTATATACAGGCAAAATATTATTATAATAGAAGCATTTTTCACAAAAGGAGAAAATTTTGAAAAAAAATTATTCTAAGTTAATTTTTTGCCAAAATATTGTGTTTAATAAATTGTTTTTTTTCAAAATGTCCTTAAAACAATTGTATACATGTATTCTAATATGAGTGACAATAAATATCATGAAAATTATCCATATAAGCACTTTTGCAAAATCACGGTTCCGAACGTAATCGGATACCTTAAGCAAATAATAAATAACAACGTTATTAAGAGCTTAGAAGCAAAAATAAATAAATAAAAAATAAAAAAAAATTGCAGCTTTTTTTTTTAATAAAACATTTTCCATTTATTAATTCTTTCACAAATTTCCTAATTTATGAAACATATATTCGACCAATTAAGGAGGAAATAATATTTCAGCTGGCCGACGCTTATTTATTTCACTCAGAAGGCCTAATACTTCTCAAACTTACCGCACATCATCCCTTTTCGGGTCATATCAGTCACATTATTTAGTCCACGCACCCCATTTTTTTCAGGAAAGGGGGTGTTAATGAGGTGTGGACCGATTTCTCGTGCGGTTGGTCAAGCACCGGGGAATGATGTGGTGATATTAGTATGTGTCATGTCGCAGAACCGTGACTCATAGGTTGCCATGAATGTGGCAGAACTTAATAATAAAAAGGGAAAATGTGATCAAAAACTGTCACTTCGGGTTATTGTTCTGTGTGTTTTGATCCAGATCATTAATCAAAGAGACAGAATGCTGTTTCATATGTGCGTGCGAGAATCGTAATTCCCTGAAGCAGACCTTATTTCGAATGTGGGTTTGTTTTGAAAGGTTTTTTTTTTTTAAATTTGAGGAGTAGTCGGTTTCTGATAATGGAGTTATTAAGTAAAAAATGGTTTAGGTGAGAAAAAAAAGCAGATCAGTTATAGTTAATAGCAATTTTTATTAAATAATATTTGTTATAAATAATGTGACAATTCTGACTTTTATTGTGAAGGTTTAATAATGATATGTATACAATTAATAATACAATTTTATGTAAAAAGTAGAAGGCCACTTGAAATCACATCTGTAAATTAACGATCAAATCTGTATTAATGTACCAGTATATTTTAAGTACCGTCCAACAAAGATTTAACGAATTTTGTTTTCGCCTGATTAAAATTAAGGGAAAACCCCCATTTAACGAATCATAAACCTCAAATTAACGAATTATTAAGCAACAGGAAAAAATTTTATTAGTTTGTATTAGGAAAAATTGGCCTTTTTTTCAAATGGCGTCCTTTTTGTCCGGAATAGAAAAAGACTTCTTGTTTGCAGCACATTTTTTAACGAAAAAGGGTGAAGACCATTATTACACTTGACAGGTGCAGATGAGTCATGAGTGTAATCTATCACGTGAGTCTTAAGTAGAACAGGAAATTCCTTTTTTCCCTCATTCCAATCCAAAATGCAAGGAATATTTTAAAATTTTTATGAGAATGAAACATTTTAGAACGGACTGCCTATCTCAGCAACTCAGGTTGAGGAAATTGTTGATTTATCAGAGTCAATGAGTTGCGATTCTAATGCTGAAATTAATAATGAATCTTATATCAAAACTGTTATATTTTCCAATGTTTTACTTTGCTTGGAAACTGTGAAAACATGCCTCTCTTTTATGCTACAGGATGCAAATGATGCAGTATTTTCTTCTTTACATAAAGTCGAAAAAGATCTGTAGCGAGTCAGGAACCAAAAAAGTTTAAAAACATTTATTAGTCAGTATTTTAAGAGGACTTGATACCCCAAAAATGACCGAACAATCGTTTTTTTTTTAAATTTTTATTTAATCTTATTCTTTGCATTATTACCTTTCGATAGATCTATCACTTGTATATGTTGGAAAGTTAGAAGTTGGATAAAACTTTCTTTGAAAAATGTAAATTTACAAATTAGGCAGTTCTACCACGCCCCCTGTTTAAAATAGCTGAAGAAATATTTATAATATGATCTATTTTAAAAAGAGAAAAAACTAACTATATAAAAAATAATGTGTAATATATGAAGCAGGATATTACCGAGACATTACAATAATGTAATTGTTTTGGTTTGCGAAATGTGTGCATGCACAATTTTTGAATTAAGGCTTTTTTTATAATAATTTCAAAATTTTAGTTCTTATTCCTCGTATGTATTTCATACAAATGTAGTACTTCAATAGTATGTGAAGGAAAACACTAAACTTTCTGTCGTGACGGGAAAAAAAATTGTAACATTTCTCTTGAATTTTTTCTTGTGCAATTTATACTGTCTAAAAATTGATCATTTATAAAAATGTTTGAGTTGAAGAATACGAAAATACAATTATTTTAAAGAAAAATATATAACTAAAGTCAAAGTGGTATTTTAAGTTCATTTAAGCTTATTACAATTATTTTTTCAGAATTATAACCTTTTAAGTGGTTTTCTTCAGTTTGTGTTTTTTCGATACATTAGTGCATTCAAAATGCTACTCCTTCCACAATTATTTACCAATCACTTCCATTTTTTTCCTGTGTGTTGTATATAAAGCATGTAACAAAAGTAGGGATCCATTTTGCTGTAAACTGAATACTTAAAAAAAATAAAATGCAGAGAATATTGGCTTTTTTGTTGAACTTTAACATGCATATAAACATTTTATTTTTTTCTCTAAAACTAATTAAATTGTAAAATCAATCCCTTAAGTTGTTTCGAACGTCCTTAAAAATATTAGAAAAAATTTTCAGGTAAAAAAATTAAAAAACAAAAACAAAACGAGTAAAATTTTAAAATTTTCCAAATTTTATTCAAAAAATTAAAATTTTTCAATTTGTGTGAATAATATGTGAAAATTTTTATCTCGTATCATTTTTTTGAACAGGAACGTTACATGAAATTTTAAAATACAGTTTTTGAATACATAAATAAAAAAAATTGTTCAAAGGGTACCAAGTTCTCTGAAAATTTCGAATTAACTGGTGCTTTATAATCCATTAATAGCACTTTTAGCTGTTGAATAAAAAGTATGTAGTTTCTAACTATGGAATCTGAAAAATTTCATCTCGTATCGTTTTTTTAATAGAAACATCATATGAAATGCTAAAACATAGTTTTTGAATATATAAACAAAAAATTTTCAAAAGGGACCAAGTCCCCTAAAAATTTCCAATTAGGGCACTTTATAATCCAATAATGATATTTTTAGCTGTTTAATAAAAAATATGTACTTTCTAACTATGTAATCTGAAAAATTTCATCTCGTATCATATTTCTTAATAGAAACATTATATGAAATGCTAAAATATAGTTTTTGAATACATAAATAAAAAAAAAAATTGTTCAAAAGGTACCAAGTCCCCTTAAAATTTCCAATTAACTGGCGCCTTATAATCCATTAATAGCATTTTTAGCTGTTGAATAAAAAGTGTGTAGTTTCTAACTATGAAAACCATTTGTGTAGTTGCTTATAGAATTTTCAAAATATAAGTGCAAAAAATTTGTATTTTTGTTTTTGTTTTTTTGGACCCCGATATAACGAATAAACTCGATCTAACGAAATTTTCGGTTCGTATGAATTCATTATATAGGGGCCCGACCGTATTTATTTATTTTTTCGAGCATATTTGAATCTTCCCCACTTTTGAGGAATTCCTATGTGGCTCCAGGCTCCGGTTTTTAGTCTGTAGAGCTCAGCAATGGATAAACTCTTGGTTTAAAAATTTAACACATTTCCATTATTCATACAAAAGAAATTTGGTTTTAATTCACTTACAGAGTATGGAAAAATTGCTTATAAAACATGAAGAGTTTATTCATTTGCTCGCTAAGTCATTATTTATTTTGAGTCAGTTTCTTTAACATCATATCCCTTTTTAAAACTTGGTGTGGTGTGGTAGTTAGGAGAGGGGGTGCCAGCTCAGGTGTCATCCACGCCACTTGATCATGGTTCAAATTTACGTCGTCCGTCACCAAAATCCCTCGTGTAGTTGAACAGTACGATGTTAATATTCACTCAATCACCCTTTTTAAAACTACATCAGTTTATAAGGCCAAAAAAAAAAAAAAAAAACTACTTCAAAGCTATTTTGATATTCTGTTTACTAGAATCTCACATTTCTTACCAGGAAAATCACAATATTTTCAAAACAGAGAACCACTCAAAACATTTACTATCATAAAAAATTGTAAAAAATAGTATGATACCAAGGTTGACCAAGTTAAAGACCAATTTACAAAATTAATTTTTATGGGTGGTGCATTTTTACACACACATATTAAAAAAATTATGTTTATATGAAGTATAAAAATTACATATTACATGACCACACGGTGCTTTTTCTTCTACCATTGATTACATTTTTTAAAGTATGTAAGAATATCTGTTTAAAAATTTTAAGCTATTCATAATTAAATTCACATTAGGCACACAGAATAAAAGAAAATAATATACTTGAAAAATTTCTCATTTAAAAATAGGAACTACTGAAAGTATTTATAAAATTTGCAAATAAAATACTTTGATTACATTTACAATAAAAATATCCATATTTTTTAACGTAAACATATATATAACATTATAAAAATGTTATAAATAATCTTTTAATTATATAATTTTATTGTTTTATAAAAAAAATTAGAATGGGCTCTCATTATATTAGAAACAAAAAATTTCACAACCTTCGAATTAAAACTTCAAAATAACACATTTCTACAGGAAAAAAAAATCAGTAAAAAAATTTACACATGGATACAAAATATCATCAAATTGGAATGCAAATATTACACTGAAAACAATTTTAAAGTACTTCAAAAACAGATTTTCAATCACCTTCTCTTCTCGCAAATAGAGTAAGAAAAGGTACAACTGCAACGTGAAACAAAATGAAAGTGACTGTGAAATTCTGAATAAAGAATCTTTTTCACAGAATAACGTGTCCATACTGCTCCAGCACAGAATAGAAAAATAGGGAATCTGGGAGTAGTTTGAAAAGTACTAGACACATTTTTCTCCTTTTGATCCTGTAAATTATATTTTCCGAGAAGGAAATGACTTTCTAGCATTGCTTTGTTCCGAAATAAGATTTTGTCCTTTTGTTTGGAACGTTCAACTTTTCAATTTATATATGGACACGTGTTTTGGAACAATTTCCGAGACTTTTCCGCTCTAAAGGGACGACCTGTCATGACCAGATTCCTCGACCAATATGGGAGAATTGTAGCAATGTAAAACGAGTCATTTGGATGAAAGTATATACTTTTTTTTTTCAAATGTTGATTTGAATGGATATTTATGTTCTAAGAAATTTACATAAATGCTTTAATATTATAATTTCAAATTTTTTTTTTATCAAAACAAGGGGGAAAAATTGCCACCAAAATCTACACTTATGTTTTAATCACGTGGAAAAAACTCTCACCGACAATAAAACTTCAAAGTTTGAAAAATTAAGATTATTATACAATTTAATGTACTGACTAAAGTGCACACATGCTAATGATACTTTTTTTAAAAAAAAATTTAAGTTTATTTGAAAGTATGCATTTATCTTAATAAAGATCACATACGTAGTTTGATGCAGCAGCTTAAAAACAATTTCTGCACAATTTGAAGAATTAGGTATAAGAAACATTATTTTAGTTTCTTAATTAAGTAGATAAATTGTTACTAGAAATATAAATCTAACTTGAAATAATGGCTCCATCATTGATATGGAGAAAAATTTCAATTAGTTTCTTCAAAGCGTAGTATTGATAACACTTGTTAAATCTTCCAAAATAAATCTATGACAAAAAACTGAAAAGAGGGAATTTGAAATATTAAATGAATATTTTTTTGGAATTCTGTGAGTTTTATTCATTAGTTAACTTTTCACAAAATATATTTCAAAGTAATAAATCCACAGCAGGTCTAAAACTATTGTGGTATAACCATAGTTGTTGTTTGTGGTATAAATTTCTTTTGTTCGTCATACGTTGGTGATAAAAAAATGGTACAAATATAAGCAAATTAGCTGAATTTCTTTGAATAAAATCTAGGAAAAATAAATTGTGATACTGAGTTTTAATCGTTAAGTAAATGAAAAATGTTGTATGAAATTATTCTCAAAGTCAAAACAGAGCTTTTGGAAACTAATTACGTTTTCTATCTTTACTTATTTAATAAAAAGTTAATTAAACTGCATTTTTATCCATTAACTTACAATTATGCGAATGGAAATACTTTCTTTGTCTTCAAAGAAATTTTTATTGTTATAAATAAAAATCAAACTTTAATACTTTATCCTGTGTCTCAAAAGTTTCTGGTATGATTGAATATAAAAAAATATTTGCAAGTGTATTGTAACGACAAACTAGTTTGTTTATGATTAAAACTTTATTATCAGAAGAGTTTCAATATTTAGGCATTATTAAATGAAGGTTTTTATTTTTCCAGAGGAGTATTCGAATAATGCCTTTTTAAGTAATCTTTTGAATTACTCTGCAAATAAATTGGACTACTTTATTGAAGCCTTTGTTTTAAAATATAATCATTGTTCTAACTAATAAAAATACTTCACACTATAAGGAGCCTATTTTTGTGTTGCTTTATTATTTTCAAAATACCTTTTAAAAGTTTTAATATATTTCATTAGATTCCTGCTAAATTTAGAGAACTTTTCCACTTATTATAATTAACTTAATATACTAGACGAAGATAAAGCACTTTGCGAAAAAGGACCTATACTTTTACTACTGAAATAAAATAGTTCATATTTCCTTTAAATAAAGTTAACTAGCATGAAGCGTTATATTTATTTTATTTAATGTTTGTTTATCACACTTACAAGAACCCGAGCAAAAGTAGATAAAAAAGTTAACTAAATAAAACATAGTCCGCTTGTTGCACCATTTTACTTTATCTAATTAATCAAAGTAAATTAAATTTCCGTTCTTACTTCACCCAAATTGCCATAATCCTTGAACGAAAAAGATTATGAATATATAATTTAGTGATGAAGTGCATTAGCAAACTTATTAATGTCTTTATAACTTGATTTTCTTATGTATTCCGTGCCTCGCAAGGTATTACCATTTAACAGGCTAGAGTGGAGAGGAAACTTTTATAACTGAATTACATCTGCTGTAGTAATTCATCATTGTAATATTATAAATGTATTAACTTTAGTCCGAGTGATGTTTTAGTGAATCTTACGTTTTGAATCAAAATTTTAATCTTAGTTAAGTTTAAGATCTAATTATCTCATTCGTAAATTAATTTATGGTGTAGTAATAATTATAAATTTTAATTTGTATTATTTTTTTTAGATTATCGCTTAAATACACATACAGAATATAGTTCTTGGAAAGAATTTATTTATAAAATATTCCAAAACATCTTTTTTTCAAATATAAAATATATAAAAAAAACATTTAATATAAAATATATATAAAGGAGCATCAATTTACTATTCGAACAAAATAAATTTGATTTTTCTTTTAGTGTTCGTGTATAAGCTAAAGTACATATTAATAAAAAATAACAAATTGTTACTCATTGAAGTAATTGTTAATAATTACTTGTTAATTAACTCACATCCACAATGGGAATCAATAAACAAAATTTTAATTTTGTTAAATTTCTAATAATTTCATTTTTTGTACACTATTTTCTAATGCAATAAAAGACATTAGAAAGAATAATATATAAAAAAGAAATTTCTATATTTGTTTATTTTTATTCTTTCATTTTCAAAAATACACATTAGAGCTTTTCACATCTTTATATAAAATAATTTATAAAATGATATGAAAAATGCAACACACAACTTGTTCCCTATTGTATCATTTTTAGATATATCTTATTATATTCAAATACAATAGTTTAGTTTTGTAAAGTTAATTAGATATATTAAATATGTAGAACAGTACTTAAACTTTCAATTTTTGCGACACAATATTCAATTATAATTTTGATAGCGCCTCTTCCTCCTAACAATAACAATGTATTGATTTCATAATACTATACTTTTACGCTAAAACTACAATACAACTTTAACCTCTTAAATGCCACTGTCGTAGATAAACATCTCGCTCAGCCAAAGAGTTAATTTCCCCGAACGTATATATACGCCTTTCCTAAGTACGATCCTTCCTGTGCACTGCTATCCATAAAATAATTTCGAAGGCTTTGGAATGCAAAGAAAGCACCTTGACAGTGTTTGCGAAGGATTTACTTATTTCAGAGGATTTGTTTATTTTTTTTTCTCCCCCTCCCAATATATCACATATGCGTGTCTATGTGGAAACCAGTGGCATTGTGGAGCGAATCGCGTAAGTTTTAATCAGCGGTTAAGGGATTAATTATCAAGATAAGTGCTAATTTTTGTTTTTCATTTTATCTATGACAGGCCTTATGGGTCGCTGGCAATTATTAAACTTGTTCTAATTTAGTATTATTAAATTAATTATAAAATACATTGTGCAGTACTGAGGCAGTACAGTGTACTTGTGTATTTTATTTATTTATTTATTTTTTTGGTATGTCAGAATGTATTTTGTTTGTTGACTTTCAGTAAATTTATAATTTTTTAAATAATCTTTGTTTTTGTCTTTTCAATATGCTCGCGCCCCCCTCGTAGAGTTATAACGCCTCCCACAGTTTGAGAAATACGTCGAGGTAAAAAATATTTTTAAGTATTAAAAATGCATTCTATATGTTTGAATTATTTTGCTACACAGCCATTGTGCACTCATATATATACTTAATTAATGCAGTAATTTGATAGTACATTAGCCCAACATGTCGTCCTTTGCCCTTTGAACAAATATCCAACCATATACTAGTACTGGGGTCGTTTTGTACCAGATCCAGTTCGTTGTTTTGCATTCTTACTCTTTGAGCAAAATTATTTGTCTCTTGTTCCTCGATGAAGGATCTGCTGTCGGACAATTTTTGGTACAATCGTATAAAGAACAAGTGGCTGGGAGTTTGCTTCTTGGGTAACGTTAGGCGTACAACTGCTATGTGGATCATCCATTACAATCGACAACCCCGTATGCCAGATGCATGTCAGCGAGCTCAGTGTTCGTGTTATGTTCCTTCCTAGTACCATTTTGCCGGCAGGTGAAATGAAGTTTCAGAGTGAGCACGGCAGCAAAAACCACGTGGGAGTATGCACCCGTCATCTGATGCTTCAGTTTGCGTAGCGCCATTTATCGCTTACACCCACCAAAGACTTTCCAGCATTGTTGCTGTAGAAAGAATAATAAACATGTTTTCTCTTCTTATTCTTTCCCTGTCTTCTTTGTGTCATGCATCGTCACTACCATGCAAGGAAAGGGTTTCCGACCATGCATTTCAATGTGACTTCCCATCGCCCAGGTGTACTCTATCTGTCATAAAAGTTTGTAGCCGCTGTACTGATACAGCCTGTAAATCATCAATAACATGTAATGTACCCAGTCTCTTTCCCCTAATTGCTAAGAGGGGAAGCCGACAAATGTGGAAAAATTCCATTCGTTTCCCTAATTGCTGGGAAAAGGTTTCGCAAATGGGTGGTCATAAATTCTGACCATTTTTCCCATGCCAGTAGGAAAGTTAAAAGAGACACCAGTACAATGTGTGCTTTTCGGGTCCTCACAAATCTGGGGCAACAGCACGTCTGAGAAGATGGAACTTAGACTATGAACCTAGACAGACTTCCACTATAAGCAGCCGGCCGACAAGAGATCAAAGGGGATAGGCGGTGAGTGATCGTGAGAAACAAGAGGTTTATAAAAGAGAGCTAGGGGGCACCAGGAACAGATTTTGACTAGAGAGAATCCAATTAGAAGCCTCTCGTAGCGATAGACTTGTAAGTCAGAGTCCGCGAATTAAGGTGGACTTCGAACCGAGGAGATTTCGAATGAGCAACCTCACGGCGGATATAGAACCAGATAGCTCACCCAAACTGTGAACCTCTTTGACATATTCTATGTATAGGACTTTTCTCTAAAGGATCACGTTATTTCATTATGTTTATACGAGCGATATAAGACATTGCAGCGAAAGATATTCTAAATCTGTGGATTTTTTTTCTAATTAATTGTAATAGAATATTTTTTGATGATTTTCTTCTGTGAAATAAATAGTTTATCCCAGATCTGTGTGAAGACGTTACAATCAGAATGGTAAAGAAAGTGGATGCAACCCAGATAATATATATGGATAATCAAGAACATAGAAACTTATTTATAGAGATTTATTGCATCGTCCCCCCCATGAATGTTATGTTTAGCATACATCCATGAGAAAGAAAGAAAAGTAAAACACAATTTAACTTATAATATTTATTCTTCTGAATAAGAATCTATTTAAATTACTACTAACAAAATTTCAAAGAAAATTAATTAATCCAAAACTCCATTACTACAAAGTAACATAATATTTCTACAATTCTCATTTGCAAGGCAAGTCTTGAATTTGTTTATTCCGCAGAGAATAAAAATGATTTACAATTACATTTTGTTCTTCTCCAAGGAAAAAGAGAATGAATTGTTCTCCATTATTAATCCTTTAGAAATATTTCTATCAAACACTTAATTGAAGTAGGGATTTTTCAAATATATTTTCGCAATTAAATATGAATAACAAATATCAAATTGCATGCGTTTCTTAAATAGAAGAATTAATTATTGTTATCTCCAGTCTTTACAAATCATGTATTAAAATATTTTTCAAAACTTTTAAAGTAATATAAAGTTTCCACAATTCAACTTGTTACAAATTATTTCTTGAATGAATCTTTCTATGGAAATTTAATTGTAAGAACGAACATAACTTGTTTCTGAAATATCACAGCGCTTTATTGTTATCTTTCTCTCCAAATCATTTTGAGATATTCTGCTGAGTAGAATAATCGAATTCTGAACTTTCAAATTTTAATTCAAATGAACTATTGAAACTCACTTCGTTTGAGAAGAATTCTTCTCTTTACTTGATTCTGAAAAGATCGGATGCAGTATGCTGCTGACAGAGTTGTTTGAAAGGCAGATACACCACTATAAGTTTCCTGAAGATTTGGAGTTTCTGCTCCACGAACTAATTATAAAGTCAGGGCTGAAGCCAATTATTAAGAGTCAAAATTTGGCTAAGCCTGTGGCCTTAGAAACTATGTTAAAGTGTTTCAGAAACGGAGTAAATTCTTAAATGTTTGAAAACTGAATACATTGTTGGAAAATATTGATTTTTGTTATATTTGTCATCGAAACTAATTTAAAAGCTATTATGAAGGTATTTTGTTTCAAATGGTAATATAAATATTATTTAAAATTTTTCTAAAAAAATTAACAATATATTGTAAAGTACTGTGTATTCCAAAGTACAATGCTCGCTTTCAATAAGAAAATTAAGATCATGATTTTCCGTTGCTCGTTATACGCCGGATATAAAAATGACATTTAAAAAAAAAGAAAAGATTAGTGTAACAAGATAGATTTCTCTCTCTCTCTTTCTCTCTCTCTATATACTATTTATTTAAAAGAAATGACAAACATTATTATGTACTGCAGTGCTTCTCAAACTTTCAATACCTGCGACCCAATATTCAATCATAATTTTCTTCGCGCCCCACATACAATAACAATGTATTAAATTCAATAATACTATATTTTGATGCTAAACCTACAATTCGACTTTAACCTTTTAAATGATACCGGCGTATATAAACGTCTCACTCAGTCAGTAAGTTAATTGCCCCGTACGTATATATACGTCTTTCCAATCTTTTCTGTGAACTGCTATTTATGAAATTATTTGGAAGGCTGTGGAATGCAATAAAATTACCTTGACAGTGTTTGCGAAGGATTTACTTATATTTCAGAGGATTTGCTTATTTATTCCTTTAATACCCCCTCCCTCCCCCAATACACCACATACGCTAGCCTACGTGTTAAACGGTGGTATTGTGGAGCGAATCGTGTTATTTTTAATTGGCACTGAAATAATTAATTATAAACCGAACAAATCATCCAGTGTTAATTTTTGCATATAATTTTACATATGAAGAGCCAATGGGTTACTGGTAATTGTTAATTTAGTATTGTTAAATTAATTATAAAATACATTGAGCAGTACTAATATATTTATAAGTGTATTATATCAGTATGTAAATGTTTTTTTTATTTTTTATTATTTCAGACTGTATGTTGTTTTTTACTTTCAGAAAATTAATAATTTTTTTAAATGATATTTTGTTTTTGACTTTTCAATATGCTCGCGCCCCCCTTGAAGGGTTATGACCCCCCCCCAGGAAGGCACGCCTCACAGTTTGAGAAACACTGATGTACTGTTATGAGTTAAATATATGAAAAATTCGTCTTCCATCAAACGAGGCATGAAATAAGACAAAACGAGATTGGTCCAATAAATCATTGTACTTATAAAATCAGTTCTTAATGACAATATCACCTTCAAAGAAGTTCCCTTCAGAATCCACACACTTCTGCATTCGGTGCTACTATTGTTAGTAACATCTCGGGAACTAGGGTTTTGGAAGTCCCTTTAAGAGATTCTCCGTTTGTTCCTGAACCTCTTCAACTGAGGTAAAATGGGTTCCCTTTAAGCAAGTTCTCGTTGTAGGAAAAAAAGTTGCATCGTTCAAAATCAGGTGAACAAGAACGACGATCCATCACAGTAATGTTTTTGCTTGTCAGAAACATCTCTGTAGATATGGCCGTGTGACAGGGTGCATTGTCTTGGTGCAACAACCATCCATCACTCCCCAATTCTGGTCTTTCCCCCCTAATTTTTTCAAGAAGTCTGCTTAATACTTCAATGTAGTAGTGTTGATTAACAATCTGACCACTGATGTGAGTGGG
>BMAV01022308.1:40108-58173 GCA_019973955.1 Trichonephila inaurata madagascariensis | reverse complement strand
ATCTGACCACTGATGTGAGTGGGAACCCACTCATATCACGAATTTTATCTATGTTTTGGTCTGTAATCGCTGACTTTGGGCGCACAGCAGGTTCATCATCTTCCACACTGACCCTTCCCCCTGAAAACCACTTTTCCATTCAAACACATGTGCTCAAGCCAAAGTTTCATCTCCATAAGCCTCGGTTAATATTTGAAATGTTTCCGGGGTAGAATTTTTAAATTTCACAAGACACATGATTTTGATTTGACATTTTTCCAGCAGAATATATTTTCACGTGGTCACTCTAGGAAGCAGTACTCCCAACTGGCGAGATCGATTAAGGCGAAACTGTCCACAAGGATAGAGAAGGTACATGAGAGGACGTCACCGAAACAGTTGTTGCCAACTCTACTCTTTTTTCAAGCTGCACACTTAGTCTCATTTTTTTTGTGTCACACATTGTATATTCAGACACATTATTGAATTCTATTTCAAGTTCCCACCATCACTAGTTCTCTGGTCCATAAACAGCTTGTTGATTCTCTAGATCAGGGTTCGGCACCTTTTTAGCTTTGGCGAGCCAAGCAAATCTAACAAAATGATTCATTATGTAACATAGTAGGACATTTTTTGAAGCAATACGATTCCAGCGATAATGCATGCAGAGTTGAAGAATTGAAGTCAATTATTTAGATTTACAGTTTTATAATTTTGAATCATTTGAAGATATTTCTTAACATAAAAATAAACAGCGTAAAATATAATTATTTGTTCAGCAATAATTTTAAAAAATTAAAATTTCATATAAGGTATGCATTTTTAAACACATTTATTAAATTAAGAAATAGGCAACATATAAATATTTCTCTTCATTATACACTGAAGAGCTAAAAAAACTAGTACACCTGCCCAATATCGTGTACAGCCTTCACGAGTACGTAGAAGGGCCGCAACACGACGGGGCAGAGATTCGATTAATGTCTGAAGTAGTGCTGGAGGTAATTGACACCATGGATCCTGCAGGACTGTCCACAAATCAATAAGAGTTAGAGAGGGTGCAGATCTCTTCTGAACAGCACGTTGCAAGGCATCCCAGATATCTTCAATAATATTTCTGTCTGGGGATTTTGGTGGCCAGCAGAAGTGTCTTAACTCAGAAGAGTGCTCCTGGAGCTACTCTGTAGTAATTCTGGACTTGTGGAGTGTCGCATTGTTCTGCTGAAATTCCCCATTGGAAATCACAATTGTCATGAATGAGTGCAGGTGATCAGACAGGATGCTTACGTACCTGTCACCTGTCAGAATCGTATCTAGAGGGATTCCATATCACGCCAACTGCACACGCCCCATACTATCACAGAACCTGCACCAGCTTGAACAGTTTCCTATTGACATGTAGAGTACATGGATTCATGATGTTGTCTCCATACCCGTACATGTCCACCAGCTCTATTCAATTGGAAATGAGACTTGTCAGACCAGGCAACGTATTTCCAGTCATCAACAGTCCAATGTCAGTGTTAACGGTCCCAGGCGAGGCGTAAAGCTTCGTACCGTGCAGTCAACAAGAGTACACGGTGACACTTGTTGATAGCCCAGCATTAAAATCTGCAGCAATTCATGGAAGGGTTGCACGTCTGTCACGCTTAATGATTCGTGAGTCATCGTTAGTTCTGTTTTTGCATGACCTTTTTCCAGCCACAGCGATGTCATAAATTTGATGTTTTACCGGATTCCCGATATTCACGGTAAGCTCTTGAAATAGTCGAGCGTAAGAGAAAATCCCAATTTCATCGCTACATCGGAGATGCTATGTCCCCTCTATGGGGCACCGACTATAACACCACCTTCAAACTCACTTAAATTTTGATAACCTACCATTGTATAGCAGCAGTGACCTATCTAAGAACTATGTCAGATACTCGTTGTCTCCTATAGGCTTTGCAGAACGCAGCGCCGTACTCTGATTGGTTCCATATCTCTTTATTTGCATACACATGCCCTGCCATGTACCAGTTTTTCTTTTGGCTCTTCAGTGTACTTAAATAAATAGATAAATAAAAATTTTAATGAAGACCTAGTGCATGCACCACTCTAGTTTCATATCGCAGAGTCAAAGGTATAATTTGCATTTCAATTTGACACGATTCTGATAATAAAGTTGTTAAACAATTTCTTTGCGGTCTCGAAATATTTTCCATAAGAGGAAATATTTTTTTACTTAGATATGTAGAATCAAAAGTGGAATGCAGAGTACATGAAATTTTCTCTCTTCAAACAACCAAATCTCTCTAGCAATGACATTCAATAATTTACAAAATAGCTGTAAATTTATCTTTTGAGTTATCTTTCAATTCTTTCGTAATTCCGTATATGTCCAAAATTCTGAAGGTATTTGTCAAATAAGAGGTCCATTACAAATTTATCAACTTCCATCTACTCAAAAATTGACAAATTTATAGAGTAGCGCAGAGTGCCACTGAGAATTGTACCACGAGTCATATTTGTCACGAGGGCCATAAGTTGCCGACCCCTGCTCTAGATAATATGATCTATCTATGTTGTTAGTTGTACTACATTTTACAAGTGACTTTTTAATTTTGTTTGGTTTAAATTCGTCATCCACATTAAATTTTCCACTGACTTGCTATAACTAGATTTCAAAAGATAGAAGCATTACGTATGGACATTTCAGGTTTATCCACACAAAAATATGCTCGTTGTACGGAGAATATTCTCAAAGCTTAAAAAACGCAGTTTAAAAATATAGGTCCGCGTTATATTCCAGAGACAATATGTGAGAAATTTTAAATTTTTTAATACGTTTTTTAAAATTTTATTTTTATTACTTAGATAAACATAGTATAAAAATTCATTTTCCAAAAATATAAGAATTGTATGAATATTATAAACACTGAATTTTTACTTTGAGTTAAGGCAGTGTTTCTTAAACTGTGGGGCGCTCCCCCCTAAGGGGGCGTGATAGCTCTACGAGGGGGGCGCGAACATATTGAAAAGTCGAAAGCAAGAGATTATTTTTAAAAAATTATTAATTTACCGAAAGTAATCAAATGAAATACATTTTGGCATAATAAAATACGAAATACACATTTACACTGATATAATACACTTATAAATGTATCAGTACTGCACAATGTATTTTAAAATTAATTTAACAATACTGTGTTAGAAACACGTTTAATAACTACCAGCGACCCCATGTGTGTGGGTTTGTCATATATAAAATTATACACAAAAATTAACACTAATCTTGAAAATTTGTACGGTTTATAATAAATCCCTTAGCCGCCGATTAAAAGCTGCGCGATTTGCTTCCAAATGCCTCCATTTTTTACATAGGCGCGAGTGTATGATATATTGGGGGGATGAAAAGGAATAAATAAGTTATAAACCTTCTTTGAAATAAATAAATCCTTCGCAAACATTGTCAAGTTCTTTTTATTGCATTCCAAAGCCTTCGGAATAATTTTATGGATAGCAGTGCACAGAGAAGATCGTACGCCGGAAAGATGTATATATACGTTCAGGGAAAATAATGCTTTGGCTCAGTTAGACTTCTATATACGCTGTTGAAACTTAAGAGGTATAAGTCGTATTGTAGCTTTATCGTCAAAGTATAGTATTAATGCATTCTATTCATTGTTATTGTACGGAGGGAGGAGGGCGCAATGAAAATTATATGAATGATTATTGGGGCGCAGATATTGAAAGTTTGAAAAGCACTGAGTTAAGGAAACAACTAAAAATTAAGTTATCGCTACAAAAAAGAGTACATAATGAGTCTTAATACTCTTGAATGGATAAGTGAGTTGATCCTAAATTTTTTGATAAATGAAAAAAATGAAGTTTACACGCAAAAAAATAAATAAATTATTTTTCTACAGAAAAGTATACGTCTTCATAGAAGAGAAAAATTAAATATTTCTCTATGAAACTAGTTTCATTTACACAAACAAGTTTTTCATGCGTAGTGAACAGTTACTTTTTTTATAGTAACGTTCTTTTAAATAATATGTATCAGGGGTACTCAAACTTGTTTTCTGCCGGGCCACATACATGTGATAATCATTTCACGCAGACCGCAACATGAGAATTGAGGATCAATGGTAGGAGAGAGAGAGCAGTAAGATTAAAAACATTTAAAATACCTAAAATTGATCAAAATATTAAAACCCGTAATTTTGGTTTTTATTTTAAAACTATATTTGTTGCGAAAGCATCCAAGGAGCGAAGAGATGATTGACCCGAGGAGCGGTGTGAGCCTGGTTTCTCTTTACTGGAGTGGCAACAGGGGGAGGAAAAGCGCTCCGAAAAGTGAGGGAGAGAGGATTCCTCTAGATGCGTTTGGAGGGAGTATACGGCTATGAGCGTGTGCAATAATATTTAACATTTTTTATGCATCCATGTAAATCGCTTAATAAATGTTTTATTTAAATTGAGAAACACTCGTAGCCACATCATTTATTTTGCACTTAGTTTACAGATTTGTAAATGAGTTGTGAATTTGAGTATTGAACATTTTCAATCTCTAACAAATTCAACTTACAGAAAATAGGTTTTATGCATTTTTTACCCAGTTATGAAATAATTTTGATTTCTTTCATCTGTGATCTTAAGACTTGTTTGCATTCTGCAGTATAAAAACAAATCTGTCATATACTTTGATAATTTGTTTTTTCTTTCTACAAAGCCACACCTTTTTATTTCATATATTAATTTATCAAGTGCAAGATGGCAATAAAAAGTTTTTACTGAACTCCAGACTGAAATCAGTATTATTTGTTTAAAATTAGATCAAACTTGGACTTGTGCACTGTAATTTCAAATTTATTCAAATACTTTTTGATTTTACTAAAAAAATGTATGAACAAATAACTGAATTGATATCAAATAGTACATCGGAAGCATTTACGAAACATTAAGTATTTCTGTATCAAATGATATGTTAT
The DNA here is from genome assembly GCA_019973955.1 of Trichonephila inaurata madagascariensis. Lineage (NCBI taxonomy): Eukaryota > Metazoa > Arthropoda > Arachnida > Araneae > Nephilidae > Trichonephila > Trichonephila inaurata. The sequence goes on along the minus strand of BMAV01022308.1, from coordinate 53,221 downwards.
CCTTAACAATTTCATACCTTTATCAACATCTAAAATGTAGCAAATTTTATAGGATGCTTTTGTTACTTCTGTTTTTTGCCACATTACCACCTACAAATTATTTTATTGCTGTTGCAAAGGTATTTTAAGAAAGCCAATTTATCTCGTTTTGAAAGAAATCCTCAAGAAAAAAGATCATTGAAAAATTTGTGCTTAGTGGTATAGTGACGAGCAAAATTATACAGTCAAACCTGTTTTTGTGCGGTCTTTTTTTATGCGATTTCCTCTTTGTACGATTTTTTATGTGCGATATTTTTTCATACGGTGTATGAATTTCAATGGCTTTGGCACCACTGAAATGTTTTCCATCTATTTACTAGTGGTGTAACGGAGAAGGTTAGGACCCCCTCCCCCTGAAAGTCAGGTTTTGCCTTTAATATTTTATAAATTGTGTAAATATGTATTTAGCGTAAGTCAGGCCTTGGATTCCTAGAGTCCTGCCCACCCCCCGTGATGCAGAGGTGTACGTTACGCCACTGAAATGTAGACACTTCAAGACGCTCTGTTCATTTGTTATAAACAGTCTCCCGACAATGCGCATTTATTTGCTTTCTCTCAGCGCTCCAGCACCCCGCGCTTGATTGAAGACGAAACTTTGAATGACAGTGACATTATCAATAATTTGATAAATTATGAAGAAGGACAAGAAGCCAAATTCTTTGAGAGCGGATCAAAATATGGAGGGATCCAGCTTTCCAACAGATTGGAAAAGCATTTTCTTAAAATAGATACCAGTTAAGAAAGGAGTATAAAATTCCAAAAAGGGCTTCAATCATGTATAGCTGGTTATCGTGACATTTACAAGCAACTGACCACCCATCCTTCGTCACAAAGACTTATCTCTTATTTTATGTTGCCAAAAAGTAAATCAATTGAAATTGTACCTTCAAGTGACGAAAGCGATTTTGAACTTATTCATTTCAGGGCTTTGGATTTCGATGAGTAGCAATGAGTTATCTATGTGCCTTTTGAAAACTTATCCGTGTATACAATGATAAACTACATGTTTTAAAAATGTTTCCATGTGTAATATTTATTATTTATTTTGTTATGGAAGTACTCTTACATAAATTTCGTAAATAATTGGCAAATTTTATAAGTGCCACTTTTTTTATGCGGTCCCTATCCACCACATAAAAAAAGTTTTTTGTAGTATTTCCACGAATTAGTTTGTTATATGTAAAAATATATGAAATTTTTGAATATTTTTTTTTGTGCGACTTTTTTATGTGGTCCCTATCTACCACACAAAAACAGGTTCAACTGTACTTATTTACACATATCATTTTCACAACAAATCAAACAAGTAGTTTATCTATATTTGTTTTTCTCTACAAAATAGTCAAGATCCTAATCACCTTGAAACAATATGCGTTCCTTATATATTTTGGGCTTCGAAGACATGAGGGTTGATTAAAAATTAGTTTCGCCTATAAAATGGTCGCTACTCCTCTGTTATTTGTTATCACTAATCGTTACAATTACAAAAAGAAAAAAATATTTCACAATTCGTACCAGCATGGCAACGATAGCAAAATTTATGTATTTCATTGCTTGATTGATAGATTATTTTGCTAAATTTTTAATGTATTGTTCTTAAATAATTGAATTTGTTAGTGCAACGGACCATAAACGAGCCACTGAGAAAGTTCCGGGCTCGATGGGCAGCAGGTTTAGTATCGCTGATATATATATATATATTCTTTATTTTTCTTTATCTTATAAATTAAGAACCTTATAAACCGTTTGTGAAATAATGAATGAAATGAAATAATATTTTAGGTAATGGGGTAAGAAACTTAAGATATTTTATTATGAATACCATAACAACACTGACATTTTTTTATATTTAGAAAAAAATGTACACTCTCTAAAATCGCTAGAATTTTAAACTAAAAAGTTTTATTTCTAATCTCCTAAGTAAAAACGAAATGGGATACCAAATGTTTCTCGCAAAACTACTTAGAAATCTTTTTCCTATAAATCATTTTTGCTCTTGAAATAAAAATACCCAATGCATAAAGTGTTACACTAAAACTTTTCCCCAACTTTTAACTAAAAATATCTGATGACTTCGGGAAAAGGAAGGAAATTCGAACTTTCGATTTTATTCCGAAGCGAAACGCGAGAAGTATTTAAAAAAAGTCCTTCTGGAAAAAGTATTTCGGGAAAAAATACATGTTCTTTTTAAAAGGCTGCAGATTTCCACGGAGTAATGGAAGTGGAATTTTTTGTCCTTCACTCTCTAAAAACATTCAAGAATGATTTGACATCTGCTGGAAAAGTCAGTTCCGTTTTAGAAAGTAAATACTTCTACTTTTATCCGTTGGAATCAAGAATTCCCAAAATATGACTTACTTTATCAAAACATAGAAGATAAATGATTCGCCGTTTACATGAAAAACATTTTTGTGATTCAGATTTGAAAGATAAACTCTTTAACTGATAAACTGATCCACTCTTTTTTTTCCCTATGTAGTATGCTTTAAAAATTGATCCGAGTAACAAGAAGCGATTTCTTTAAAAAACGCTTAACAATAAAATATTTTTCAAGAAGTTCTTTTTGACTGAAATCAGGATAAATGGAATCCCCGTTGAAAAATGAAAATATTCTCTTCCTAGCTTCACATTCGAATGAATATTTAGAAAGGACCGAAACAAATATGGCGGCATTCCAAATCTTTCAATAATTTAAGCAGAAAATGAATTAACATTAGTTACTTTGTTATGTTGGGAGTTCATTACATTCCAGTCTTCCATTAGTCTTTATTTTATTATTCAAGAGCCATTAATCAATGATCATTTGTATTCATGTCATCAAAACCTTTTGTATTAATCGTGAACAACTGTTTAGTTATGATCGTTCAGTTATTTTTTTCCATAAATTATAATTGTTTTTTGACTAGAAAAAATAGGAATTCGTAAAATAATTCAAGAGGCATTAAGGTATCCGACTATTTTCGGAGCTGTGATTTAAAAAAAAGCGCATAAATGGATAATTTTCAGGATATTTAGTGTCACTTAGATTAGAATACATATATAAAATTGTTTTAAGGACACATTTTGACAAAAAAAATTATTTAAATGCAATATTTCGGCAAAAAATTAACTAAGAATTGTGACGTCTCTCGCGTCTTTCTGATTAACATGACTCCTAAGTTCTTTGACGGCCACGATTAATGGCAACTTTTCCAACCCAATACCAAGAAGAGAAACGGATCGAATATGTAAATGAGATATACTATAAAAGGATATCGTGGAAAGCTTAGATATAGCGTAGCAGGCTCAGAGATTGTATTGTGGAATTATTCTGATCGATAGAGTGACAAAGCTTAGTGTGGAATCTTGAGGATCAAGAATTAGCTACCTTGCGGATCAAGAATCTTCATATATAAAGTTTATAGATAATATTCTCTAGGTCAAGGGACCAGAACTGGAAAAGGTAATATTAGATATAAGTAATTAGATAACAGGATTATTTAGGATAATTGAGATAGAGGATCTAGTTGCGTGATCTGACTTAAATACGTGATTTAATTTGGGCTTGACTCTCACTCTAATTATATTTGTCAAATTAGAATTTAAGTAATATAAGTTACTCTTAATAAAAGTTGTATTAAGAATTATGTCTCATCATTTTGATAATCCCACACCTCTAGCTTACGCGGAACCGACAAGACATAATCATCACAGGATGACTATGTCTCAGAATAACCTTTTTTTAAAATGTTCACCTTTTGTGAAAAATGCTTCTATTATAATAATATTTTGCCTGTATACAGCTCAGACCTCTGTACAGCGGATCAACTATGATTTTTGAAAAATTCACATTATTTTCAGAGTTACAACCCATTGAAATAATTATCGGCATTTTTTTATTAAGATTTCTCCCCTCTGTTGTCTTAAGACACGGATAAACCCACTTCTAAGTTATATATTTCAAAAATTCTAGTTGAGCCTCTGTACAGAGGTCTGAGTTATATACAGGCGAAATATTATTATATAATAGAAGCATTTTTCGCAAAAGGAGAATATTTTGAAAATGGGTCATTCTATGTTCATTTTTTGTCAAAATAGTGTACTTAAATAATTTTATATTGTCATACTATTCTTAAAACAATTTTATATACATTTTCTAATCTGAGTGACACTAAATATCATAAATATTATCCATTTATACGCTTTTGCAAAAAAACAGGTTCCGAACGTAGTCGGATACCTTAAAATATACAACACAATAGTATATCAAAGCATTATTTTAGACCAAAAAATATCATTTATTGCTGTTTTATATTTTGTTGTTTATTGATTGTTTTGATTGTTCTTTCATTAAGTCGTACTTGAGCCAGAACGAAGGGTAATGACAACATATCTCCTAATTTTGAAACAGGATTAAATGATCTGAATGATATAGTATACGAGGTATGACCCACAAAAACGAATCTTGTCCAATAAATCATTGTACGTACAGAATCGGTTCTCCGTGACAGTATCACCTTCAAAGTAGCTCCCTTTAGCATTCACAAGCTTGTGCATTTGGTGCTGCCATTACTGTTAACAGTTCTGGAGCGAGGTTTTTGGAAAGTCCTTTAGGAGATTTTTCATTTTTCCTTAAACCTATTCAACTGAGGTAAAATGGGTTCCCTTTCAGCTAGAATTTGAGAGAAATAAAAGGCGTCTCATAGAGCCAAATCAGGGGAATAAGGAGGATGTTCCAAAATAGTAATGTTTCTGCTGTTCAAAAACTGCTTGACTGATAGGGCCATGTGAGTGGATGCATTGTCTTGGTGCAACAGCCATCCATCCCTTCCGAATTCTGGCCTTTCCCCCTTAATTTTTTTCACGAAGTCTTTTTAGTACTTCAATGTTGCAGAGTTGATTTATTGTCTGAACATTGATGTGAGAGGAAACCCACTCATATCACGAATTTTGGCTATGTTTTCATCTGTAATCGTTGACTTTGGGCGCCCAGCAGGTTCATCATCTTCCGTACTGACCCTTCACTGAAAATCTCTTATACCATTCAAACACATGTGTACTAGACAAAGTTTCATCTCCATAATCCTCGGTTAGTATTTGAAATGTTTAGTGGCTTTTTTCTTGAATTTCACAAGAAACTTGATGTTGATTGGACCTTTTTCCGGCAGTTGCACATTTTCCCTCAATAGCGCATTACTCCCAACTTTGCATGTTTGATTAAGACGAAATGGACCACATGGATAGAGAAGGTATGAGGGATGACATCACATAAATAGTGGCTGCCAACTCTACTCTTTTTTCATGCTACACCCTTAGTTTCGTTGTTTTTTTTTGTCACATTGTGTATATGTGTGTGTGTTTTAGTTAAAATTGGGAAATGTCCTTGGATATTTTTATACACACAAGCAATTAATTCAATTAGAAAACTAATTGTATTAATATGTATATAATTTAATTTTATTACATTAACTATCAAACATATTTGAGGCCAATATTCTTCGTCAGTAATAAAAGGAAATGAATTAAATTAATGACATACAATCTTTAAAATTCAACATTGATATAAGATGTAATAATTTATGCACAATTTACTGAGCGAGTTATTTTTTTGCTCTATAAACAAAAATAAAAATGCATAAAAAGACCAAAATCCTTTTTTAAATTTGGATTTTGGTTAACTTTTTGCGTATAAAGATTATCCATCTATAGTTTTAAGGGAATAATAGGAATTGTGTGTGTGTGTGTGTAATGTTACATACTAGTTCAGTAATTATATCTGTATTGTGTTTGGACTACTATTGGCGGTAGGTTATGAAATGTTGGCGTGAATCGGCGCAATTGAGGAGAGGGGTGACTGGGTTTTGAAGGGAGAAGGTGATTTGACCCTCGAGCAAGGCGGTTAGGGTCCCTTGTTTTAAAAGCGTGAAGCGCTGAACTGTTTTTTTTTGGGGGGGGGAAGAAAATGGAATTCCTTCGGTGAGCACCGGCGGACGGCGCGGGGTTTTGCTGTACCAAGAATAGAGTTTCTTGGGAGTGTTAACATGACGGACAGTGGTTGTTTGATTGTAGTGATAATCAAGATAATCGTGTTTGAATTGATTATATTGAGAAGTAGTTGCTTATATGAAGAAGGGTAGAAAATAAATGAGTGACTTTAAAATCTGTCAGTATTTTTTTTAAATAATTACTTCAATTAAATTCAAAGATTTATAGAAATCTGAGAAAACTTCTTCACTTTTGTAATTTGTATGGGATTCCTTAGGCCTGTTGATCTCTAAGTGACGGCGGTAAGATGTTGTAAGCCATGTCTAGGTGATATACCTAACGAGATTTATAAAAATGATGAGAAATCGGATGGACAGAACTGGGATCACCGCATGATGATGCCGCCAGACATCTTAGTTTGTCTCGTTTTGTTGTTTCAATGTTCTAAAATTAATTCAAATCCTAAAATTCAGCATCAAGAATGCCTTTCCGAATTGCCCACAGGTAGCATCTCTTGCCCTAGATTGCTTTCTAAATATTTCATCCGAAATAGGAGAAGCACTGCTTTATCTTATCTCATTTCAGCACCAAGAACAAAAATATCACCCACTGCTTAGCACAGACATCATTCTAATCGAGAAATGTATGAAAAACTACCATTTGACTGTAATCCTCTAACTCAAAGTTATAGAAATGGTCATTTATACAGGGAAAGAGAGAGCTTTTGCTGGAACAGGCTGCTCTGGACTTCTGCATTCATCACAGACAAGGCCCGTTTTATTTTCGAGAGTGATTTCAATCCTGTGCTAGTTTGGAGAAAAAATTCTCTAGGTGCTACTAATTTAACAGTCTTAATATTGGGTTGGAACGAGTACCACTCTTCTAACGGAAGAATAACTGCATGATGCACCCACGCTTTTTCCCGCTTTCTACTGCTAGACCACGCCCGATACATTCGCTGTGTATGGTGATCAGAGTTTGTATTTTCTGTGTGCCCTTTTTTAATACCTAATATTTATTCGTTTGTGTGAAATAAATTGTGTTGTCTTCAAAACTCTGAAGCAATTAAACAAAGAGCAACAATTGAAAGACGCAGTTATAGAACAAATGATATTGATCTGGATGTGCTCCGTGAAGGAATTCTAATTGCTGTGAAACATCGGGATAAGTTCCTTGTTTCATATACCACACTATATGATTTTGTAATTGGGGATGAATTTATTCTATTTTATGATAATGGCTTACCTCATTGAACTAGGCGTGTTAATGAATATTTTAGATCTAGGATTAGGTTCAATGAAATGACCAAATCTTAGGACCTTAGTCCTTTAGAGAATTTCAGGAATACCTTGAAAGTCAAATTGCTGCCATAATTTTTTCTTGAAAGTTGTTACATGAATTAGAACCTGGGTTGCTTTATTTATATGTTCTGTGATTTTTCTTTTCCTAGTGTCTAACAATTTCATCGACAACATAGAAAGTCAATAAATCCAATGCATTGCAAATAAGAACACATTCCATGTAAGGCCATTTATTTAATTTTTTTCGAAGATTTATTGTTTTATTAAACAGTGGACATTTTCAAAAACAAAATGTAATTCATTAGTTGTAAATCATACATATTTTGTAAAAACTATGTAGCATTCAATGAATATTATTTCAACCAAAATTAACCAATATAATTCAACCAAATTCAAATCTTTTATGTTTTTTTCATACTCAGTAGTGAAGATTGGTTGTATCTCAAATTGTATCAGTTTATTTAATAGATATTTAATTTGGCATTAAGTATTGGCGATAAAACATGAAATTTCTTCTTCTTTTCTTCTCTACAGAATTTTTTTTGTTTAAACTTAAATTTATACGGGGAATTATACTACGTATAATATCTATCCATGAGAGACATTACCAGGGGTATCAATAATAAATCCCAGATATTTGAACTCGACCAAATGATAAGATAGCAACTGAGCCAACATCTATGTCAGCAACATGCACGTCATGTCCAACTTCAGCTCTGATTGATTTAACCCCTTTACTAGTGTACGGACTACCAAAAGTTAACCACAACCCCCACCCCCAGTTTGCGGGCTTTGATATCTTCTTACTATTTTTAATTGGCAAATATTTTTAATTTTTATAATGAGATTACTCGTTTTAGTGTCTTATGAGATGTAGTTTGTCGATGATACCGAAATATCTCTTCTCAGGGATTGTGTTGAAAGCGGGAATTTTTTTCATTGAAGGCAGGAATTTAGATTTTTGAAAATATTTGAAAAAGGACATGGATTGGCAAGGTAATGTGCATTTTGTTGCCTTGAGAAGAAAGATAAGTCAAAAAAGCTGATATTACCACTGTCTCCATTTCAATGTAAGACTTAAGTAGACACAGTACGATTCAACTGACCAAAATTGGTCAAAAAATCAAATTTAATTTTTTTAGCCTAATTTATTTTTTATATTCTTTTCTATAACCTTCCAAAGTTCTAAACTTAAAAAACGCAGAATTATGATAGCTTTCACGTTCGTTTTTATTCACATCTCTTTGGCAAATCAAAACTTAAAACTGATCTCAGAAAGATAAAATAACTAGTTTGTCTTCATTTAATATGCTAATGCCTTTTTTCTATTGTGCCTAATGTGAGAATTTTTTTACCTATTGCTAATAGTACATGTAACAAAAGTTTGTATGCACTTTTGAATAAAAGCAATATTAATTTTTTAAAAAATAATTGAACTCAGAATTTATACATTTTTAAGGAATTTTAAGTAAACATTCATAAAAAGTATTGTATGAATATCAATCATGTTAACGCAAAACCCATACCAACTTTTATTATACATAGTTTGACGTACTTGTGAATCAAATTTCATGCATGTACATAAATTTTTGTAGGAGGAGTAGTATTTTAAAATCACTTCACAAATTTTAAGTTTTTTCCTTAAAGAATTACATGGCTAGCTTTTTATGAAATTTTGAGCACAAAATCTGTTTAACATATTATACATACATAAGAGGCAACCAAAAAATTTTTAAAAAACCTTAAATTAAAATTTTTTGCTTAAATCGTACTATGTCCCCTTAATAATACACCCTACTTCAAATTTTATGTGTGCACATATATATATATATATATATATATGCCCTCGCACACACAAAATCCTCAACCGTTTGAAAATGAGGTACAAGTATGAAACTTTTTTGAAAGAATGAGAGAGATTCTATTAAGATGTATGACACATTATTTATAGGATGCAGAGTGTACTTATAAAAAGCCGGTTTTCTTATGTACACTAATAACTGGGAAATACTGAAAAATAATTCTTGTTAGAATTTTCATAAAATTTCAATAATATATAAAAATTCAAGGGATTTTATTTTTATCTACATAAGTTTTTACATTTATATGTTAATGAGTAACTGACTAGATTAAATTCAAATTATACTTAGATAAGCGTGTTAAGGACGTAGAGCTAATTCTAAAAGGAATTTATGATTATATTTATAGCTGGACACAAATTTATATATATATATATTCGAAAACAAACTGAGAAATTGAAAGTGTTACATTTCATTTATTTCAGTAAAGTATTATACCTATTACTTAGAAGCAACTACTAGAATTGTCACTATTTTAAACGAAAAACTTCTCTGTAATTTATTTATTGAACAAAATGTATATCTCAAACTTTACTTCTTGTTAAAAATCAAGTTAAAACCTGTGAAACATGGTGCCAAGTGTTCTAAAAAGCAACTTTCAGCGAACAACAAAATCAGATTAAAACTAAGATAAAATGCTTTTATCGCTGTCGGAATCAAAAAGACTTGGGACGATGGCGCCAGAAAGTGAATTTGGCGCCAAGAAAAAAGAGAATTTATCGATAAATAAGTTTTCTTTTTACTTGTTCTAGACCCACTTGAATGAAAGAATGTCTTAAGATTCGCAAAGAAATCCGTTTTTCCTGAAAGAAGACGAGAGAATAAAACGGGAAAAGAATGACTGTGATTCCCTGATTGTGATTGATTACACATACTCGGAGTGATTTATCTAATAATAAGAAGGCAATGCTCGGTCGGGATTTACTTAGGTGATGAATCATGTAAGATAATTATTTTATGGTATCTCGCGGAGTTTTTGCATCGAACAAAATTGCTTCGTTTAGTGAATATAATTTTGTTAATGATGTATAGGATTCGCGTTTTCTTATAGTTATATTTATAAAAAGTTTTTTTCTCACTTCAATTCCCGAACGTTTATTAAATTTTAGTTGCAATCAAATATTATGTGCATTATTTTAGTTATGTAAGAACTCTACATATTCATCTAAATCAGCTCTACTCAACCTGTGGCCCAGCTGACCTTTCTGAGTGGCCCGGTCATTGTTCATTGCACTAACAAATTCAATTAATTAAGAACAATGGATTAAAATATCAGCGACGAATTCTATGAACAAAGCAATCATATATATCAGTATTGCTATTGATGCCGTGTTGGTAAGAATTTTGTTAGATGTTTTTTTTTTCTTTTTGTAATTGTAACGTCCTCATGACTTCCAAGCGAAAAATATCTAAAGAATATATGTTGTTTCAAAACGATCTGGATGTTAAATATAATATTTTGTAGAGAAAAATAAGTATGGATTAACAACTAGTTTGACTTGGCGTTAAAATTTTGCATTTAAAAAATATAATTTCGCTCGACACTATACAACAAAGCACAAATCTTTCAATGGCTTTTTTTCTTAAGCATCCCTTTCAAGACGAGATAAATTGGTTTTCTTAAAAAAAATCTTTGCAACACTAACAAAATATTTTGTCGGGGGTAATGTCACAAAATGTAGAGGTAACAAAAGCATACTATAAAATTTGTTACATCATATTTTTTGATAATCATACGAAATTATTAAGGATAAACATGTGAGCTGGTACAGAAATTATTAGTTTCTTAAAGGCTTCCGATGTATTCCTTGATAAATTCAGTTATTTGTTCAGATATATTTTTTTAGTAAAATCAAGAAGTATTTGAATAAATTTGAAACAAAAATGTGCACAGAAAGTCTGATCTAATTTTAAACAAATAATACTGATTTCAATCTGAAATTCAATAAAAACTCTTTGTTAGTATCCAGCACTTGATAAACTAATATCTAAAATTAAAATAAGTGAGAGTATGTCAAAAGAAAAAGTCAAATTATCAAAGTACATTTCAGCTTTTGTTTTATGACAGTAGAATGCTAGCAATGAGCTTGGGATCATAGATGAAAGTAAATCGAAATTACCCCACAAAAGGGGAAAAAATGCATAAAACCTATTCTTTGCGAGTTGAATTTGATAGGGTTTTTCTGTTTTAAAACAAAATCCAATATTATGAGTTATTTTATTTGGTGATGTTCATCCTTGATTTTATAGTGCCCTTTTCCCTCTCATCCGCATTAGTCCTCATGTTGCGGCTCGTACGAAATAACTGTCGTATGTAAGTGACCCAGCAAAAAAAAAGGTTGATCACCCCTGATCTAAATCCTTTCAGTATATAATTAGATTTTTAAAAAAGGAATATTTCTGAAAAAGATTTCGAAGCTTAAATCTATTTTTAACCCCTTTTACTGATTTGCCCGTACCAAAAGCTGGCGACAACCAGTTTCCCCGTACGCTGTACGGGTACTGGTAATTTTTTTTGGTCTACTATCTTTGATTTGTACATATTTTTAGGTCTTATAGTGAGATTATTAGTGATAGTGTGTTTTAAAGGGATGCAGTTTGTCTATGGCATTGGAATACTTGTAATACGAGATTTTCTTTGTGGTGAAGGAGGGAATTTTTTTCATTGAAAGCTGGAATTTATATACTTAAAAATATTCGTTAAAAAAATAAATAAATAAAAGAACAGATTTTCAAGGCAAGTTGCAATGCGTTCCTTCAGAAGAAATGAAAACGGAAAGGTAATAAAAAAAAAAAGCTGATATTATCTCTGTTCCCATTGCAAAGTAAGACTTAATATTACACTATGCTTCAAATCGTGTGTGCATATATATATGCAAATGTATATGCACACACACACAAAACCCTCAATCATTTGAAAAAGTGGTATAAACATGAAATTGTTTTTTAAGTAGGAGAAAAATTCTTTTAATGTGTGTTAAATATTCTTCACAGCATGCACTGCGAATTTATAAAAGGAAAACATTTAGGGTATTTTGTGTTCTACAATTATGAAATAAAGAATAGTGTGAAAACTTCAAAATTGAAAACTAAAATAAAATTCTTCCATTTTTGCATTCTGTTAAGTATTATGCTTAGTTACATGCAATACTAAATGTTTCTTTTTTTTTTCTGGAACATTTTGGGCGAAAGAATTGAACACTTAAAGGGTTAATCTTATATTAAATCGGAATCTAAGTATTTAAATTTCTAAACAGCGATAAATTATTTTGGCATTATTTGAAACAATAACAATAAAATCTATTTACAGTTTCCTGTTTGTTTCTCTGTTAATTTATTGTGTGATATTTAGCAAACTTCCAATAATATAATTTATTTAAAACACATTTCTCGTCAAAACTTTTTATATTTAAAAAATATACTTTTGAGAAAGTATTCAAAGTGTTTCAATATATAAATGAATAGAGTTTGAATACATAAAGCGTGCATAAGTATATACAGTAAAAATCACTTAGTTCGAAACCGAAGGGACAGAAATATTTCTTTTTTTGTGTGTGTAAAAAGATATTGCAAGAGAAAAATAACCATAGACCAACCAAACGAAGTTTATTTAAGTTTATTTTATTTACATAATTATGAATATGCATATATTTAATAAAAATAAATGAAACAAAAACATTCATAAAAACTTAAAGAAATCAAAAACCAAATTTTCAATTTTTTTTGAAAAACAAAGCATTTATTGAATTTTTGGAAAATAATCTGATATATATATGCATTGTTTTTTCAGCACCCAATTATTCGATATCGTCCCCATTTTGTTATTCACTTCACCTCTGGAATGTGCACATACTTTTCATAATGTTCCTACTTTCGAATGTTATGGGAACAGGAGCTGCATCCTTCATTTCCTTTTCATCGTCGGAATCTGCATCAATTTGTTAATCATT
>BMAV01022308.1:0-36196 GCA_019973955.1 Trichonephila inaurata madagascariensis | reverse complement strand
ATGGACAAAACCCCATATCCACAATTAGGGTTATTTCAATTTTTCCGAGAACATTATGCAGATTATAAATCTTTTTTCTGAAACCCTCTCGAATAATCCCAACAGCTAAAACCATCAATATGTATCCAATAGTTTTGATCATTTAATTATACCAACACATCAAACACATCTATCATGACTGAATACAAGCACTTCCAATACCTCACAAGTTCTCAAAATTGCTTTCATCACGCCATACTGGTATTTCATCAGCAAGAATGGATATCCCTTCCGCTTCCCCGAGCACGGAAGACACTTTCTTTACCATCGACCTCCCGGAAAAGACCCCTCAGAATCGTCACCTTTAAGGTGAGATCGCTCAGCCTCTCTGGAGGGGGAATAAACCATGTATCACACCTATCCTGCATCCACGACCCCTTGAACATTCCATCGTTGCTTCCCCTTTGGGTAAGACTGCCGATTCATCTTGGAGACCTTAATCAAAACCATCATTTTCACCTGAGTTTCTGGCAGGGTGGTAATACAGTCATTTATTAGTCATGCTACTTCCAATCTTTACCCACCCCTCGTGCTACTTAAGGTGGGGGAAAATAGACAGGTTTTGATTCTTCGAACCGTTGAGGCTTTAAAAGAAGTCATCAAGAGAGAGAGGATTTCGTTGGCAGTCGATTCGCATTTATGGTGAATTTTGGTAAAAGTATTCCAACCTTTCCAACCTGAGAGCGATTTGAATCGTGGAAAGAGTTGGTTGTTGAGGAGTGAAAGATTGTGGACGGCTCAAGTTGTGAAAGGGGTTGTCATGGAAAGTGTTTCCAATCTGCTGCTTAATGATGTGGGAAGTGTTTGAGAAGATTGCGGAACAGAGTTTGGAAAGGCTTGGGCTGAGCACCTTTTTAAATAAAAACTGGAGGAACATAGATTTGTTATGTTATTCCCTTTTTTATTATTATTGTGTTGAGAATTTAGCAATGATTAATATGAGATATTTTATGAGGAATGTTTTTTTTCAGTGTCTGTAAATGAGCAATATTTTTCAAAACAGTTTTCAATTTAGGAGATTTATTTCGCTGCAGAAATGCACCACTTGTTTTCAACGATTGGAAACATTGCTCAAAAAATCAACGGAAATCATAAACATTTGATTCATTTTGTAAAAATTTCTTGTCGACAGACCAATCCACATTTATTTTTAGAACTTTTTTAAAGAAAATTTACCTCTTGATTTGTTTGGAAAATTTTAGTGAATAATTTTATAAAATTGGAATATAAACTAATAAAATAATTTAAAAAAAAAAGAGTAGTGTTATTTAAATAAAGGACGGTGTAAAAATCACTTACGAAGAAAAAATGAAGAAATAGTGCGTACAGTTAAAGTATCCGACTACGTTCGGAACCGTGATTTTAAAAAGGCGCATAAATGGAGAATTTTCATGATATTTAGTGTCACTTAGATAAGAATACATATATAAAATTGTTTTAAGGACATTTTGACAAAAATTTATTTAAATACAATATTTCGCCAAAAAATTAATTTCGAATAACCTTTTTTCAAAATGTTCTTTTGTAAAAATGCATCTGTTATAATAATATTTTGACTGTATGTAGCTCAGATCTCTGTACAGAGTCTGAACTATGATTTTTGAAAAATTCACATTATTTTTAGAGTTACAACTATTTGAAATAATTATCGGCGTTTTTTTTCTTAAAATTTCTCTCCTCTGTTGTCGTAAAACATGGATAAACCCACTCTTAAGTTATATATTTCAAAAATTCTATTTGACCCTCTGTACAGAGGTCTGAACTATATACAGGCAAAATATTATTATAATAGAAGCATTTTTCACAAAAGGAGAATATTTTGAAAATGGGTCATTCTATGTTCATTTTTTGTCAAAATATTGTACTCAAATAATTTTTTATTGTAATACTATTCTTAAAACAATATACATTTTCTAATCTAAGTGACACTAATTATCATAAATATTATCCATTTATACTTTTTTGCAAAATCACGCTTCCGAACGTAGTCGGATACCTTAAGAGTAGTCTTTACTTATTGATAAAAACAAGAAATAGAGAAACTGATAGGCAATACACATTGTTCTTACAAAAAGCATTGATATATGTTAAAAATGTGGGAAAAATCAGGTCATCATGTTGACGCATTGTTGCTGAACTCTCATCCGATCATAATTCAAAATTGCGAGGTATTGTCAGTATTAAGCGGATGTTTAAATAGAACAGAAGAAAGGAAAACTGAAAGTATTTATCATACGAAATCTCATATTTTTTGTAGTGCATAGCAGAAATAACTTCAATGCAAACAAAATACAGGGTGGGTACAAATTAGTGCTTCTCAAACTTTTAATATTTGCGACCCAATATTCAATCGTAATTTTCATCGCGCTCCCCCTCCATATAATAAAAATGTATTGAATTCAATAATACTATACTTTGATGCTAAAGCTACAATTTGACTTTAACCTCTTAAGTGCCATCAGTGTATATAAATTTTTCGCTCAGTCACTGCGTTAATTGCCCAGGAATTATATATACGTCTTTTCGAAGTGCAATCTTTTCTGTGCTTTGCTATCCTTAAAATTATTCTGAAGGATTTGAAATGCAACAAAAGCACCTTGACAGTGTTTGCGAAAAATTTACTTATTTCAGAGGATTTTCTTATTTAATCCTTTTCTCTCCCCTCCCAATACATCAGATACACGTGCCTAAGTGGAAAACGTAGTATTAGGGAATGAATCGCGTAGCTCTTAATCAGCAGTTAAGAGATTAATTATAAACCGTACAAATTATCAAGATAAGAGTTAATTGTTGCATATAATTTTATATATGCCCAGTGCATGAGTCCACTGGTAGTTATTAAACTTGTTATTAATATTGTTAAATTAATTATAATATGCATTGCCGAGCATTAATACATTCATAAGTGTGTGATATCGGTGTAAATGTGTATTTTATTTTTTATTATGTCACAATGCACTTTGTTTAATTTCTGTAAATTAATAATTTTTTAAATAATATTTCGTTTTCGACTTTTCAATATGCTCCCCCCTTGTAGAGTTACCACCAGCCCCACAGTTTGAGAAACGCTGCATTAACCCGTTTAAAGTCAAGCTAGTAGTAATATATCCTAATTTTGCTCATAGTGACGGCAGGTGACATAATGATGAGTGATTGAGTGAATATTAACGTCGCACTGTTAGGCTACACGGGGGTTTTTGGTGTCGGATCTTGCAATTTTGAACCATGGTCAAGTGACGAGGCTGACACCTGAGCTGGTACCCCTCTTTTCTAACTACCACACCACACCAATGGGAGAACGTTTGAGCTCTCGACAAATTTAACGTGCATCGCGCCCCTACACCTGGGGTCTTTAGTGGTACTGGGCTTGAGCTCAGGACATGCCTGCCATGACCCGATACCTTGACCACTGGGCTACCGCAGCCCCAGGTGTCATAATGGACGCTATCTTTTATCGAGCGGTAATCATTCCTTGTTCGGCATTACGATAATGGATACGCACAACGGTGCCGAAAAAGCCAAATGCTGCCTTTTGTTTCATAAAAATCATTCTATAGTGCAAGTAAAACGAAATTTTGTTCGAAAATACAAGAAAAGAAACCCCAAAGAAACACCACTGTTACATGGTAGTTATTTAAATATGCTACAGAATTTCATAATGCCAATGATTAAAGGAATTGTTCCAGGAGATTACATTTTTCCACAGGATGACCCATCTTGTCACCACCACAACGATGTTGCATCCAATCTCAATGATGAGGTACCAGTTTGGATTGGACCTGGAGGTGTTAATCAAAGGTGATAATGATCACCAGGTCTGTCAAAGCTGAATTTCATAGTATAGGGTTTTGTTAAGTGTAAATTGTACACTTCGTCCATTTTCAAGTTCATTCCTGAATTAAAATTAAGTATCTGCACTGCAAATAATTTGATCGATGGAAACAGGCTAACAACTCTGAGACATTTACAAAGTAATGAAAGGAAGACACATCGAATATTTGGGATAATACAGCGTTTCTCAAACTGTGGGGCACGTCCCTTAAGGGGCGGGGGCTTGATAACTCTACGAAGGGAGGGCGAGCATATTGAAAAGTAGAAAACAGAAGATTATTTAAAATTATTGATTTATGGAAAGTAAGGAAACAAAATACATTCTGACATATTAAAAGATAAAATGCACATTTACACTTAGATAACATACTTATAAATACACCAGTGCTGCACAAATAATTTTATAATTAATTTAAGGTATCCGACTACGCTCGGAACCGTGATTTTAAAAAGGCGCATAAATGGATAATTTTCATGATATTTAGTGTCACTTAGATTAGAATATATGTATAAAATTGTTTTAAGGACATTAAAAAAAATTATTTAAATACAATATATATATATATATATTTCAGCTAAATATTAACTTAGAATAACCTTTTTTTAAAATGTTCTCCTTTTGTGAAAAATGCTTCTATTATAATAATATTTTGCCTGTATATAGCTTACACCTCTGTACAGAGGCTCAACTATGATTTTTGAAAAATTCACTTTATTTTCAGAGTTCCTATTATTTGAAATAATTATCGGCGTTTTTTTCTTAAAATTTCTCCCCTCAGTTGTCGTAAAACATGGATAAACCCCCTTGTAAGTTATATATTTCAAAAATGCTAGTTGAGCCTCTGTACAGAGGTCTGAGCTGTATACAGACAGAATATTATTATAATAGAAGCATTTTTCACAAAAGGAGAATGTTTTGAAAATTGGTTGTTCTATGTTCATTTTTTGTCAAAATATTGTACTTAAATAAGTTTTTATTGTAATACTACTCTTAAAACAATTTTATATGCATTTTCTAATCTAAGTGACCCTAAATATCATAAATATTATCCATTTATACGCTTTTGCAAAATAACGGTCCCGAACGTAGTCGGATACCTTAACAATACTAGACCAAGAACAAGTTTAACAATTACCAGTGACCCCATGGGCCTGTCATATAAAATTTATAACCCAAAATCAATATTTATCTTGATAATTTGTATGGTTTATAATTAATCCCTTCACTGCCGATTAAAAGTTAAGCGATTTGCTCCCCAATGCTCCCGTTTTCTACATAGGCACGCGTATGTGATGTATTGGGGGGGGGGGGGGAAGAAAAATTATAATCAAGCAAATCATCTGAAATAAATAAATTCTTTTCAAACACTGTCAAGTTCTTTTTGTTGCATTCCAAAGCATTCAGAATAACTTTATGAATATCAGTGTACAGAAAAGATGGTACTTCGGAAAGACGTATATATTTGCCCGGGACAATTATTACTTATGTTGAGCGAGACGTTTATATACGTCGGTGGCACTTAAGAGGTTAAAGTCGTGTAGTAGCTGTAGCGTCAAAGTATAGTATTGAATTCAATACATTCTTATTGTATGGTGCGGAAGGGGGGGGGATAGGAGGAAAATTATGATTGAATATTGGGTCGCAAATAGTGTAAGATTGAGAAGCCCTGTGATAATAATAAACTACAACTATTTCTCTATCGAACAACGATATAATTTTAATTGTAGTGGCAACTAATTTAATAACAGTATAACTTTAATTTTTTTCCCCTGTAAATTACATGCAATAAATCGTTCTTTTTGCCCAACTAATTTGTAGACATCCTGCATAATAATCTCTGAATTTTAATTGAAGGTATTGTTTTATATATAAATTTTAAGTTAAGATACTCTTCTCACACAACATTAAACTCTATCTTATATTTAAGTTTATTTAAAAACTTTTTTAAAAATTGAAAATAAATTGAATAAGTACAATGATTTTTTAAAAATAATATGGATCTATCATCCATTTTTGTTCAATTAGTTTCTTAAACGAATGAAATGTTGACAGGAAAATTTTGCGTTTCTTATGTTTCGCTCTCAAGTGTTTCATATTGTTGTTTCATTAGCAATGTCACTCAATATTTAAATATATCAATGTCCATGGGATTCAGAAATGGAATGGATATATTTTCACTTTATATAAATGTTATTAACACTGAAGTTGTCACACCGAGGATTTCTAATTGTTTCTTTACTAAGTAACTAATATGAACGAACTAATAAGTAAAATATCAAAATGTTTTTTATTCTTTTCTCTAAAAAAAGGAAGAAGAAATTTTTCTGTTAATTAGATGATTTTTTTAAGTTTTAAATGCTGCACATATATTGTTTTATAATATGATGTTTTTTTTGTTATTTTCTCAATCCAATTTAATATAATAATTGTTTATCAGTAAATACTGTTTCCTATAACTTCATATCTACATGTATGTTTCAACACGTTACGCAAGATTAACAAATAAGCTACTTTGATGTTTCTGATACTATTGGATACATAAAATAAAAAGCAATATTTGTATTTTTGATTAAAAGAATTTATTAAAATACAGGTTTGAACTTTTAAATAAATTTTTGTGTCTTTCAGATGATTTATTATATTAAATCTATCAAATTATATGATAAATACAGCCATCCATCCAAGTTATGATAAATGTCCATCAAAACTGCAAACACTCCAATGAATTCAATTTTTAAACCAATATTTTTTTTTCTCCTTTAATATATTTATAGCATACCGTTTCAGGAATTTTCTAAAACTCAATTCTTAAAAAAATAGAAAAAGAACTTAATGCAACTAAGATATTCTTTGAAAATTCTCTCCTCTGGTTTTACACAAATCTCTTTTTTACTGATATGTTTATCTTTCCTTTCTTTTGCTCTTTACTTGTATGAGTTTTTCTTTTTCCATCCAGTTCTTCGGTTTTCTTTTTAGAGTTCTTTTCTTCCACGGTGTGTTGACTTAATGTCGAAAGCAGCATACGACTGTTTTTACACTTCTTAGTTTTTAGTTTCGGGAAGTTTCCATCGAGAATTTAAAGATTTATTTAGTACTGTCAAAGAAAAGGATTTATTTATTCGTTAAATCCCTCGGTGCGAAATTCAGGACTCTTCCAGTTTAATATTGTAACAAAAATATATTTTTTCAGTTAAAAATAATTCCGACGCAAGTCAGATTAATTTATATATATTTTATCAAAAAATTTAAAACAAGTAAATGTCGTTTTAAAAGTTCTATTTATATATTAAGTATATAAATGAGGTTACATTTAGAACTAACCGTTATCCACCCTATTCACTGAATATTTGATGACGTTGTATGACTGTATATTATTTTTGATATCTAAAATCCAACATTAAGTTTTCGCTGTTATTCAAAAATATACATAATCTCGCCTTTTGATTTAAAAAGATAGGGCTTGAATTTCTAAAGCGAAAGTATATTCTCTTACACCCCCATATCCCCCCTTTTCTTTAGAGTTCTTAGTAGATCTCTAATTTACAAAAGAACATGCCTGCAAAATTTTAAATCTGTTGTAATAGTTCCAGACATCACGTGATTATTGAGTGAACGAGTGAGTCGCTTTTCTTACATATTCGTATATATATATACGAATATATATATATATATATGTATATATATATATATTGAGATGAATATTTGATCTATAATTTATATTAGTGGACATGGTCGAAGTTATGTCTCTTGACGGGCTGAGAGTATTCAAGTTTTTTTTTTTTTTTTCGTTTCTCTCACTTGTGAATGGCTTTTTCTTGACAAAAAAGTAGTCAAGATTCATTAACAAAATCACAAAATATAGTTGAGGAGTTTTTCATCCAATTTCTATTTAATTAGAGTGTGGAATAACAAAGGTGGATGTACATCAACTTTAAATGGAACTCTTTGAATAAGTCGACAGGAATTTCTAATGCATTGCCTAGAACAGTCAGAGTGGTCTGATTAAGATGTGTCTCTGGTTTTAACTATTTACAAAATTGCCCCTACTGAATGAGAATGACAGGTTCAGATTCCTCCACATTTTGCACAATCATGGTGTACCCATTACTGAGGATCCCTCAATAAACGCCCTACTATTCTAAACTGTTTCTGAATGTTATTGATAATGCCTTTGGTGATTAACTTTATTGCTGTTCATTCTTTTTCTGTTGTTCGTTGATTTACAACTAAAATGGATAGGGAATAGAATTTTTTTTAAAAAAACTTGAAATGGATTTATTATAAAGGCAGGAAATCCAGAACAGTACATCAGCTATATATTTGTTTTTATATCATATCTAAATTGCGTTATTAATCACCTATTTTCTTTGTTTAGATTAATGACTCACAGCACTCACAACGTATTTTGTAAATGGCAATTTTCTACGTAAATGAAAGCAGAGCCCTGATAGTCTAATCAACTGAGCAACGGTTCCGTAACAGGCATGGCGGCAGTCTTGGGTCTCGTCTGTCGAAAGCCTGTCATGTAATGGGGCTGATGCAAAATCTCACGGGGCTCAAAGTTATAACTTTGGGGTGACTAGTGAATGGAAAATGGAGTAACATTTCAAATTCTAACTTTTTCATCTGACTGTTTAAAAATTTGAATCGTAATGGTTGAGTTTGGTGAATCTTACTGTCTGGCAAAAATAGACAGCTGAAAACGTTCAATTAGTTAAGCTGTCTTAACTCATAAATTCATTACCTCTGATGCTTTATTCAAACCTTGCTTTCGAGGTCTGATTCCACTAAATACCTATCATTTAGGGGGGGGGGTTTCAAGACTCAAAGTACACACGTTGGCATACATGTTCAAAGTCTAGGTTTTAGCTCAAATGTCAACCTTGTCATCTAATCATGGCTCAAAAATACAATAAACATCTGTTGCATTTAGTGGGATTTTCACTGAGGCTGGAATAGGCACTTGAACCTTCAGTAAAACATTATTAAATGACCACTCTTTCTTATCCAACTGTGTATGTCTTTTAAAGCTTAGGTCTTTTTAAAGGGTAGCAAACAGCTTTTAATATTCCTCCCGAGAACTCAGCATAAAAAGAAGGCTCAACCTTATGTATGAATTAATATATTGCGAAACATAAGCTTTTGACTTTGACCACTGAGATATTATTACTGTAGAAGTCATCATAATATAAACTTTGTGACGGGCTCATCGCGATTTCCACTAAAACTCCTTTTGGGTTTTTTTTTTGGGCCAGATAGGCAATTCTTTCCAACCAACTCAAGAAGTAAAACGTGAAATATGTAAATTAGAGATGTTATAAATAGTAGAAGTTTAGAGTACGCAAGGTGGCTATGGGAAGTGAATATACGAGGTCTATGATTACAAGTGTTAAAACTTAAGTGAGAGGAAATCCCGCATCCAGAATTTAATTTATCCGTGTCAGTACGTTCAAGTTAAAGGTGGATTCCACACGAGTTAAAGCGATGTCAGCTAGGATTCAAGCGAATTGCTGCTTACCCAAGATAGAGCGGTAATAACATCTAATTAAACTACTAAGAACTGTGTATTTGAGATTAGGATTAGTCGATAAAGTTAGACATAGTGATCACTTACGCGATTATTTGGTAATACGTATTGTGTGTCTCTTCACCTCAGATTCACTTGGTTTGAATACTAATACTATAATTGTGTATATTGTTTAAGTTAAGATCTTAATAAAGAGATATTAAGATTAGAGCAACGTCTGGTTCTTCATTCACTCCCACATCTCTATGTCGCAAGGATAATATAGAAGTAAGGCAGACCCACGGGCACTTGCCTTACAACTTGTATGAAAACTCCGATGTTTATTAGTGGTAAGTAAATTCCTTAGCTATTTTTTGTCTTATAAACCATATACTCTTTAGAGCTCTTTTAAAATGAGTTAAAAAAATCTTTTTTTAGGAAAATTTTTTTTTTGTCCTACATTGCACTTTTATGCCAATATTGCTTGTTAGCTGAAATCGTAATAAGTACTTTTAGCAACATATTTAGTAAATAACTTATATAAATATTTCTTATTTCAAACTACTTTAAATCTAAACTAAACTCTTCGATTTATGTCTTACAAGATTCGAAGAAGTTGCTTTGTTTTAAAGTACGAGGATTACTTTTTTTGTAATGTAATTGTACTACCAAACAACTTCAATCTAATTTGAAGATATTAAGTAATGAGTCAGTGCTTTCATTGCTTTAGAAATCTGAGGAAAAGGCTTTATATGAAATATATATGTTTTCTTAAATGTATCATTTGATTAAAATCATATATGAAAAAAAAAGAACTACACTATAATTAATCGCATCTCTATTTAAGAAATTTCACGAAGCAATTTCAGAAGCTTGAATACGTAAAATGTTATGAATATTCCTAACTACTTATTCTAACAAAAGGTAATTCAGCATCTTATTTGAAGAAATGAATGTCGTGATGTCTTTTTAGAAAATAAGCTCCGACAATATCTTTGATAAATAAAAGACGACAATAAAACTGAATGGAGAACATTTTCGAAGATCAAGGGCTTTAAAAATTAATTTGCATAGGGGATGTCGTTATTTATTATTGCTTCTTTTTAAATTCAGTTTTCAATTCGCATATTTGAAATTTTATGTTTCACGAATTTTATGCATGTATTTTTGTTAAGCTCTAGGTTCCTCAAAAGAAGTAATCCTTTCTAGCTGTCAATATTATCTTACATTTTAAAAATACAAATTCATCTTTAGTTAGTTAATTAATTCTGGGAGCTCTTAAAATAAGCAGTAAAAGAATTAATTAGAAATTCAGAAATTAATTGAAACAAAAGAAATAATTTCGACGAGGTTTATAGACATATATTAATAATTTACTTAAATAGAACAACATTAATAATGAATTTTCTGTAACTAAGAAGAGTGAGAAACATAGGAATTTTTTGTTCTTATTTTGCATTAACGCACACTTCTGCATAATATATCTTTGTGCAGAGTAACATAAATTATTGAGCAAGAGCAAAAAAAGACATGAAATTAACTGAATACAATGCTTCTATTTTAGAAATATTGTTACAAAATTGGGGAAACATGCAACATACTCTCTCTTAAATGATGTCAAGATTAATTCTCAACACTGATTAACGATATTTTCACATATGGAGGCTTCTGTGATATCATTTCTCTAACGTTGTGGAAATGGACTAATAAAAAATTCGTGGTGTTATGTTCTTGGATGGTCTGAGGTAAAACGGGTGGTCAGAGCTGCACATCTTTCAGGGAGGCACCATGACTGTTTTGAGTCACAAGTACCAGGTCTTAGAGACCTATTCTAGGCTTTTCACATGAGCTGTCAAAACTATGTTCATTTCTATGGACGATAGTGCTCGTCCACAGGGCTCGGGCTATCGATGACTACTTCGAGATTGAAATCTAAAAACCTTGGACCCTTATGAAGCATGTCTGAGAGGCTTCTGACGTGTCATCTTCAACTAATTTCTAGAACACTCCAGAAGCTACCAAGTACCATACAGAAAAAATGGGCTGCATTGCCTCTAAAACATCGTAAGCAACTTAAGATACCGTTGAGATCGTCACAGTGTTAACAGAATGCGAGTATCTTTTATAAAACCCTTCGTAAGGTGGCTTCATGAATTTATATTAGTAAATTTTTAATATTACTTTAAAGCATCATCGTACAAATTCCACTTATATCAGTTCTGAAATCTCTGAAAAATCAGCGAAAATATTCTTTAACTTTTGAGCACGAGTGTAGTAAAATTTTTTTCCTGATATTTCTGGAGTCAGAACCTAATTTTTAGTACTCGCTATTTACACCGAAGAGCCATTACATTATAGATACATCTCACCGAGAGCAATGAGCTCAGTGGTGTAATAGAGAATATTAGAGTCTCCCTGCAAAGTTTGGTTTTGGGACCCAAGCCCAAATACGTACTTGGCGTCAGTCATTGTTTGGGCCCCCTAGAATCCCTGGGTGCGCGGGAATTTCGGGGTTGTACGTTAAGCCACTGAATGAGCTCATACTATAACGCACACGTGGCTACTGTTGGAGTATATAAGGCACTCATGCATAATCCTTAAACTCAGAGAATGCTAGAGACATAACACAAAAAGCAGCTGATTTATGAAATATAAAGGCTCAAACAGTATGCATTGGCGCCCGGAATCATCGATTTTAGAAACGGGGTGTTTGTTTACAGATCTCATGAGAAGTAATTGCGAATACTTATCGAAAGAAGTGTATGGATGGTAAAACGACAAGTCACCGGATAGTAATTTGTTGGTCATGTTGGATTGGTCCAGTGGACAGCGGAGAATGTTACTCATTTTCTCCCAAGATCGAAGGGCTACAATGACTAATATCGCCAGCAACAGTAGGACCAAGATGGGGTGTTTCAATATACATTGCAGTGTACACTACTACATTTGGATCTACGCAGCTGGCAACTGAATTCCATCCCTGCGTTGAATACATGTCATCGCCAAAAGTGCCTGCAATGGATATGCAATCAGCCATGGAATATAGACTCTAAACCAAAGAGAAGAATGGAAAAAACTCACCTGGTTCAACAAATCACGTTTTCTGGTCAATGTTTGGGACGAGTGGTGAGTGTGAATACGATGATTTCTAACAAAAACCATGCAGTACAATTGGCCTGATGGAAGGATACGGCAGTGATATTGTGATGTGGTCGATGTTTTCATGGCGTGTATTAGGATCCATCATCTCCATAAAACAATTTCTGGTGTCTATACGCTATGTGATCAACATTTCAGACCAGATCCACTCCTTAAAGGCAATAATGTCATGGTGGATGATGGCTTTTAACTACAGAATAACGATATCATACATGTGGAATTATCAGGAAGTGATTCGAGGAAAATTTTATTGAATTTCGTCATGTCTTAGTCTCCGAATTCAGGCATGAATGCAATCGTACATTTGTGGTTCCCTCTGGAAAAATGAAATAGTATTGCCCTGCTACCTGCTCTCAATGTACGGGAATAGCAAGATCATTTGGTTAATGGCTGGTACTTGGTACCTCAGGCTGCCTATAAGCATCTTGTCGAGTTGATGCTTCACCAAGTGTTGGTAGTTAGAGTGTGAAAGGTAGTCCTACTTTATACCACCCAAGATAACTATAAGCAAAGAGCTCAAATAGCACTTTTAGTAAAATATTACAAACTCCCAAGATTATCAGGTTTAGAGATAAAATAATATTGAATATTTTAGTTCGAAATAAATATAGTGCTTAAACATCAACTGAATAATTGAACAGAAGCATATACAAAAATAGTAAGAAATTGCAAGTTCTAACTGCATGACTCGAGAAGTTGAAAGTTATTCTAAGTCTAGAACTATCATATATTCAAAACTAAATCAACACATTAACAGTGATTGGGGTTAGTTATTTTTAAGAAGACATGCAAATTTAAACTTCAATTCCTCTTTGTCAATTACTTCCAAGAAAGGCTATGTAAAAAGACAGAATAAGCAACTCATTTAAGGTGTTTTTCATATGTATATGAACAATATTGGGAATAAATATAGATTAACCTAATATCAAGTTCGGCAGAACTATATAAAATCGTTCTTACAAAGGGAAGCACTAAAAATAAAGAATAATAATCTGAAATGATGTCTTTTTCAATTTTCTTTACTTAAAGTATTATCACCAACTTTATTCGTTCTCTTAGAAAAGAACTTTCTCTGCTCTTGAAATTTTGTTTATTTAGTTTAGTGTAAACTGGAAACATATTTCTTATCCATTTGAAACCATCTACTTTAAATCATTTTACACCCTACACACAGTACCTATCTTCACAAAATACAACCACCTAACAAACACAAATTGCTTCAGGAACTTGTACAAAATTCGACCTCGTTTAAATGTGACAGATATCCCCATCTCTTGGGGAAAATTGGAACTCACAGGCCATTTTTTACAATCCAGGGTAGGGACAAGATTCTGGAAACGAAACATGTCTCCCTACTCGGACCCACAAAATCACACATTAGGCCGAAGAAAACAATTTTTCTTCCTTTGTAGGGAGGAAATCCAAAAAAGTAAGAAAAGATATCCGAGGAAAGTGAGCACCTTGGAAAAGATCCAAACGAGCGCTCGGGATATTAAGATAAATGTATTTTCTACCGAGGTGCTTACAATGTTTCTCTTTTCCTCTGCAATAGCAAGTTAGGAAGTGAATAGGTATTTATGTTTTTCCCTAGGATTCGATCGAAGGAATTATCTTTTTCTTCGTATTATAGTGGAATGTGGATGGTAGATTTTATTAATAGAGGCGGGTTAATCGGTTAAGTAAAAGATAAAAGGGATTTGAGAGTTATGTATTGTGGCAGAAAACTATCGTGTTGTTAGCCACCAAGGGGCTATTGTTCTAGATGCCTATAAATTCGTTAATGTAGAAACCTTTTTCAATTCTGTTTATGATACATTGAACGCTTGATTTAGCAATGCTGAACATAATTTTAAGAATATATAGATATATGAAATTACTTGGGCTTGTGGATTAAAGCATTTTTGTATTAAGGTAATATATATTTTCTGGTTGTTGCAGTCGTGGAACAAAGGAAGAAAACACATGTTGTTCCATAAAAATTCATATTTATTGACTATCACAAACATAAAACAAACATGCAAATACACAAAAAGTACAACACGCGCACTTTAAAGAACTTTCACAAAATCATTCTTTGTTCGCTTCCGATATTTCAGTTTTTTATAGGCTTTGTCAACCAAAAGCTTTTAGAATCATATGATTTCCGTTACTCTTTTATGATCGGTCCAAAAACGCTTGCATTGCCCTGTTTTAAGGTATCCGACTAATTGCGACAACTTTTTTTTTAAAAAAAAATGGAGATATGGAGATTTGTTTGTGGTTTTTAGATTTATTTAGTACATTTTAAGAAGAAAAGGCTAAAATTAAGAAGAGAAAAATAAATTATTACAACTAAAATGGGAAAAAACGTGTAAAAATTTACAAAAAATTACATAAATGGGGTACAAATAGTAAATAAACAAATACTCAATTTTTCAATTTTTATGTATTACTTTGTTATTCCTTCTTGAAATGACCTTCTGGATAAGAGATATTTTAATTTCTACAAAATCTTAAGCACTTTATCTTAGATATTATATGAAATTTCTTAAAAAATCAATGATTATATTCACATAAAGAACTGTAAATTTTGTATCAAAACAGTGATTGATAAATCTGAAGGTTAAAACACTTCTACTGTTATACAGAACATACACAAAAAAATTTCGGCAAATTATTTTAAAAACTTTATGAGCAATCGCTGTTCCCGTTTGAGCTTTTCGAAAAAAAACACATTTTGAGTAAAACGCATTTTAAAGTTTGACATCTTATGTAAAGTTATCTGCTTTTACTTAAACACTTGTAGTTTTTGTTCTAGGGAAAGAAAAAGAAAAACTTGGTATGTTTATACAGCTAATAAGATGGCCTATAAAATAAGTTGTGGTTATTTCCCATTAGGAGAATAAATTAAAAATTAATTATCACTCGAAGTCATATATATATATATATATATATATATATATATATATATATATGTGGGGGGGACTTGCTTAAAAATTTTATCTAAATTATAATTACAAATACGTTATTTCGAAACGAAAATCTCATTTCATTTAGCATTAAGGGATTAAAACTTATTTTTTGACAGATTTATTTAAAACTCCTAGTTAAAAAGATTATACCTTAAATTTTATGATACGTTTACTGTTAATTTCTAGTAAAAGAATATCTTAATAGGTTACTTGAGCATTATTGAGTGATTGGAATTTTTTCCTGAGACACGTAATTTCTAAAAATAACTAGTACTTTCCTTCATTTGAGCATGCGCCTCAAGGGGCTCACCTTCTTTAGGTGGGTTCGGGTGTCACAATCCCGAGGTACCCTAGTGATCTTTTCTTTTTCCCAAGGGGTTTACTATCTTTGGTAAACACGGGTGTCACGACCCCGGGGTACCCCAGTGATCCTTCTCTATTTTCGGCCCTGCATCTTGTCATCCAATTTCTTCTTTTCTTCTTTTCCCGTCCAGACCACAGACCTATGAATGTTTGGCGCAGTATAGCCAAAACTGGCTCTTGCGCCATAAAACACCAAACTCAACTCAACTCAATTCATTTAAGCATTGGATTAATTCTTTCTATTAGGTATTTCTCCCGTTTCATCCTTACCAGATAAATCCTATACATACCAGATAAACATTTCTTTTAATATTTTAATAAAATAAAGCATCTCCTTTTTTGGATGGCATAGATTCCCTGGTCCCTCATTCATATTATTTCTATCAAAAGTCTATAAGATTTATCACGATTTTTCTTTAATTTTAACATCCTTTTATAATCTTCACTTGTGTGTAACGGAATCTTTGAACTCTATTTTTACTCACTTTAGAAGGTCCTATTAATTCAAAATTTTGCTCACCGGAGGACCGATGACAATACAATAATTTCATAATTTTGTTCCATTGTCTTGATCAGGATCATCAGGAATAACCATTTCCAGATTTGGTGACTCATTCATTATACCATTTCCTAATTTGGCGACTAATTCCATATACCATTTCCAGATTTGATGACTAAAAGTTACAACCCTAAAAGCTAAAAGGTGCGTCAGCCATTTCTTACCATAATATAAACCATTGTCCCGTTTTTCTGAAAATGTAATAAAACAAAAGACTCATGCAAGTGAAAAAAAATAATTTGTTCTAACTCAGGGATAGACAAACTTTTTCGGTCGCTGGCAAATAATTTTTAAAAAATATATGAATAAATGATAGTTTAAAAAACTAAAAATACATGCTTATTTTGTAGATCAAACTAAAAAATGAAAAATAAATTATAGTTTAAAAAAACGGAAAAACTCGTTTTTAGGGTTAATTGAACTAAAAAGTAAAAAAAAAAATAATGCTTAATATAAGAGTAAAATGATTTACGAAAAAATTAATGTCATTAGGTAAAAGCATGGGGTGCTTTGTACTACATTTTTACACTAACTCAGCATTTCGGAATAGAACTAGTAAGAAATTATAATAATTGATATAGAGCAACCCGCGCTTTTACTCCAATGACATTAATTTTCCCGTAAATCATTTTATTCTCATATTAAGAATTATTATTTTTTTTTACATTTTAATTCGATTAACCAGAAAAGCGAGTTTTTTTAGTTTTTTTAAACTGCAATTTATTTTATTCAATTAAAGGTTATTATTTTATGATTATTTCCTACATATATTTCTCATGCTTTTAACAGATTATTTTTGTACTTAAATATGTTGATTATAAGTTACAATATTTCATTTCTGATTTAGCTTCTTATTTAATTGAACAAACAATTAATTTATCTACTCTCAGAGATAAATTATGCTTGTAAGTACCAATTCGAAACCTATTCTCAAATTAAAATTTTTTCATATTGAGGGATTTTTTTTTCATATTTTTAAAGAAAAATGAAATAACTTGTAATTCTGATGAGAAGACTCCCAGATACGAGAGGCTATGTTAGTGTTCTATGTAGGTATGAATTCACCACATAATATATGGAAAATAATATATTCAAATTTTCATCACTAATATTCTCTAAATCTGAAACATTTTTCATTTGCACGAAGACGAACGTTTTTCCGTATGCTATGATCATAGAACGTCAAAGTGTGTTGTTTTCAGTTATCCCAACCTACAGACATTAACATCAGATCTAGGCCTACGAAACTAATCGTGGCAAGTTGTACGCCTGTCTTTAGCCGTAGCCTAGAGCACTAGGGAAAAAACAAGGCAATTTGGCTCTAATCTACCTCCAATGTTGGGGAAGAACACTCAAAGGGGCAGGGGTTTCCACCTCTCTTCCTCTACCACCTACCTCACGAGAGGACTTGAGGCTAGACGAATATTTATAGCGCTCCCATGACGCAAAAAAGGCTCTATTCATTTATCAACGTCTGTGTCAGGGATGGCGAACCACTGGCACGCCCCATAGTATTTTGGGCACGCCAGCGATTAAAAGGATTTGCATTTTATTTCAAAATAACAAAGTTCACTATGAAATATTACGAACAAACATAAGTGATCAGTCGCGGTGTGGTGGGAGCACACTCGTTTGTCATTGTCTTGCCTTAGTTACGTCGTGGAATACAATTGCTTATGATGCAAAGCTTGTCTATGGATAGCATAGTCAATTTAATTGTCTCAAATGTATTTTAAAGTTTATTTTTGTCATATTTACGATTTTAAAGTATTATTTAACATGGATAGTTCAGCAAAGGAATAAAAAGGGCAAGGTAGTAAGTGTAATAGAGAATTTCAAATTTGGTGAATCTAGATATATGGCATTATATTAGTAAAGGCGACACACCGGTATGTGTTTTATGTTCTGGAATATAGTGATATGCAGAACATCATCTGTAAAACGGCATTTTGAAACAAATAGCAAATCCTCTTGTCAAAAAAGTAAACCGCAGAAAAAATAATTGCTTAAGATCCGATTGGCAGATGACTCCAATTAAGCATGCATTCTACTAAAAGTAACATCTTACAATCCAATTGTAAGTTATTTGTCATCCAATCTGCAACAACAGAACTCATACTAATGTTACATAACTAGAACATTTACAACTATACAGTGGAAAGGGTATTTTTTTTTCAGTAAATAAAGAGTTTTGAGTTGTTTAGTATTTAGTTTTAATATTTGCCCAATAATCACAAGTCAAGATTATTTGACGGCACGTCTATACCTCAATAAACACCTTTTTTTTAAAAAAATGGCACGTTGATCCATAAAGGTTCACCACCCCTGGTCTATGCCCTCTCCAGGATTCGAACCCAGGCTTTTATGACAATGCTAATAAATGTACTAATTAATGTTAATTGTACTGCTTCACTAAAAAAAAAATCAATGTACTAATAGATTTCGTTAAAATGTTATCGCAGATTTATTTGTCATTTTAGATAAGCTTATTCTATCTCTGACATTTTTTAAATTTAATGTTCAATTATATTATTGGAAAGTGTTACAGGAATAATATTGCTATTTTTAGATTGCTCATAGGGATTTTTTTAAAAAATTTTCCTTTTCAAGTTTCTTATTGATGAATATCTGACGATATATCCCTAATAACAGATTTATTTACTAATTTTTTCTCTAAAATTAGATTTAGAACTTAGACGTAATATTATTAAAATGCGACATTTATCAAGAATTAAGCATTTTATTTTAACATTCATGATTTTATTTTCAGTATTTTACAGTTGAATATTATTTTATAAGTATTTATTTTATCTTTATTAATAGTATGTAACAAAATTTTCTTAAATTACTTTTAAATGTTTAGGAATAATAGAAGTTTAATAAAATTGATTTAATGTAATTTTAAATGAAATTAGAACATATGTGAAATACATCTTAGATGAATTTGTTTGAGAATTTTAAGAGAAAAATATACTGAAAAAATTATATTTATAGCTTATTTGTTAAAATTTATAAGCCCTTTAAAAATGTAAACTTTTGAATCATGCTCTGAATTGTTCTAAAGCAGAAAAAAATACATTTTATCATCTACGTATAAATAAAAGTTAAAAGCATAAAAATATACATAGCCAGAAGCAAAATATACTATTTCTGAATTAAAACATAAATAATTATGGACAAAATGCACTTCTTAATTTTTTCATTCAAAAGAGCTTCTTTTTATTTTTGTATTAGGAAAGCCCTTTTCTTCTAGTAAACAGCAATACAAAGTATTTAATATGAATAGTTCTTCTATATAAAGCTCCTTTCATAAGTAGAAGACAAGTGTACTTGAAAAGGAATCATTTTCTCAAGTATACTTATTTTTAAAACGATCAATTAGAAAGCAAAATAGACTACTCAATTTATTTTTTTTTATTTCTACATTTAATGTATTGATTTTTTCCTTACTTGAAAAATGTGTAGTGGGTCATCTTTTGTACTCATCTAACACTAATATACATATTATTAATTACATTTCATATAGCAGGGGTGGGCGGACTTTGCCAGGGTACGGGCTACTTCTAATTTTTTAAGCTGTTACAGTCCACCCAGTGGCGTAGGTGTGACCATTCTGTATTAAAATTGAATGCTTCTTTTCTTAACACATGTTTTCGACATTGTACCTCTCTTTTAAAATAGGATAAAATACTATTTTTACTACAAAATCTCAAATAACACAAATTGTCAAGTTGAATACTTGAACTATTATGAGAGCGACTGCTAGGCCGTGGAGGTATCCAAGGCAATGAATGAACAGTGAAGATACGTGAATTGATGAATCTGAAACCGACGAAAGGACTTAATTTGTTCTCTACCGAGTCCGTGGGACATGACGTCAACGCAAGAACCCAATCCCACGAAAGTGCGGGAAGAGGTGATCATCAATATTTATTCTTCCCTACAGTCGGCGAGTGGGAAATTTTTCCCCTACAGTGACAGTGAACGTGTTATGGGTAATCGTTTGCTTCCAATGAACATGTGTGGTCTACACATTAATCGAATCGTTTGCTTAAGTAAACACAGTCACATCGTTTGTGAAAAGACGATTCTGGCCTCAGTGTATCATATATAGGTTTCTTTTAGCAAGTGTGTGTTATGTCTTAGTAAAGGCGGTCACTCCAAAATGTTTTCGCGGTCCACCGGTCGATTGCGGTCGACTTAATGCCCATCCCGGCCATATAGGAATCATTTTTTAAATGTGAAATAAAAAGGTATAAATTCAATTATCCCCTTTCAGGGACTATGAATGCTTTCAAAGAAAAGAAAACATTGAAAAACATAATATATAAAACAGTTTTTGATAAATTTTGATTTAAATTTACATCCTAGAATAGCACGAGGACTTTTGCTAAAGAGTCTATCAATTTTGAAACACGGTATAGTTGACGAAAGCGAATTTTTTCAGTTCTCAATTCCCTCTCTCCTTATATATATATATATGTATATAAATGGGTGGTGATTTTTAAGGTTTCCTTTAACGATGATCATATGGAATTATTGATGGTGTTATAGCATTGATGGGGTAGTCTTTTTAGATAGTAATCCAGTTTATTGTACATTTAAACACAAATATGGACGTCACTTAACACAGAAAACACACAGCACAAAAAGATATACGCGCATACTACATGACGAAGACAGGAAGCGGGCAAATTTTCCTTGGAAATGAGAGCTCTTACATTAAATGGTAACCGGAAGTTCCAAAACCCACATGACATCCGTGGACGGAGCTTGTGATTGTTGGAAAGATGTGGTAAGATGAGGTCTTACTATTCACTTACTGAGCTATTAATTTTTAAGAGACACAGACATGATTAAATACCGTAGGGCGAGTAAGCTAGTTAGTTATTTACCCGTGAGTTTTGAAGGGTCAGTACCATTTCAAATTAGAAGTTTCTTAAGTTGAAATTAAAGGGAACTATTACATATGTATGAAAATTCTTTAGATTCTTTTTATTTATGTTTTTGATTCTCTTTAGACATGTATTTTCCTTTAGATTACCACACCATGCCTCGTAGTGGGAGTGTCTTTTTCATGTAATGGATAGAAGCATAAATTATCGCGTACAATGGAGGAATGGACTCATATCTGTAATCGACTTCAACATCACAGCCAAGGATCTCTTTATTTTTATTATAAAGCTGACGTCGTCCTAATGAAAAGGTGCTTGATGATATTTCAGTGCAATACCACCTTAACCCAATGTAAAATATTTAATTATGAAGATTCCCGAAGAATGTTAGGCTATATAGTGAATTACTGTTTGCAATCATATGTTTTTGCATCGCGATTATGGATTACCGGCTTGAAATTTGGATAATTAAGTTGTTATTAATAAAAATGATATGTACTCGGTAAATTGTGAAACTTCATTAATATTGCGTGACTTAGGGAGTGTTTGTTAAGGTTGCATTTAAAGCAACACAAGGGCTGCTGGCAACGGACCTCGTAAATTTGAGCCATGGCTAAGTGCGAGGACGACATCTGAGTTGGTACTCCCTCTATTAGCTCCCCCACCACTCCAAGGGAGGGCTTTGAGCCTCGGCAAATTTAACGTGTGTGAACTTAGAAATATCGTAAAATTATTTAAAAAATAATTGTGCGGTGCTTTTTTGCATTGTTTTAAGAGAACAGAATTTCTTTTAAAACTATTTTAAAGGGAAACATTGTGATTTTTCAAGTCGCTTGTGTTTTCTGATTTTGAAAAAAAAACACAATTAGATTAGTTTTGAGAAATGGAGGCTATAGGCATGAAAATAAAGAAACATTTTGATTTTAATATAGAAAAAATTATCGATTAATTGGTTTTATCTTCTGATAAGGAGATATATGCTGTGTTTAGGAGCAATTAGAAAGCTTCTACTTCAGTAGTTGTTAGTAAAACATAAACTATTGGCTTATATCTTTTTTTGCATAACAAAAAGAAAATGACGCACTTAGTTGTATTTACTTAAAGGGTACATACAAAGATTGCAGACTTTAATATGTACTGTTGTTATTAAATTTAAACAATAACTTCTTTTTATGTTTAAGTAAAAGATGGTCCTCTTGAGTTCCATCGTCATCCTTCGTAACATATTTCGATGAGTTTTGGAACTCAGCCATGAATAGCTGCCAAAAATAATAACAATAACAATGACTCTGGGTTTTAAATTTTGTTTGTGTCATTTGCACATCAATTTAAGATGGGACTAAATTGTTTGTGTTTGAAGTCTTTTGTCCTTTGTATAGTCCTTTTTTGATTAATGGCATGAAAATTAAAATTATGCAAAAAGGCATTGCTTGAATTTTTTTTATAAACAAAGAAAAATATCTACAAAATTTTAAAGTATAGATAAGAGCCACGATTTATTTAAAAACGATTGATAAAAATATATTTGAAATACATAATACTAAAATCACGTTATTTTTCCTACAACAACAAAATAGTGTGTCATTTGAATAAATTGAAAAGCTTTTACATGAGCGTAACACAAACAGAAAAAGCTTAGCTTCTCTTCTTAGCTTTTTATTCCATCGATCTTGAAATGCAAATTTACTATTAGCGACAATAAGATGTTCAATATACCGTATTTACTTTAACCGAGAAGCCGCACTTTTTTCCCAATATTAATGCTACTGAAAATCGTGTGCGGCTTAGAATCGAAGGGGAAAAAATTCGTTGGATGGGGCAATTAGAGCAATTAGAGGTTAATGTATACATTCAAAAGTTTATAATACTGGTAAAATAATTAATTATTCACTTCTTATTAGTTTTCTTATCTTAAATTTATTTTAATTTCGTAAAATTGAAAAACAAATATCTCGATATAAATCACTTTTATACTATTTTTAATTTTTTACAAAAACTTGTTGAGGATTTTAGGTATGGCTTAAAATTGATTGTGGCTTAGATTATGATAAATACTTCAATTTAAATTGTTCTACCCTTTAATAGCTTTTAATTAACTTTAATTTGCTTTTGTTACATATTGTATAATAGGGTGTGGAGAGAATAAACTATTATTAATCAGATCATACCTATATATATGGAAAAAATGTTTTTTAGTGTGGAATATAGAAAAGAAAAATACGTAGGCTGTTCAATAAGTAATAAGACCAATTTTACTGCTGCTAAACCACTCATCGAAATGTTAATTTCTGTGGCATAAGAAAAGTGTGTTGTCTGTATTAACAAAAGCTACCAACATATGGCGAGTACAGACTCATATCCTTGAGTATCACGTGCTCGAACTGAAGCGTGTTTGCGGGTGCCTATGAGCCACGGCCTGTTGTCGAAATGGAAGCAAAATTCTTCAATTCCTTTGATATGATACGAAATGATTAAAAACAGAAACAAGAAGGCAACAATATCTTAAAACGCTTCATCACAGTAGACGAAGCTTGGATGCATCACTCATCCAACCATAAAACAACAAAGCAGTGAACGGAAACAACCATCTTTACCTACTCCCAAGAAAGCAAACACTGTGAAATTGGCTTATAAAGTTATGACCATAATTTGTTTTTTATTATGAAGGAATTGTGTAACAACACGCTGTCGAACCTGGTGCTACCGAAAACGGCTCGTACTATGCGAATGTCCTGCTAACAATGATACAGCATGTTAAAAGGAAACGTACATTGCTCCGAAATGGCTTCCTATTGCACAATGACAATGCCTGACCACATATTGCTCGTTGCGTACTGGATGTTTCGCAGCAAAACAACGTATAGGTTTAACCACACCCTCCATACAGTCCTGATAAAACTCCATGCGATTTCTGGCTGTTTTCCTCAACTTAAGAAACCATTACGAGGCAAACGTTTTGCAAGCAACAAAGCATGTGCAAAGGCTGCGTAGGAGATTTTGATGAAGCTCTCACAAAATGGACTTTTACATATTTTTAAGAACTCACAAGACTCTTAAATTGCAAATTTCTAAATTTTTTGAAAAAATTAAATATTAAAGGCTCAATGTTTCTGAGTATTTTGGTACCAAAATTGTGTTGATACTGTGAAAACTTTCGAAGTTATTGAGAAATAAGTAGTGAAATTTAAACGTAAACCCTTTCTTTTTCTTATCTTAAACTTCATTTTTCTCAAAACAAGAAATTTTAGCTTCCGGGCAGGATTTCTCAGAAACTATTTATGATATAAATTTGAAATTTTATATACGTGTTAAAAATAAAGCTCTTCATAACTTAAACATCAATTTTCCAAAAAAAAAATTAATAGAATTTATTTTATTTGAATTTTAATTAATTTTTTTTCTTAAAAAATTTTCGTTATAATTGTATTAAAAAAATATTTTTTCTCCTCTAAATTTCTTAAAAGTTAGTATAACTTCAAAAGTGAACATTTTTATATCAAGTAAAATTAATTTTGCAAATTTGGATCAATTTTGTACTTTAAAACCCTGCGCGGCGTAAAATACTAATTTTCATATTTTTGAAAAATTGTCCGATTTTATTTCTTTTTAACTTTTTTAATTTGTTCTCAAATTCTCTGAAAATTCGAGAAATATTGTAAATATATATGATTATCATGTGGAAAAAATTTCAAATTATTGTTTTGTTTTATTGCTAGGTTACATTGGTTTGAAGAAGAATGTATTTTTCGAGTATACGGATATCTGTTAAGGGTCCTGTGAGCCCTTACGAAGTGGTCAGAAAGCTGGGATACATGCATTACGTAATTAAAATAAATTATTTAAAAAATTTACACATATTGCCACAAAGGGGTTGAATTTTCGAGAAAAATGGAAACAGGCTTAAAATTTTGGTTAGATGATTTTTTGACTCAAAATAATTATTTTCCAACAAAATAAATAACCAAAAGCAATAATTACTGATAAGTGCTCATTGTGTGTGTGAATAGTGAAAAATAGAGAGAGAGAATGCACATTGCAACATTACATATAATCCCAGCTCTTTCTCCATCAAATTAGTCCGATCCAATATTTTTTCCGGCTTCCGCTTTATCTTGCTCAGTAATTTCTACATTAGGGTTTCTTAAAAAATGTAATATTAAAGAACCTGTTTAATGTATTTTTTTTTCTTGTAACTATTATTATGGGTTTTTTCATTGCAATAAATGTTAGAAAGTACTAAAGTGGCTGTTTTTTTTTTTTAACAAAAAGCATATTTTGACTTTTTATCATAACAATTTAAATACCTAAACATCATTCCACTTGTGGCCATGCTTAACATAAAAATTAATTTTTAATTTTATTTTTCACTGCATCTATTTATCAGAGAACTTCTTATCTACATAGGAAAGTTTTGAGATTCTGAAAAAGATATCGATTCGCCGTATTAGGTAACGCCATATTTAGTAGGAAAGTAAGAAATAAGTGGATAAATTTAATGGTACTAAATATTTCATATTAACCATCAAATAAGTGGTGTGGAAATTTTGAATTCACATAACATATCTCTGCCACAGAATTTAAAAGAAGTTTTTTTTATATAGAGATAGCATATATTCCATTTACACAAAGTATATATTGAATCAAAAAAGGACATCAAGAAATAAGTTTTGTGGGCTCTAGA
Organism: Trichonephila inaurata madagascariensis; assembly: GCA_019973955.1. NCBI lineage: Eukaryota > Metazoa > Arthropoda > Arachnida > Araneae > Nephilidae > Trichonephila > Trichonephila inaurata. Next base: position 10,211 of record BMAV01022308.1, on the reverse strand, counting down.
TGTATGATCAAAAAAGCTATTTTGAATAAACACCAGTATATTTGTGATTTAAGTTTTGTTTAAATTGGAAACAATTGTAAATTCCCTCGAAAATAAGATTTTTTTTTCATTAAAACTGATTTAAAGATCAAAATATTATAAAGGAAAGCAATAAAAATGAAATTTATATACTTCATTTCAAGACGCGTTAATAAGTTGGAATTTTAAATTCATTGATACATATTTAAAATGATTTTTTTTATTTCTTTTTAACAGGTAATGTTTTACTCAAGGGTATTATAACTTATAAATTTTAAATTTGGGATTAAGCATCAAATATATGGGGTAGCCGAAAAAGTATTACACAAAAATTGGCAATTCCTGCATTATGAAGGAAATACATAGTTTTCATATTCAGCACGATGTGACGGGCTCATACGTCTTTTCTGTATCATGTCCTTTGGGTACTTTTGGGGCCAAGATTAATGGCAACTCTTTTCCAACCAAAACCCAAGAAGTGAAACGTAAAGGTCAAATGAAAATTAGATAGCTTTTAAATAACAGAAGTTTCAGCAAGTGAAATGGCAATTTGGGGAATGTTATGTGAGAGATTGATACAATTGTAAAAGGACGGTCAACAGAGGTTATTCCGAAGATAAAGCCATTAGGTCAAGAGGCATACCATTGCACTCGCTTAAAGACGCCACTCCCTAGTATCGGAGCTACGATTGGATTAAGTTAGGATTGACTATTTAATATTAGGACGTGTTATTATTGGAATTGAGATTAGGCGGGTTAGATATTGACAGTGGTCCGATTAAGGTTATTTCGATACTACTTGTATTGTGTGTTTGTTTATCGTAGATTCTCACATATATGACCATTATCTAATCTGTTAAAGGCTTAAGTTATAGTTCTTAATAAAGTCATATTCAGAGCATGGCTACTTCTCATTCTTTAGTTGACTCTACATCTGTAGCTCACGCAGAAAATCTAAGATAAGGTCACCCAAGGGGGGCCTTTTCACAACGAGTAAGGAAAAATTAGTTTTAAATGTAAGTGCGCTTATATATAAAGCACAATGTTTTTTTATTTAGAAGAATATGTGAATTCTAATAAATGATTAAAGCTTTGCATACATTTAAACTCGATATTGTGCAAGAAAATACAAATACTTTTCCCTTATAGATTTTGAAAGAACAAGTAATATAAAAAAAATTTTTAAGTCTATTCCTATTTCATTAAAAAAAGTTCTTGGCACCGTCTGTTTGGAGAAAAATCTAACTCCGTCAGAAATAAAGCAGGTAAATTTAAAATTAAAACGTAAAATTTAATTAATGAAATAATATTTGAAAAAAAATTGTATTAACATCAAGTGCCATCTACTGCAAGTGTAAAAATGTATTTTAACTTCAGTGGATGAATAGAAAGTATTTTATTAACGACTGATATTTTGAATATATATATATATATATATATATATATATATAATTAAATATATATTTTTATATATTTAAATATATATAATTTAATCACAACTAATAATCAATTAAAAAAATTGAAATTATATGAATCTTATAACATTAAATCCCATTTCAAAATATCTATGGCGAATATAGAAGATAAAATTCCAACGTTTTCAAACAAAATTAAAAAATTATAAAATAAAAATTTATAAAATATCCAAGTGCAACCTCGAACTTAGAACCGATAAGCGGGGTTAATCTAGTTTGATGGAGCCAACCTTCCCCCTATTGTAACTTGGTAATTTAATCGGAAAATATCCAATTCTCAAAAATTAAAAAATTAAAAAATTAAACTGTTCGTCATGGCATTCTGAAAGATATTATAACATTAAAATATTAAAATTCTAAAACAATTAAGTGCATAATATAAGTGAACCATCGAACACCAAAGATGACGCACCCATCTTTAAAATAGTTGTATAGGTAGAAAAAATGTCTAAAATCCGAAAGTTCAAATTAAAAACCCAGTATGTTCAGAAATGAATAGCGTAAATCATTAAAAACTCATTATATATATATATATATATATATATATAAATTGAATTAATATATATTGAAAAAGACAGCAATAACTATAACATAAACATTAACATCTATAACATTTCTCCTTGAGAGCCACAAAATGTATTCACCGATCTATCAATGATATGAAAAAATAATGTGGACATTTCCAAAGTAATACTCAAGTAGAATATTCCGCGAACAATTCACAAGTCCACAAAAGTCAATCAACTCACCCGACGCCCTTTGTTATTTATCTAATAGTTACCTAAAATACCACCCTAAGAACTCCCAATTCCCAACAAACCTAACTTTCTTAAAAACAAACAGACCACAATACCCCATTCTCTCTCTTCCAATACCCGCGAACAATACCTCCATCTAAAAGAGACTGATAGAAAAAAAATAACTCTTTTCCCAGTGAACCAGAGCGCATCTTTTCTTTGCGGCCCAATTCGTCCAGTCTTCCCAAACAAGACCTGAGACCTTTTCCTAATCTCATTTGCTCCGTTACCTAATAACGCCGCAATGCCCTTATTGGGTCCAGTCCCCAGGGAGCAGCCCGTTGTTAGTCCGGCCGCTGGACACTGAGCTTCAAGGTAGGCCCGCTTGATGGGATTAATGCCGAGCAAATGAAGTGGTGAGCAAACTGAAGAGCATTTTCTAAGAGGTACCCTCCCCACGTAGGCGCTGGACGGGAATAATGAGATGGACCTTGGAGTGGAATACTCTCACCTTCAAAGAACAGATAAATATTGGTTTAGTGAAAGTTCAGTTTAATGGAAAGTGGGAACGGTGTGCATACACTTCGACGGTATCGCTTCGAAGATCGTTATAGTTGAGTATGTTAATATAAATTGAAAGTATACAGCACGGGTAAGGTGATTTCTTCGTCCTGGTGTAGCAGTGGAATGATATTTTACAATGAAAGACCACATTGTGATGGGAATAATTTATCAATAAGTATATCGCTGAAAGGAAGGAAATTTCAATGCACTTATAAGTCAGTGTTCATTTTATACCCATTAAATTAATTTCATTTCTTTGATTCTCTCAAGTCTATGAGACAACAGAAATAATTCTATTTTTGTTTAATTCCACTCTATAAAGCAACATATTGGCTTTTCACGATGGACCTTATAATTTTCATTCCCTATCAACTGATGAGGAAGACACTTGAGCTGGTACCCCATTCTCCTAACTTCCCCACCATGCCAAAAGGACTTTGAGAATAGACAGATTAAACGTGTGCCAGTCCCTCTAAACAGTGTGTTTTCAATAGCATCAGGGCTCGAACTCATGATAGCCGCAATTGGCTAGTGGTCAAGGTAACTGACTCGTGGATGGTGTGTCATGAGTTCGAGTTAGTACCGCTAAAGTCCCACCGTGTACGGGAGCGATGCACGTTGAATCTGTCGAGAGCTCAAATGTCCTCCTGTTGGTGTGGTGGAATCGTTAGGAGAGGAGGTGCCAACTAAGGTGCCTTCCTCCTCAGTTGATAGAGAATGAAAATTACGAGGTCCGTCGACATAAGCCCTCGAGTAGCTGAACAGAGTGACGTTAATATTCACTTGAATATACAACTTATTGGCCAGGATTTCGTAAGTAGGATCACTCACGGCTGCGTAGCAATAGCAATGCCAATAAAGTTGGTGTTTACTCTAATTGCATTTGACCAAACAGAATGGTCTTCAGTGGAACTAAGACTCAAACTCACAAATCACCGGACACGAGTTCACGACCATGATAACTCAGCTAACACGAACGCAATAACGGTAGAAATGCCAGTAACGTTAGTGATTATTCTGATTGCATTTAACCAAACAGGCTGGTCTTCAGTGGAACTAAGACTCAAACTCACAACTCACCGGCAACGAGCTCATGACCATGATTACTCAGCTAACACGACCGCATAACGGTAGAAATGCCAGTAATGTTAGTACTTAATGTAATAACATTTGAGTGAACAAGCTGGTATGCAGTGACACTAGGACTCGAAATAACGACTCAATGACTACGAGTTCATGACCATGACCATTTGGCTACTGCGGCAGCAGGACAATAGAAATATCAGTAGTGTTAATGCTCACTCTAATTTCATTTGAGACATATACTATATACCAATTCATTACTCATTAATATTGCATGTTGTAGCTGCCCAAAAGCTATTGGCGATGGATCTCAGAACTTTGAACCACGGTCAAGTAATGAGAGCAGCACCTGAGCTGCCAATTCCCTCTTTAAAATTCCACATAACGCCAACGTAGGAACTGAGCCCCAACAGATATAACATGTATTAGCTCCTCTTAACCCTTTCAGGACCAGCGAAAGGAAAAAGAAGCGTTTCCCCAGGCCCGCCTGTTTGGAGAGTATACCCCCGCACGGGACTAGGCGAATTTCCCTGCTAAGCCTAGTTTCATTTGAAAATTCATACAAAATCTAAAATGCAATCAAATACGCTAAAATTTACATAATACTATCATTGATAATATCTGAATATACAGTATAAAAAGCTTTGCTATATTTTTAAAAAAAACAATTGCGAATTTTAAAGGAAATGTTTTTATTTTAATAAATAAAAGTATTATTTTCACTTTTTTTTGGCACGATGATTAAAATAAAATAGACGCAAAACTTAGAAAATACTATATAGCAAATATCAAACGATATATTTACTGTCACATAAATTTGTCGTGGCTTGAACTGATGCAAATATTTTAAATAACAGCTAATATATCGTTTTTTATTTTTAATTAATCCTTATAATGCATTTTGCTTTCTTTGTATCATATTAGTGTTATGTTTTCTGTTCTTATGGTTATGGAAATTCTAAATTCGATAGCAACGAAAAAGAACCGTTTGTTCTTACTGAATTAAAAATGAGTTATATATATTTAGAACAAATTTTTTTTTTTCGTTAAAAATGAGCGTTTGTTCTACGAAGATCTGCTTTTTAAATGCCTTTGAGAGTTAAAATCATTGTTGTAAATACGAAACACAAATAAAATAATTGATGAATATTATTATAAATGTTTGATGCCCAATTATCTGATAAGTGTTTCACATTTTTCCAACTTAATCAACACATAAACAGAAATACAGAGCATAATAAATCACGAACCCTTAAATGACCGATTATCTCGAAAAATTTAAACATGTACAGTTGTTTACATTCATAAATATTCGGAATGTATTTAAAAAAAAATCGAAGCCGAAAGCGCATATTGAAGTTCAAAGTTTTGTGAAAATTTATTCGAAAAAAAAACGTACTTTAATCGCCATCTAGTACCTTGTAAAAATTAATATAAAAACGTTCCAAACTCAAATCACACCGGTGTGATCATGGGTCTCACAGCAGGGAAAGCGCAATCACATAAATGATACCTTGGGTTCTGGAGGGAGAAATGCGTAATTCCATATGTGTGATCATGGTCCTGAACGGGTTAACGGGACAAATGATATTTAGTGACACCAGGACATGGAAAGGGAAGAAGGATATTTAGTGACACCAGGACATGGAAAGGGAAGAAGGATATTTAGTGACACCAGGACATGGAAAAGGAAGAAGAATATTTAGTGGCACCAGGACATTGAAAGGGAAGAAGGATATTTAGTGACACCAGGACACAAAAAATGAAGGACATTTTGTGAGACCAGGAATCTAAAAGGAAAGAAGGATATTTAATGACACTGGACTTGGACCCCCATCTTGACACAAATAACCTCGATCATGAATTTATGCGCACAGATAATTTCTAAGTAGTTTCTTCTGACACACTAACTACGAGTTCGTGGCTTCTGCCACCACATTCACAAATACAGAACGTATTCTTCTAAAAATTACGTTTGTAATATATTTTAAGGATACAATGTATAGACATACCCTATATTAAATTCAAAACTCAGGAGAACATATTGAATTTGTTCATTATTTTAAACGTTTTACTATCATTTGTGTTTTTATAACCCACTGAAAAACAGACTCTAAACAGCCTTCCTTTTTCGAAAATATTTCTGTTAATAAAGCTATACGAAACAGAAGTTTATTGCAAAACGTCTTGCTACTTTCAGATATTTTCAAATATATTTTATTTATACTCCAAATCATAATTTTTTTTATAAATATTTTGCAACAAATAATCTGGAAATATGGAAGCTTCAGTTACTTAAAGATATTCCATTTTTATGGTTAAATATATTACCTTTGAAACCATTTCCGGCAGCAACAAATTTATAAAATAAATATCTGAATAAAAAGATAGTATTTACTTCGATATATTCACTGAAATAAGTCATTATTTGACTGTGCTTAGAAGAAAATGTAGTCAAAAGGCTCTTTTTCCTGACATTGTAAAAGTTTATCCATATAGATTTCCCTTTCCGATTCCTATACTTTATTTGTTGAGCAAAAGCATCTGCTGATTCCACTCATTGGTTGGGATTGTACTCAGAAATGCAGCTATCAATAGCCAGTAACTAGCTAAGTTTATTTCTAGTATCTAGAGAAGTTGCATTGCTTTTGGAATAAGCAACAAATAAAAAGAGGAATATATTGATTTTTCCGCGAAGTAGTTTTTAACTTAATGGAAAATATTTCCCATCATTTTGTTTTGGATTCGAGGAAGTGTATATTTAACGTAGGATGAATAAATATATATATAAATAAACAGAGAATTTTAAAACTATACATTTTTAAGTTATATATTATTACTTTTAATTTCCTTCCATGCTGTCTACAGAAAAGATGTATAGAAAAAAACAAAAAATGTTATTTGTTTGGATTTCCAAATTGTTAACATTGTTCTGATTTCATAATATTTATAAGATCTTTCTCAAGTATTGAATTACATATAGGATTCCCAATTATATTTTAACTCCTCTTACGCAATAATAAGCCATATCTTAAACATTTTTATTCATATTAATTCAGTGCTTCTCAAACTTCCAATACTTGTGACCCAATTTTCAGTCATAATTTTTTTCGCACCCCCCTTCCCCATCCAAACAATAACAATGTATTGAATTCAATAATAATGTACTTAGATGTAAATCTACAATACAAATTTAGTTACAAACCGTACAAATTATCAAGATAAATATTATTTTTTTTACATAATTTCATATATGACAAGCCCATGAGGTCACTGGTAATTGTTAAACATGTTCTTAACTTGGCATTGTTAAATTAGTTATCATATACAGTGTACAGTACTGATACATTTATATAAACATATTATATCAGTGTAAATGAGTATTTTATTTTTATTATGTCATAATGTATTTTGTTTTGTTTCCTTTCAGTAAATAATTTTTAAATAATGTGTTATTTTTGACTTTTCGATATGCGCGTGCCCCCCTCGTTGGATTATCATGCCTCCCTAGGGGGACGCGCCCAGCAGTTTGAGAAACGCTGTACTAATTATAGATTTAAAATATGCGCTATTTATAATACTGTATTTACTTAAGTTATCATGAACTCTTCCTCAAGGATGTATGTGGGTGGAAAGAATTACGAGACTAATAAAATCAAACATTTTTATTACGATTATCAAATCGCTACCAAAATTCAAACTAAACGAAGGGAGTTGTTAACTTACTTATTAACTTAAACATCTATAACACGATTCAGTACATAAGTCTATCGCAGACTAATCTTCCTAACTTTTTTTTCGTCCGGTTATTTTTATTTTTTTAATTTTTTATTTGAACGAAGATAGCTTAAACGATTATAGATCCATAAATTCAGCGTAACAACATTCGCCGACTCCTCCAAACTGCCAACTTCACTTCACTTTTAATAGCAACTCATTTCAAATTTTGCATCACAGAGAATGTCAATCCAGAAATTTAGATATTGAGTGATAGCCGAAGCTCTATTTAACATCTATCTGAATGGTGGAGGCATGGTGACAGAACGACAAAAGATTTTCAATTGTTTGAGAGCCAATGTTAAGATCTTTTTTTTCAGTGGGTACTGTCTCATGTGAATACCTGCGGGAATGGGATTGCAGATGGTCTGGCCCTTAAGGTATCCGACTAGGTTGAAAAAGTGCTTTTTAGGTGTTTGATGTTTGGTGTTGTTTGGGTCATTAAGGAAAACATAAATTAATTATTGAGTAAGAAGGACTAATACACAAAACAAGAGAATTTTTTAAGTTCTTTTTACAGCATTTACTTTAACTAATAAAAACATTTTTTTAATCAGTTTTTTGAAGAATGAACTTTTCATGATAATTTGTGTGCCGAAAAACGGGATATCTTCTAAATAATTCAATCAAATGCAATGAAATTTATATCATATATGCTATGGGCCCTTCAGAGTGTAACAAACCTCTGGTTTTAAGACAGCTACATTTAATCACATTTTACAGCCATTTTTAGCTTAGACCATGCAGTAATTTTGAAGAAAAATCCTGACCAACAAATTTAAATGCCAATAAAATATTTATTTCTTAAAATATTTTTTATCCTGCGGTTTGTGACTCTTCAGAAGGATCAAGAAGTATATCAAAGGCGTTAAAATTGCATAATGTGCAATTTATTTTTATTTATCACGTTTTTCTTAACTTAAAAAATTTTGCTAAATTTTCCTAAAAATAATTTTTTTTTAAAAAAAAAAGGGCGATATACATGTTAGTTATTTAATAATTATGACTTTTTAAGCCTATTTATGTTCTTTAAAATAATAAAATTATTCAGAAAATCAATTTTTGAAAAAAACTATCTCCGAACCTAGTCGGATACCTTAAGGACAGCCATAAGGATTCTACACGTGGTGGCTGTCTTTCTTTTTCAGAAATTTCTATCTGGGTTAAACAAGAAATTAGTTCCTATGAGAGGCAATCCCCCGTATATGAGTGGAATGAAATAAACAGCCTTGGTGTTGTTTTGATAGGGTAAGCAGTAGGCGAGATTAAATGATTCCTGCTATGCTTCGCAGTGGACATACTCGAGCTCAATGGCTTGTAGCAAGTCTTAAAGTATACCCTCCTTGTCCGAATTGCAATATGACATATGTCTCTACTATCCACATCTTGGCCTGTATTGGTTGCCACAACAGCCAGTTGCTATCAAGTCCTGCTACAGTTCTTGTTTAAAAACGCATGGGTTCATGGACTTGATGTAGATATTTCTGTTGATCAAGTGGGTAAAGGTCAAGTGGGATCAAGTTTAATTAAAATTGGCTGATTACCTCACAATTACACATGTTTATAAAATATAGAAGTCAAATAACTTTTAGCTCTTCACACAAAAATGTAAAAATAATATGATATAGAAAATGCTCTCTTTTACACACAAAAAATTGTAAAAACTATTTCAAAATTTATTTATATTATAATGCAGTACGAATTAATAGTTTCGGGGGAAAACGCATATTTTGGATCAAATTTAAGCATACATTTTTGAAAATGAGAGATCGATTTTTTTAAACTCGAAATATGCTTTCAATATAGGCAGGGGATTAATACAAGTTAGATATTAAAATTCTAAAAGGATGATTTTAGATATGAAATGTTTAATAAATAAATTAATGCAAGCCTAAGTCATCAATAAATATGCGGGTTTAATTTAACTAAAGAAATGTGGCTTCCATTTTAAAAATTTCGTCAAGTTTTATGGTTAATTAGTTTTCAAATTAAAAAAAAATAATTTTAAAGCTTTGTACTTCTCATAAAAATTTCTATTTTATGAAAGGAAATTATAAAAAAAAATATACTCAATATTGACTGATACAAAAGCATGAAAAAATGTAAGATTAGCCTATTTGTTACTAAATTATAAATTCTATGAAATATTAATTAGACTGGTAAGTGCTGAAAAAGTTGTGCTTAATCTTTAGTTATATTTTTTTATTTTCCATTGTTCAAAATACACGAAAAAAAACATCTTATTTCAGCTTTTCATCATTGTTTAATGTTATTTTAGCTGGAAGCGTTACTTTTGTTTAAAATAAACGCAAAGTCACTGAATAAGAACAAAAAAGGCTTTATTTCTCCCATGGTTTCCGATGTCTACATGGGAACAAAGCCAAGTAGCCTCAAACTATGTTTTTTTAATGTTTTTCTTAAAAGCTGTAAAGAGTTGATACAAAGTTAGCGACCACGTTTAAAAATATTTGAAATATCCATTATTTTTTCTCTTTCATAAAAGAATGGGTTGTAATTTTTTTTAAAAGTCTTAAATGGATTTTAAGCTAAACATTGA
>BMAV01022307.1:295384-337254 GCA_019973955.1 Trichonephila inaurata madagascariensis | reverse complement strand
CCATATTTTACGACAACAGAGGGTAGCAATTTTAAGAAAAAAACGACAATAATTATTTAAATGAGTGGTAACTCTGAAAATAATGTGAATTTTTCAAAACTTCTAGTTGAGCCTCTGTAGAGAGGTCTGAGCTATATAAAGGCAAAATATTATTATAATAGAAGCATTTTTCACAAAAGGAGAACATTTGGAAAAAAGATTATTCTAAGTTAATTTTTTGCCAAAATATTGTATTTAAATATTTTTTTTTTTTCAAATATTCCTAAAAAAATTTTTTATATGTATTCTAATCTAAGTGACACTAAATATCATGGCAATTATCCATTTATGCGCTTTTTTAAAATCATGGTTCCAAACGTAGTCGGATACCTTAATTTAATCTCAGTGATCAATCGTCACGTTAAATCTTTCTCTTAATAAGTATTTATTCACAATAATTCAATAATGATACCTGTCAGTAACTATCTCACCTTATTTCTGGTTTGCATCCACTCCTACTCTCTATTCTAGCTAGAAAACTTCGATTATATATAGTAAACTTGTTTTGCATATCACGATTTCTTCCGAAGGGTTGGTTGTGAATAACGCGAATTGATAGCCCAAAGATTTCCCAAGAGGATTGGTGGAAGGATCGCGAATAGATCCGTCACAAAGTCTCTGTAATTTGACAAATTTTACAATATCAGGTTGTTTTTAAATTTTATAGAGTTCTAAGTTAGATCTTCTCCATGATCCATTCACCTGGATTCCACCAAGAATGCAGCGCAAAATCTTTCTCTTGAAAATTCCTAAAGTTTCTTCATCACGTAAAGTCAATGGCCAAGTCTCTGATGCTTAAGTCAGGACAGATCTTATAAAACTTTTGTAAAGAAGTAATTTAGTTCTTTATTTGAGAGAAAACTGGATTTTAAATAACTCTTCAAGAACATCTATTTGCAACAATGATTCTTTTATAAATTTCTGGGGCCCGCTCAGACTTTTTTCTGCTGAGCATAATTATTATAAAAATATATTAACAAACTTTGTATAAAGTGTTTTAAATGTTTTAATGTTATTTATTTATTTTACTGTTCATTTTATACTCGTACATATAAAATACTATGTTTAATTAAAGGTTTGGAAATTTTACATCGTCTGTTCTCTTTTTATGTTTGCTTTAAAATTTGATTTTTAAAAATTTAAATAATTTTATTTCCTTCTTTATAGTGGCTACAGTAACATGGTGGTTATGGTCTCGAACTCGATGTTGGAATGTCACAGGTTCGAGTCCTGGTGCCTTAGAAGACCTGCCTTGTAGAGAAGGCCGATTTACATAAAATCTATAGTGGTTCAATGTCCTCCCGTCGTTTTGTTGTGGTGGTTAGGAGAGGAGGTTGCCAGCTCATGTGTCGCCCTCGTCACTTGACCGAGGTTGAAAATTACGAACTCTTTCACTAACAACCTTCTTGTGGCTTTAATAATGCAACATTAATGTAATTCTCTCACTCTCTGGACCTTTTATATAGTTTAACGAGTTTTTTTTTAAATCATGTATACAAATGAATAAATATTGCTACAATCACAAAGGGAAGGTTTTGAAGTACAGTCGAACCTCCATATAACGAACCTCTATATAGCGAACTTTTTCCTGGAACCAAGAACATTTCACGATTTTCTTCACAAAATAACCTCCCTATAGCGAAGTACATTTTCTATATAACGAACTTTTTCTCCCTATTTTTGAAGTATTTCTGGAGACTTCGAGTTATTCTCTCTTTAGCACATTTTATGGACGTCATAAATCTTGAACTAGTTTTATTAGGTGCCTAACACGCCGAGAGCTATAAAATTCTGGGCATTTCATCCAAGAATGCATTTTTTAACCCCTATTGTCTAGTTCACTGGAAACATCTTCGATATCCCCTTTTACGCTCAGTGGAGTCTCGTGTCCTTGAACTAGTCTCCGTTCATTTGTAGTATTGATCCGTCGTACTGGTAACTTCGTTTCCTGTAGTTCGAAAACGTAAGTGCTTGAACATCAAAGAAAAAATTGAATTCTTCAGGAAGTGGATAAAGGCGTCAAAAGAAACTTTTCTTGCAGTTTTTCTTTCTTTTTTTTATAGGTAAGATATATAAAATAAATATATTTATATTAATTTACAAAAAGGTGTGAATATAGTGTTTATATATAGTGTTCATGAATTAAATTCTTTTTTTATGTGGTTTATGGAGAAAATTGAAAGATAAACCTCTATATAACGAATTTTCCATCTAACGAACTTTTTTTTCGGGGTTTAGTGACTTCGTTATATAGAGGCTCGACTGTATTCCTTTCAGGGTTAAACTTGAAAAATTTTATTGTAAAAATTCAATCACAATGATGAAAAATCTTAAAAAAAATATAGCTCTTGAAAGAAACAAAATTAAATGTATAATTTTTTGACCTGGAAGTCAAGTAAGATGCGTATAGACAAAAGTTCTTCCAGTTCCTTTGTAAATATTTTTCTATGAATGACACATTCCTCAGGGTGTTCTCGCTCAAAATTGGGGTGAAACCGAGCCAAATTATACTGTCACCTGTATGATGCTCAAAGCTACGGCTAACGACATGCGTCTCTTAGCCCTTTACCATGATGAATTTTGTGGGCCTTGATCTGGCTTTTGCCGATCAGGTGGCATTAGTAACGACAACATTTTATATGAAACCAGGGGTGGCTCTAGGGCCGGACCCTTGTCCGGGGCGGCAAATTTTTAGGGCGACATTTGGATCAAATTTGAAATATATATATATATATATATATATTGTCACGGAGTTCGAAAGAAGTACACCGTTCAGTTAAGCAACCAATTAGATTTATTCTAACGAGGAAGCTCGATACAACACTGGACTGAGAACACGCCCAACTAGCGACGTACTCGGCTTTTATACACTTACCGAATATTCGGGAAATATCCAGTATGCACTCTAAAGAATGATCTAGATTCATCTAGATCCCAGACAAACAATACGTTAATAATGAAAACAAAAATTCCAGACGCTCTGCCGACTGGACTGTCGGGACTTGTAGCAAATTATGTGTGCGGCAATATTTACAAAAAAATTTATATATTTTCTGAAATATTATTGGGTCTGAATTTGGTATTTCATTCAACGTATCATATATCTTTTTTTTTATATTCTATACTCTGTATATTTAATGACAGTTTTCTTTTATGTTGAAACTTGAAGGGTTCGAGGCGGGAGTATATGTTAAATCAATGAAATTTGATATATATATTATTCACTTTCTCCCCATCCCGGAGTGAGGTCAGAACGGAAATTCCTTTCACGTTTACGATGTACAGTTTCAGCTATCCAAAAGGGGACAAGGGTAATAAGAAGTTTTGATAGATAGAGAGCCACAGGAGATGTTTTATTTTAGTATTGAGTGTAGTTATTATAAGTTAAAACAAACGCTTGTGATCCCCACCATTAGTAGACTGTTTTACGAAGAAATTGGCCGGCTTAAATAGACGATTCCTTCTCTTTCATTTCACTCGTTTGAAATAATAACAAGTAATTATGTCTTTAATTTCGAATTATTTTGAATTTTTTAAGACTTCTAATATCTATATATCTCTCTCTCTCTCTCTATATATATATATATAGAGAGAGAGGCGACATTTTCCATTTTTGTCTGGGGTGGCAAAACTGCTGGAGCCAGCCCTGATGAAGCATATAGTGGTTACTGACGCTGACTGTAGTGCCGTCGGGCCTGGTTTTGTATCCCGGACAGTGGCGCACACAAGGGGGGGGGCCCGGGGGGGCCGGTCCCCCCAAAGCCCTTGATTTTTTCCCCGATTGATTACAATTCTAAGTATATAGTACGTAAAATTTAATTAAATATTTGTTATTAATGATTAGTTTTATTAATTAATGCTAATTATTTATTCAATAATTAGTTTTTTACTGTGTTTTTTTCGCGAAAATCGACAAAATCAAAAGGAGCATGACACAAGAAGGGTGAACTTTCGACCCCGGAACCCCCTCCCCTTGAAATATTCCTGTGTGCGCTACTGATCCCGGAGCTGGCATAAATGCTTGTAAATGAAGAGTGCCTTTGCGGCATGGGGGTACTCTAAATAGTCATCAAGCAGCAAGTCCTCATGTGAGGTTGATGGAATTGGAAGAGAGATGGGAAGCCCCTGACCATCCCCAAGGTGTTCTCCCTCAATACTGGGGTGGAGCAGAGCCAAATCGCACTGTCACATGTACTGTGCTCAAAGCTGCGGTTAACGACAGACGTAAATATAGCCCCTTGCCATCGATGAATTTCGTGAGCCTTGCTCTAATGTTACTGTCGATCAGCTGGCAAAAGAAACAACAGAATTTTTCGCCAGAGTATAGATTTTTATACTACTCGAGAATGTATTGCAGAGATGTCAATAATTGCAATTTTCTAATGTATAAAAGAAAGAAAATGAAAGCAATTTTAAAACATTAAAAGAGAGACTAAACTATTAAAAATGAGTAAATTTCTTTCAATAAATTGATTAAACCAATATTTAAATTGAGCTTAAAAGAATATGTTTAAAACAAAAACGTTTCTGTTCTTCCCGATCTGTGATTTTGTTCTTTAAATATTTCTCAAAATGATTGACTGCATATAAAGCCTGAATTCGTCTGCAGTAATTTACTAAATAATTATTTATACTGATAACTTTTGTACAATATGAGGAGCATTCATTCATAACACAGAAATGTGTTTTATTTGGTCGAAACTTTAATTTAATATAGTTTTTACACTATGAAAGCCATTCTCAAAATGTTCTTTGAATTGTTGATTTCTACATGAATAACCTATTAACTAAAGATAATATTACCGTAAAAAATAGTCAAAGGAATGGGTCTGAATCATACAAAAATATAAATTTTAATTTGGATAGTCGAATGAGATCTTGTAATTCTGAACTGCGTCACCAGTAGATGTAACTTTATATCTGACCGTATATAAATTTAAGTAAAAACATGTTACGAAATTATAATTATTTGAAAGGGAGAAAAGGTGACTTTTTTTAATCGTTATATTTGATCAACCCTCTTTATTGTTACTGATAAACTTTTAATTATTAAGTTTAAAAAATATTAAATAACTTTTCATGGTATTTAGAGAGCAGGAAAATATTCAGTTATAATTAATTATATTTCATTTCAGTAAATTAATTTATTTTAGCATTTTCAACATCATAATATAAGTAAATAATAAATGTATATTATACCATGTAAAACAAATAATATATAAAAAAAAATTTAAGTCAATTCCTACTTAGATCAACAAAGAACAATTTTATTTTAGCTACTTTTTATTAAATAGTTACAATTAATATAAATATGTATATTCATAGGACAGAATCACAACATTAAGTGGTAATTAATTTTTATTAATTATCGTTAAAGTGTCGTATTGTCATCCAAAACAATCGTGTATATCAAATCTCAGTTCAACTGAATGCTATAAAACGTGAGGAAAAAAAAACCTTTTCAAGTTTTGACCCACGTCGCCAAAAATGATGCCAACGTGGCTGTATTTATAATTCTTTAAATAATTACTTTTAATCACTGAATTTTAATTAATAAAAATTAAATTATTGTATTGACATCCAAAATAATCGTGTATATAAAATTTCAGCTCGAATAAGCGCTTTAAAATGTATTTTATTGACGATTGAAAATTCTTCCAAGATAAATAAATATATTGTTACGAATTTTGTGTAAATAGTGTAAATAATTTGTATTTGAGTTTTTAATGCATTTATATTACTCTATGTTATGTTTTTATTTCATGTTAAAAATCATACCATTCACAAGCAATGCCGCCCCTTACGTTATAATGGCGATTCAATGAGAACTTGGCGAAATCTTGGCGCTAGAGCCAAGTTGGCATCGTTTTTGGCGGCCAATTTGGCAATCATTTTGGCGTCATTGGCGACCATGTTGGCGAGTTCGGAACCCTCTGGAATCTTCTAGAAAGTAGTGGATCTCTCCATTAATGTCACGAGCGGCTATATTTCTGGGTTTCGGTCGCGCCTATAAATAAGATGCTCGCCGGGACGGCGGGGAGTCTGAATTAAACCAGCGAGTAGTGAGGATTGTTTTGACTGGCGATTAGCTCGGCTGTGCTTGTGAATATCTTTTACGTACGTGTATTTTTAAACACTGGTTATTGTGTTTGATTGCTGTTGAAGGTGTGAAGACCTTCGGAGATTTACTCTGTGAATATTGCTGCTGAATCCTGTATTTAAAGGATTGGATTTTTGTTAATAAATTCGCATCGCTCTTGAAGAACTGTTTATTTTCTTTGTGATTGTTCTGCATAAATATAACATCTATGTAACAATATAGATAGTGTGAGCTAATAATAGGAACTGAAAAAGATAAGAGAGAAAAGGTTTGGAAACTGGGTTTATTTATTCAATACTATTTTATAAAATAAAGTTCTTCAATTTTTATTTTATGTTTAAATAACAAGATTTCTTAACTTTAAAAAAATTTACTAATTGATTCAAAGTAAAATTGGAAATGTTATTTAAAAAAAATTTCATACGTAAAGAAACTTATCTCTTTCCAACTACACTCTCTCAAATTATTATTCTAAGACAGGTTGAAAATTTCTAATACCGAAATAAGCCCAAAACTGACATTAGAAATTATTTATTCTTTTTGAAGTTATACTTCTTTTGGGGCGTTAGAGAACTAGGATGAGGGTGAATTTTTACCATGCGCGCGCACACCGTCACGGATGTGAAAATGCTTTGTCTGGTAATATATAAAACGTTACAGATCCTTGCGGCCTTCCGTGAAGAAGGGGACACTCGAGTTTGAACCGGAGACCTCTCAATCTGCAGTCGAATACTTTACCGCTGAGCTATACACCCGCATCAATGAACATTTGCTTTGCGAACACATCATTCCCGCCTTCGAAATTCTGAAAAAAAAAAAAACATTTATCTTCACTTCCCTGAAGGGGGCACCTTGGTTTGAATCGGGGACCTTTCGATTAGCTGTCGAATGCTCTACCACTGAGCTATACCCTCCGTGTCTGAGAATCATTGCTTTGCGCTGATTTGTGACGTCATTACTAGAAGGGAGAGATCGTCTTTCGCCTACGGAGCTTCTCTGATGCATTTGTTTGAACACTTTTTGTTACTAAACCAAACATACTTACAGGAAATTTTTAAAAAATTAGTAAATTAATCTTTAAATTGTGTTTCATGTACATAAAATATAAGAGTAAATATTAGTTTACCTACTTAAATAACAATTGCAAGTATATGATTATAGATGTATTTACTACGAACGCATTGCGATGAACATAAACACATTTATTACATTGTAACAAATTATAAGAGCCTTTTGTATTCGTATATTTATTTTTGAAGTTATCCTTCTTTTTGGGCGTTAGGGAAATAGGATGAGGGTTAATTTTTACGATCGCGCGCGCACACCGTTGTCTAATATTTTAACATGTCACTTTTTTGGTGCTATGGGACTAATATTTGGGGGATCATAATAACTATTGTTATAAACCATATCTGTTGGGACGCATCCCCCTTGTGTATTCCCCCATCTACAGCTTTTCGGCCAATATCTCGGTACCCGAGCCTCACAGTCCATTCGGACCTGGCTCATTCGATCTCTCTCTATCTGCTCTTCCAGTTATTATAATTTCATGTTCATAGATCTATTTCTTTCATAGTTTTTAATTGTCTTAAATTTTTTTAATTTGTTTAAATTCACAATATCTTGGCTCCTGTTCGAGTCTCGAACTTGAGATTTGAACCAAGTGTTCCACTCGTCGAGACCCATCCAGTCATCTGCTTCATTCCCATTGTGTAGGCATGGGGAGGACTTAAGCACTAAAATATCATGCTCCTATGTTAATCCTATAGGGACTGGAAAAAATTTCACCTCCCCCCTAAAAATTGAGCTTGAAACTTGATTTTTGGAGGTCCGCCATATTTTTACATTAGCGCGAGCTTTATGTGGAATTGGCCTCCTCCCCTTACAGGGCTTCCCCAGAAATAACTCGAATCCTATGCCATCTTGGTCGACCGCACGGGCTGGATTCGATTGTTTTTTCTATGAGCATCCTAGATATATTTTTTCAGGACCATAGCCCCATTTCTTTACCCACATTTAACATTTTAAAATTATTTTAAAGTTATAATTTTTTTAAAATCCCGCATAGCTCCGAGAATTTTTGAGATTCGTTAATGAAACTCGGACCATAGGTTCTCCTCGTTGAGCTGTTTCATCTGTTATAATTCGTGTGTGGATAGTGGGCTTAGGAGGGGCGTTATCACTAAAATTAGAATCCCCATGTTTTTCCTATGGGGTTCGATCTTTTGATGACGTAACGATGTTACAGAGATAGAAGGATGAAACTTTGGGATCACCTACTACTCTGTGTATCGTTGGGATGTACGTGGCCATTTACGTCACAGTTGTTCCGCTCCGGGGGGGGGAGTTAATTTCGTTTTCCTTTCCCGAGCTAGCGCCACCCCATTTGCAACTACAAACCCCGAGCCGGTTCTACTGGATTCCTCTTGTGTTTGCTCACAACCAGGGCCAGTTTCGAATTGCTGGGTGCCCTGCTTCTATTTTATTTATTTGTTTTAAATTGTTGTAATTATTTTAAAATGACCATAACTCGGGGGCTCTTCAGGCGGATGTCTCAGGAACGATTCTTCCCGCCGAAACATTCAATATGAGATCTCAGATGTTACATTTGGCTCACTTCTTCTCCAGATACAGTCTGATACCCCCCCCATGTTATTGGTCCTATTGTCCCTGTGTGGGGGTGTTTAAATTTATTTAAATCATGATTATCTCAGGTTTGGCTGGTCCAATTGACTGAAGGTTAGTATCGTTCAACTCTGCTCGTGACCGCCTTTCGAAATTGGCCCAGCTTGCCCTGCTAAAGATTTTTAAATAGATTTTAATCTTCTTACGCCAAAGAAGTATAACTTCTTACCAGGGCCGGCTCTAGAAGTTTTGCCACCCCGGACAAAAATGGAAAATTCCGCCCCTCTCTTCAATGCCACCCCCTCTCTTTCTTTATATATATATATATATGCATTATTTTAAGTCTTAAAAAATTTAAAACAATTCGAAATTAAGGACATGTAATTACTTGTCATTATTTAAAACGAGTGAAACTTAAGAGAAGGAATCGTCCATTTAAGCAGGCCAATTTCTTCGAAAAAGAGTCTACTGATGGTGGGGATTACAAGCGTTTGTTTTAATTTATAGTAACTACACTCAAGACTAAAATAAACATCTTCTGTGGCTCTCTATCTTCCAAAACCTTTTATTATCCTTGTCCCCTTTTGGGTTGCTGACACAGACATCGTAAGGGTAAAAGGAATGTCCGTTGTCATCTCACTCTGGGATGGGGAGAATGTTACTAGTGAAAGATGTGGGAACATATAAAATTTCTTGCTGTAACATATGCTCCAGCCTGGAAACATTCAAGTATCAACATAAAAGGAAATTGTCATTAAATCTAGCGAGCACAAAATAAAAAAAAATAAGATACATTAAATGAAATATCAAATTGACACCCAATAATATTCCAGAAAATAAATAAAAAATTTTGTTACAAAAAAATATTATTCAATTTCGATCCAAATGCTTCCCCTAAAATTTGCCGCTCCAGGCAGGGATCCGGTTTGTCCGGCCGTAGAGCCGCCCCTGTTCTTACTTGCGTATCTAAGTACACACACACTTTTTTTTATGTATTCCCATTAAAAGGTGTAATTGTATTCCGGACTTTATTATATTATGGAAGAATCGCACAATTTCTAACTCATTTTCTCTAACTCAGTCAAGTTGTCAAACGAATGAAGATCTTATAGATGGGCAGCCACATTTGAATGATACTTACTCTGTTTGGTGACGTTGGCGCATTTTGAACTGGGTTCAAACTCGGATATTGAAGACTTCTTCAGAATACATACTACTGTATTTATTCGAATGTAAGACGCAACATTTTCTCCAATGACAATGTTATCGAATATCGGGTGCTAACTAAATAAAGAACCTTAATAACTTCCGATAAACATGCAACTATGACAACTGTTCTCTAAGAAAGAAACTAGAGAAATATTAGAAGCTCTTCCACACAAAATTCATTTTTACAGATACGAAAGTCCTGAACCTCAAATATTTAGCGCATATATTATTCATATAATTCAAGAAAGTTTTAAAATCTTTTATTAAAACTAGGGAAATTTGATATTCAACAGATGAAAATTAGACCTGCAAAAGGAAGGAAATCTTATCTAGTTTTGGTTTACTTCCATTTACAAAAGTATCCATAGAAACCTTGCAGAAATTAAGTTTTTAAGAATAACCATAGGAAATTAATCATTGAAAATAATCTCATCTTGAAATTATTGCTATACTTAGAAAGAGAAAGGAAAATCTGTTCTTAATTGTGTAAAAAACAAAGCTCTTAAAACAGAAGATTTTTTTATTTTTCATTTCATGCAGATAGTACTTCATATTCCGTAAAACACTTCTAAAAAATCCACTTTTTACTGATCTATTTTAATTATATTCATATTTGGTTGCATTTCATGAATATTTTCAACTCCCAGAAGTAAAAATTTTCCCATGTTTATAATGAAAATAACAAATACTTGGTTCTTTACGTTTTGTTATTTAACATCCCAAAAATGTGTCGGTTAAGTAAGTTTATGGGAGGAAGTATTTTAATCAGAAAAAAGATATTTCCCTTTTGAATTTTTGCTTTTTATAAGTTTGTAGCATTTTTCCTCAAAGAGAAGTATTTACTTTCCAAATCTATCCTTTACCCGGCGTTAAATCTAAAGCAAATTTTTTAAAAAATAAAGTTTCATTTCATGAGATGTTCATCGTTTCCGATTTTGACTACCATTATAGGATATGATTCATTGAGAAATTCTGAAAAAAATTATCTTTAGCAAGGGAATTTAGTTTAATTTTATAATTCTCGAAAAGCTTCGCTTACAAAAAGAAATTTATTTTGCAGTTTCTCATAAACGTTAAGTGATGTAAAAAAAGATGTATACAACTCGTGTTTGGATACCTACCGGCGTTTGAGGAAACTCACTAGACTTCAATCGTCACGATTTACTGTGTACTTCTATGAATGAAAAGTTAGCTCTGTAATTATTTCTCTCGTAATTCTAAGGTTTGTCAAAACTTTTATTTATATCTTACGCACATTAAGCATTATTTGTTTGTCCATAGGTATTGCTTTAGCTTTATTTAGAGATTCAAAATTCAAAGAGAAAAAAAGATTAATTACTCTTTTCAGTATGTAATTTCAGTAGTTTTCAAAGACAAAAATTAATTCTTTTACAAAAAAAAAGTTCTTTTGTGAAATATTTCTTGACATTTTTTTCAAAAATTGTTAAAAGTTTTTGTTTATAGTTAGTTAAATTGTTAAAATTGCTCTTTCCCAAAAATCTTTTATGAAATAGCATGCTGTAAAATCGAATTTTGATTCGCATTGTCGCTGCAAATATTTTCTTATATTAAATGTTATAAAAAAATTAAGCTGTGCAAAATCGTAATAGAATTATTTTGAAACTTTTTTTTGTTCTTGGTACATATTTTCAGTGGATAGTCTTGTATGAAAATACGAGTGACTGCACATCGTTCAATTATGTTAAGAATGACTGTGCACATCATTTGCAATTATATTAATGCGGATTATTTTCCATGCTGAGAATGCATTTTCATTCGTTTATTTTCCATGTAAACTTTTGCGGCTTCCTAAATTTTATTTTAAGCAGGTATTAAACTTTTTATTTTAATGTCTTTAAAATATGCATTAGGAAGTTTCAATTTTAATTCTGATAAACAAAAACTGTTTTCATATTTTTATGAGAAACAATATATATATATATTATTTTTAAACTGTTATTTATTTGCTAATGAAAAGGATTAATAACTTTTAAAAGCACTTTCTGATACTTATTTCAATACTTGTAATTCTTGAATTTTTTTTATCAGGTATTTTGGATTGGAATTGTCTACACATTATCATAGAAAGGATGAGAATGAATAAGTATATTGCTATTTGGTAGGTATAAGTTATTCTATTATTTGAGAGTTAATTTTTTTATAATATACATATATATTTTCATAATTCATTTCTGAGAATTAGACAAATATTGTTATCCATATTACTTTAGATGTATGTATACATTTTTTCAAATCCACATTGTGTTTAGCTTTATAATTTTTCTCATTTTTGACAAAAATGATCAATTTTGTTAACATGTATTAAAATTGTATTTAAAATGCTGAATTTATATACAATTTTTTTAAAAAAAAAACAAAGATTTAGGAATTAAATTTTTTTTTGATTCTATAATTTTATTAAAAAAATATAGTGTTCTTCCATATTAAATAAGTTATTTGAATAGTCTATTTTTACATAAGTACTTGGAATTTTGACTAAACTGAACAATATGATTAATCAACATATTAATTTTTCGATTTTTAATCATTGTTTTGATGTGTTAAACATGCAAAAGTTATGCAGAAATTATTAATTTTTAAATTCATGCTATTTTAGTCAATAGACCTATGTAAATAAATATTAACATAAACTGTGTGCAATATTCTTTTATATTATGCATTAACAAGTAATTAAAATTTTTTTGTGTTAATTATTTTTCTTTTTAATTGTTGGTTTTAGATTGTATAGTGTCTCAAAAGTATTTTCGTACATTTAAAAAAGTTGTAGAAATCTTACTTTAGCCTAAGATTAAAATTTAAATATACTATCCAATTTTATTTTAAAAATTCTCCATGTGATTTAAAATGAGGCTCATTTTTTTATTTTTATTTTTTTTTTATTTATTTTTTTTTTGTAAGTATTTATTCAATTTATTTATAAAAGAATTAAAACACAGGAAGGTGGAGGACAAAATGCATTACAAAAGTAATATTACATAAAAACATTTTTAGATGAATTCCATTTATAGAAACATTGTCTGTTGCTTTTTATTTCTCTTTTAAGCATTGTGGGGGCATACAGAACGGTGTTTCTGTATGCCCCCTTTTTTGTATGAAACCTTGTTTTCTTTAAAATATTCTTTTCTTTTATCATACTATCTAAAAATGGCTTTCAGTTGTGAAGAGATAATGGAAAGTGTTCGAAAATTGATTGTTTTTCACTTCATTCTAAGTAAATCAGTTTGGAACATTGCAAAATTAGTAAATGTTCCTCATTCAATGCAGTATGTGATAAATTGTTTTAAAGAAGGAAATACAATTGGAAACAAGTAAAAAAAAAAGACGTCCAAAGAAGTTAACTCAATGTGGTCAGCGATTTATTGCTAGAAAATTTATTAAAAACTTCATGTTAGAGTGCTGCAAAAATTTTTACGGAATTAGCTGAAAGATTTTCTCCCTCAGTTTCATCTGAACTTAAAGAATACTCAGATCATTGGTATTACACAGGCATTGTGCTCAAAGAAAATTTTTTTGTAAGTATAAATAGAAAACTTTCAATTTTCATTTCCTAAATCCATGATAAGCAAGTCTGAAACATGGTGAAATAATGATGGTGAGAATCAAATGAAAGCAAATTTAATCTTTTTGGCTCTGACAGGTATATAATAGTACTAAGAAGAAAAAAAATTGAACTGAATCCCTAGAATTTAGATGGAACTGCAAAGCATGGTAATAAAAGTTTTTATGCACAGATATGTCAGTTTCATGATTAGGTGATTTGGTATTTATTGATGGTTTTGTGATCAGAGATGTCTTAAGGCATGGGCCAACAAGGTCCAGGGCCTCGTCTTGTTCTCGACTCAACCTTTATAAGATTGTAATCCAAATGTTATTTTTGGTTGTATTTTCCAAAAAACTGGGAATTTTGGATGATATGTCAATTGGCTATATGTGATGACTGTTGTCCACGAATAGGCCAAGGCGTCTTGAAGGACCAGGCAGCGACAGAGTTTTGATGTCACGAAAGGAGGGAATGCTTTGCGAGTCGCAGTGGCTGTCAGGAATACAAAGCTTACACCATTTATTTCTTTTCATGTCGTAGACTAATATTTCCACATTTATATTGATTATTTTTTATAATTCTCATTTAGAATATTTTTAGATGGAAGTTATGTATTAATATGTTAGAAAGATGTCTAATATTTTCCAGGAAAAAGGGGGAAATATCACTCGTGAAAGACTCGTAACAATGTAAGAAACATCTAAGTAAAAACTGACTCAATATAAAATATTTTCAATCAGATAAAATAACAAAAGCAACATTTACTTGCAAAGAAAATATAAAAAGTAAAGCATTAGAGGTATATTAATAAAAAAAAAACATGTGAATTTAGCAACATTTTGCAGTAATCAATGAATCATGATAAAGGTTAAATGTATGCAAAAATATATACAAATGCAAAATTCATGCAAAATATATACAAATAAAGAGTGCAATTCATGTAAAAATATATACAAATATAGAAATGACAAACAGTTTTAGATACCACAGTAATTATACTGCAAAAATAGATTCTAGATTATGCATTAGGAAATATGCACATTAGAAAAGAATACTTTACCTGTAAATCTGGCAAAAAGAAAAAACTTTTCATAGAATATATCATTAATGAGGCAATGTACTGATTACTTTGAAGTTTTGAATCATTTGGATTTGTACTGGTATTATTCAAACCAATTTTTACATTATTTTTTTATGTGTTACAAATAAGTATTACGTCTAGGTAAAAATATTTAAAAATCAAACAAAATTTTTTTAAATTAAAAAAATAGTATTTTACGTTTAATATCCTTCGAATGTGCTAAAATCTTCATGAAAATGATTTAAACGAATAATGTAAATAAATAGAATTTTTCTTTAAGTAATAGTTATGTGAACTATTTTAAACATGTGTGTAAAATCTATTTTGAATAAAAAAATGAAGTATAAGGAAGTACATGTACATTGAATAATATACCAATCGATGATTGAATATTTAAATAAAACAGTGAAATATAAAAAGCAACATTGATCTAACTGGCCTTAAATTTCTTTATTTTTTGATTATTCTTCACCGTTAAAATTTCTTCATTGCACTTTTTTGAATAATTATTTAAGCATATATTCCCGAATGTAATGAATATTTCTGAAAAATATGAAAATGCAGGTGCGTTACACTTTACACAAGATGAATGAAACGAATGCGAGACATTCCACAACTCGTATAATTCCAAGTATGCTTCTGTTGTGCTTGTAAACAGATAATTGGCCATTCACTTTCAAAATTGATCTCTTTATTTGAAAGAAATACACATTTGCAATCGGAGCATCCGAATTTTATATTATGCACGCATAACCCGTAATGTACATTAAAATTTTATTCTCTTTTATTGAGATATCCTCTAATTTATTTGAATTGTTTAATATTTCGTTAAAATCCTTAATATCTACTTTAACATTAAATATCTCTCCTGAATAATTTGAAATTAAATTTTTCAGTGAAATAGTACCATATTTATCCGAAAACCGCAATTATTTTTCAGCTTGCAAAATTTTTCCTGTATTACAAATTTAAACATACTTTTCTTAAGATTGAATAGCCATAACATGACGAACAGAATTAATAAAGCAAATTTCATCAAAAACATTAACCGTATTAAGAATATTTAGCAATTCGCTGAAATATGTTAATCAATATGTCATCCCATTCAAATAGGATGGACAGCCAAGAAAATGTAAGGATATGTATCTTATATATTTGATGAACAGTTGGGTACATAACAATAACGAGACATTACTATAAGGTTATGTTATTAATAAAACTTTTAATATTTTTAAGATATGGATTTGATCGATTAAAAAATTATATAAATTTAAACGACAATTTCTCATAGAATAACATATCTTAATTTGCAAATAACTAGTGATGTTGGCATAAATGCATCAGTTTATTGTACTCAGTTATCTTCAAAACTAAAAATAAATTCAATAATGACTCAAGAATAAAGTTATACAATAATATAAATATTCTACCTTTCTTTATATCCAATGGTATTGCTGATGTTATGTTCACTACATTTCATATATAAAAACACGTGGCACTATACACGTGTAAAGCACTATATCACAAGTTTTAATGGAAGGCTGGTGAAGTGATGGTCGAACGCGGGGAAAATCGTCCCTCCTTTGATCATGTGACTTGTTTTGGGCGGGTTTTCTGCCGCAGCCTTCAGAATCAAGATAGCCTTGCCTAGGCCTACCACCATACATCATCATTACTCATACAGTCAAAAGGCAGTCATCGGTCGAGCTGATTTGTTCGATTGTAAGTCATGCACATTTAATTGTTTTGAGTTATTGTTTGTACAAATATTTAACAAAGTATACTATGAACTGTTTACTTTTAAAGGTCAGGGATGGTGCCTACATTTGTGTAGGGGCTCTGGGCCTACTTTTGAGAGGCCCTCAGAAGTCCCACACATGAAGTTCCCATGGCCTCAAGAAGTCTTGAGATGTACCTGATTGCGAATCATGAACTTCTTTATTTAAATGTTTTTAGGCACAGTTTGAAAATATCTGTCTAAAATTTGGGTATTGGAGTTGTCTTCTTTTTTAAAAAATGAAGATAATGACCCCAATCCCACTGCTCACAATGCATGCCTCTTGTGCCCATCAGATGAAAAGGATTAAATTGGAAAAAAGTTGATTTGGAAAGAACTTGAAGTTAGTGTTAGACCTAGCATAGAAACAAATTGTGAATTAAAAACAGTAATCACGAAAGAATAGAGGAACTTTGATTCAGAAATTTTAAAAAATAGGGAAATCAATGTTGAGACAATTAAAAGCTGCTTTGGATTCTAAGAGAGGATATCCTACTATTTATTAAATTAAGGGAAAAGATACTGTTGTTAAAACTATGTTGACTTTTTTATGTATATGAAAACTTTTGTGATGTAACTTTTTTAGTAACTTTTTATTAGTTTTTCAAAATAAGTCATACTTTGTTTTGGAAATTTCTTATGTTATTTCACTGAGAACAAGTTGCAGATATTATTTAAAAAATGTGAGTTGGATATATTAATTTTTATTGGTCAATAACATATTTTATAGAAGATTGTTAGTATACAAACACTTTTGAAAGCCACTGTATGTAATCTTAATCTTGCAAAGCCTGATATTGTTTTGCAATCTTTTGTAAGATCTTTCTTAGAAGGGGGGGGGGGGCTAAAAACCGAATTTCGTGGGGGCCCTAATATTCTCCATTATGTCACTGAAAACTAGGTAGATGTCCCTTTCTTGTGTGTGTCCTGCTTTTTTTATAGTTAAAATATCTCCTGCTGTGGATAGCTTATTGGAAATTTGCTTATTGTTTAAATGGTTCTAGTAATCAGAATGGCAACAGAAAGACTTGTGCTAGCCCAGCTATTAAAATCACTGATTTGTGGCTTTTTAATTGTGGATTTGAGTTTCAGTTCTATCTTTTTTTCTATGCACTATTATGTATTAATGTCATTACAAAATTTATTGATAAAAAAAAGCATATTAACTGTTAAGCCCCTTTCTTCTCTCTCCTGTCAATATCACAGCATGAAATTTCCTTCTCCATTTATCATGCCCATGATATTTCTGGGCTAGAGTGTGTTCAAAAGTAATGCACTTAAAATATTAAAACTATCCCTTTCTTATGGCTGGAATCATGTTTATTTCTCACCAGATGTCAGTACCAGATTATTAGTAACGTGTTTGGAGATATTTTATTTTAAACTAGATATTAGCATAATTAAACATATATATTAGCGATATGTTTTTGTAATCTTAGCTCAGTTACTTAGTTCCACTTTTCATGAATACATGTGGGTTGCGTTCTGAGATAAAATTTATATATTTTTTAATATTGTATTCATTATGGAGTTAGTCAGGAAATGAATAGGATTTTACTTTAACTATAAATGGATCCAAGAGTGTGTGATTAGTTCGGTTAATGAATCTGAGAGCAGTGATGATGGATCTGTACTGTTACGTGTGATGTTGGCTTTTTATCTTATGCTTTGAAATTTATCGCTCAAGAAAAAATTAATATATATATATATATATAAATATGTATATATCCTTACTAATATTATAAACGTGAAAGTTTGTGTGGATGTTTGGTACTCTTTCACACAAAAACAACTGAATGGATTTTAATGAAATGTTACAATAATATAGCTTATACATCAGAATAACACATAGGCTGTAAGTGATATATTATGTGAAGTGTCCAAAATATAACGATAACTGTCAAGAAAGTAGGAAAAAATTCTGCCATCTGCAGATAATCCCGCGACAGCATATATCTTTTATGCGTGAAGCAAAACTTTGCTTTTTGTTTTGTCTATGCCAGGCGCCAGGAACTGCGAAAGCTTGAACAGGCAGAGTGTGAAGCTCATTACAATTTTAACATAAAATAAATACAACAAAAAGTAATATTAATGTTCGTCCTATTTTTTTCTCTTACCTGTATCACTTGCATGGTGCTGTGAAGATTGACTCACCATTTACGCACTAATAACTTAATGCCCCGGGAGCAATTTGCTTCTCGTAAGGGTCACTACTGTTGACCAAATTTTATACTTTAAACAGTGCGTTAGATTCTCAGAATCACAAACCAACGAGACACACCATGGCGGCATTTTTAGATGTGTCAAAGGCCTTTGATAGGGTTTGGAAATATAAGCTGTTAAGCAAATGCTTTGGTATTTTTTGCATTAAAGGTAAAGCTCTGCCTTGGATCTCAAACTTTCTAAATCACCGAAATTTTTGTGTCAATTTTCATGGTACTTTCTCGGATTTTACAAAACTTATTAAGGAATTCCCCATGGTTGCGTTTTGAGTTCAACTCTTTTCTCTATTATTTATTTTCGGGGTTGAAAAATGTGTTAACCCTTCTCAAATTGGACTTTTTCTGATGGTGTCGTTTTGTTGTGCAGTGATGCAAATATTAGCAAAATGGAATCCCAGCTGAATAGATCCTTAGTAAATATTCAGGAGTTTGCAGACAACCACAAAATTACTTTCAGTGCTTCAATGTCAACTGTCAGCCTCTTCACGACTAATAGGCATCTTTACAACTACTCTCCTGAGCTTTTCCTAATGAGTGAGTGCTTCAATTACAGTAAATGCCCTACCTATCTTGGTTTCACTTAAGATTCAGAAGTGAACTGTGGTAAACATATTAAGAAAATAGCTGATAAAGCAAGAAAGAGACTTAAGATCTTAAAATATCTTTCTGGCAGAGACTGAGGTTCAGATGCCTCCACACTTAGAATAACTTAAACTACCTTGGTTTGCCCAGTCCATGAATATGGGTACCAAATCTTTCAAGTAGCATCTCCTACTAACTTGAAAAAACTGGAGAGAGTGCAACTCAGTGCTGCGAGGATTATCATGGGCCTTACATACAGTTGCCCTACTGACATAGTTCTGTACAAGGCAGACATCCAACCTCTTACTATGAGATTCTAAGTCAACTCATATAGATATTTTAACAAAATTGAAAGCTTTGGTTCCTTCAATAGAACCTCTTTCATTTTAAATTGGACAAGTAACCAACGTTTAAAGCGAGACAGCCCACTTAATTACATGTGCAAACGTGGTTTTATTGATTTTAATGTGGACACATCTACACCTTTTAGCTGCATCACACCTATTGATTCTTTTAATTTTGTTGAATTCCGGGAGGAATTATTGAGAGAGACCAGTACTCCCAAGCATAGCAGCCATCCGGAATTACTCAGACAACTGGCACTTGAAGTAATAAATGACATACCTGATCAAGCCTTGATTATTTACACAGATGGAAGTCATTCGGATAGGGGTAGACCTATCTTCACGGATGGCTCAAAGTCTGAATCCCATGTTGGCTCAGCAGTAGTTTCTCTGAGCACTGTAATTGCAGATGCTCTACCAATTTCAGCATCCATTTACACTGCTGAACTTCATGCACTAAGAATAGCTTTAGAACATATTTCACTATCATACAGTAAAAAGTTCATTATTTACACAGACTCCCTGTCAGCCCTTCAAAGCATTGTCTCTTTACATTCATCGTCTCATCCCATCCTTGTGGACATCACATATACTTTAGCTAATCATCTTAAGAAGAAAGATGTCAGATTTTGTTGGATCCCAGGACATGCCGGAATAACTGGAAATGAACTGGCTGATACAGCTGCACGATCAGTGACAGGCTCTTCAGAAAGGTTCCCTATTCCACACTCTGACCTGAAAGCTTGCTTCAGGCAGAAACTGCAAATTGTATGGCAATCAAACTGGGACCAACAAACTGAAAATAAGTTGCATAGCATCATGCCCTTTCTTGCTCCAACTATGCCATCATCAAGCAACCGCCGTGAGCAGATGATATGGACTAGGCTGCGCCTAGGACACACCTGCCTGACACATAGGCATCTTCTGTTTGGTGAACCACCACCCTATTGCGAGAAATATAATGTCTCGCTATCGGTGAAACACATACTCTGTGATTGTCCACATTCAAATCATCTTAGACATCAGCTTTTTAACTCTGTTGATTTTACTATATCCAGTATTTTAAACAATAGCATTGATTCCTCACTTGTGTTTAAATTCATAAGCATCAAGGGTTTTATTCATTATATCTAATTTTAATCTATAGATTTTAAGAAAGGTGTATAGACTATGCCCGACTAAGGCTTTATGGCCTGCAAATCTTATTTAACTGTTATTGTCTCTCTTGGCACATTATGATCTAAATTGGTCCTTGTGCCATAAAAAATAAATAAATAAAAAAAATCGGATACGGGTAGAGCAGAGTGGTATTTTTAGTAACACTCCTGGGAATGATGTTAAAATCAGCATCAGGAATCATGACCACTGTTCCGTCTTTAGATCGGAATTGCTATTAGTGGTGCTCTCAGTCATGATCTCAACTCTTATAAGGACAGTATCTGGATCCTGACAGACAGCAGAAGCTCCATCCAATATTTGAAGAATTGACCAAAGATTATGGACAATACTGGTCTAGATATTTTATCCAAATTAACTAGACTTGGTCAGAGGAAACGAGTATGTCTCCAGTAGATACCATCACATGTGGGTGTGCCTGGGAACGAAGCAGCTGATGAGTTGGCTAGCAGGGATTGGGATCTCTCTAACCCCAGTTCCACTGTCTTAAGCCATTTGGAAATTCATTCCCTCCAAAGAACTAAAATGAATTTGACTTGGCGAAACCCTCCTGCTCACCACTGGTATGCCTATCTCTACAGTGCAGGAGTTCCAGGACTCATCAGACAGCCTTGGCGTGCTTTAGAAGCGGTCACCTGCATAGTATGACTTTTGTGCAGGGGGTAAAGTCTTTCTTTACCTGTCTCTGCTCTCTCCCTGTTTCTCCTGCTCATCTTCTGGACTGCTGGGGCATTTCCCTGCGACAGTTGTATGAAGAGCAAAACCTGGTGTGTGACACTATTATGCAGAAAAGTCAAATGGACTTGGTGTAGGCTTTCATGCTCCAAGGGGATCGGAAAC
This sequence comes from Trichonephila inaurata madagascariensis, assembly GCA_019973955.1. Lineage (NCBI taxonomy): Eukaryota > Metazoa > Arthropoda > Arachnida > Araneae > Nephilidae > Trichonephila > Trichonephila inaurata. The sequence continues at coordinate 315,697 of BMAV01022307.1, read as the reverse complement.
AACAACACACTTTCAGATATTTATACTATTTTAAGCATTCATTACATAAAATTTGTAACAATGTGTTACTTTTGCTGAGCAGAAATCAGCTTAGGAAGGTGTTTTCAAAAGTCAACCCCAAGAGAGTTATGGGGAGTTATAGGTAAAAAAAAAAATCCTTTTTATCAGCTATTAGATCTACAGACTTAAAATTTAACAAACAAGAGTTTTTTTTTGTTCGGCTGAGATATGCAAAAAGCTTTTTTTTGTTTAATTTGCAATTCACGTAAAATTAACTCATTGAAAACTTCTTTTTCCTTCAATCTGTATTGTTTAATTTTTCAATTCATCTGTGCAAAGAACGGGTATAACAGCTAATATACATACATATATATATATACATACATATATATATAATGTGTTTTTACTTTGTGCATAAATGTAATAAAATTCCCCTTTATTGCTTAAAACACATGTTTTTTAATCTTTCCCCTTTGCCGGAAAACCAACATTCAGTCATAATACCCCTAAATATTGGCTTTTCTTAAAAAATTAATATTTGAATTTCAAAGCTAAAAATTTAGCTCAAATTTAAAAATACATATATTGAACATACATTTAGTTTTATATAATTTTCTTGAATAAAAAAAATAGGTAGATTTATGACTGTTTTCTTCAAAATTACATGACTGTTAAAGGGTTAAAAGATAATACCATTAAGAACAGTGTCAAATTCCATAAATTTTCACATGACATTAGTGAGGAAAATGTTATAAGGGCATGTGTTTGTCTGGTCAATAAGTGTGGCCAGAGTCATTTTGTTCAGTTTTCATTCTATCAATACCATTATTGAAGGACTAATACATGTTAATTAAAATAGGTGTCAAGTCTTTGAAAGACATATTTGGGTAGTTTAGAGAATGAAGCATTGTGCAAATGTTGTACGTGTTTTTTAATAAAGCTTTGAACTATTAGATTGTTTTTTATCCATGGAATTGATCTAATGCCATTTCAGTGTAAAATTAAATTTGTGTCATTTAGAAATTAATTTAGAAAGCTTCATTTATATTTTAAGCTATATTTTAGGTGTTCTGCTCTTAAAATGTTTGAGTATTTTGATACATAGTAATAATTAACATTAGGAATTACTGTGGGTTGATGTATAAAATCTATCCATAACAGGAGTGAACTTCTTTTGGCTTGTAGGCATCATTGTGGGAGAGGAAGATACTAGTGGGCCGCACACACCATTTTAAGATTATTGTATTACTGTAAAATCCACTGTATAACATGCACCTATACTTTCAAGCTGCAATTTTTAATTTTTAGATATATCTACCGTGTAATGCACCTCCTTTTTTAGGAAGAAACCTGAAGTGTATGTGTGGAATGCTCTTATGTTTTCAAGTCATTTATTCGAGGTATTATTCCAAGCTTTAGAAAAAAATAGTATACTTCTTAAACTACAGCCCTTTAAGTTCATAAGAGGAATGTTATTTCTTTTAAATAAACAGTATTTCAATGTATGTAGAAGTTTTAATTTTTTTTCTAAGCTCACATCTTTTTTTTATTTTTAAAGCTATCATTTTTATACCTGGCATATAAGATGCAGTCGTAAATTTCAGTCATATTTTTTGTGTTAAAAGTGTGCATTATATGCTGGATTTTATAATTATAAAAATAATAAATATATGTTGCATAAGATAGTGGTAGTCATGTTGCAGCCAACAGATAGTTTATGTCAGCCCACTTGCATCTATATTTACTCTTGTTGATTTTCATGCAAGAAAAACTTTTCTCACAAATATATGTCGATTAAAACATAAAGAACAATTCCCCTGCAAATTTCTTCCTTCATGAAAATGTTTCATCTGACAAAGATTTGTAAAAGTCGATATCATAGTACAAAACATTTCCTTCACACTTTGATCTGACTCAATGAATACAAGTCAATAAATTCAAACTATAACTCCTCAGGTGCTATATCAATATCAGCAGTAATGGGATAACAGAGCAAAGTGAATTTAAGCTCAGTTATTTTTAAGTCTTGAGATCTTGTGACAGATTATTTCTTTTGTAGAAACGCTTCTAGGTATTAAACAAGTAAATTTCCCAACCTTCGATCAAAACGGGGAAAATAAGGTTTGACAAAAGGGAAAATGGTTCAGTGCAATTATTCTTTAAAAGGGAATTTTTTTGTTTACGATTTTATTAATAGGTATCTTCAAAATTTGCTTAAATTTCTGAAAAATGTGTTAAACAACAGTTAATTAAATTCTTATTATACTGCTAGGCAAATAGCAATGTTTATTACTGTATATATATTATTTTTAGCACATTAAATTTTCTTAATTGCTTATTAGCTGTTGTGAGTAATTAAATTACTTTCCCTTACAACATTTTTAAAAATGTGAATATTTTTCCATTTTGCCAGCACAGTTAATAAAGTTGCCAAAAAATGATACAACATATGCCAATCGAAATATTCTTGCTGGTAACCTTTTACCACCACATTTTCAAAACAAGTCATGGTCTTTTCTTATCAGTAACTTCTTTTTCATAATACACCAAAAATAGACAAAAAACCAATGAGAACTGACATTTTTTTCTGTATATATTGTGTGTTATAGCCAATAATGAAAAAGCACTAAAATGTGAAATGATTATAGACATGTGTAATTGTGTTAAAAATTTGATATCAGATGCTTAATTTCATTATGTATGTCAATTATTGAGTTTTTTAATTGGTGTGTGTGACTTGCTTGTATTTAAATTTTTGCATTGTAATCTAAATAAACTTGATACGGCCACATTTTTGCTGCTTATTGACCAGTTATTGTCCACTACCCATTCTTAAGAGATCCCTGATGTAGGTGATGGTACTAGGTGTTTAAAGGATAACGTAATGTTTTTTAAACTTTTCTATGTTATTTTTATTCAGTTTTTTAAGCCTCTAAAACATATATAATACCTTTACACTATATAAATACAAACATTTAAGGACAATGCATTTTTACCTTAGTGGTTTTTATTGATAGAAGTCAGAACTAAACATCCAAGGATATCATCGTACTTTTAGTATATTATTTATAAGTTTTTCTTTGAATTCAGTTCATAAATAATCAAGTTCATTTCATGTGAGATATTTAAATTTATATAAATTTATTATTTCTAATTGGCTGCGGATTGGTGTTTTACCATTACAGACATAATACATTCCCTGGAAACTGGTATCTCTTCTTTTTTTAGTGCGGCACCATTTAGGCAGATACCAATCTTTGTAGGTAATTTTGACGCCCAGTTTCCTCCCTTTAGGGAGGTACCTGAGCTTCGATGATGTGAACCTGGACCAGGATTTAATTTTGCCGAAGGCACCCAAGCCAAACAGACAATCTAAAAATCTTTTACATGCTGTATAATCATACAACATGGACACTGTCAATTTTCTGCATCATGAAAATCCACCAACTTGGGCTGGGGTTGAACCTGCAACCTTGGGTGCTGAAGGCCAGCGACCAACCAACCATGCCACCCATGCAGTTTTTATATAAATTATAATGAACAACCCCCCCCCCTTTTCACATGAAATATTGTATTAAATTAATTAATTCCTTTTTTTTTTATGTATTAATACTTTTAAATTATGTTTGTATTATTTAAAGTGTATTTTTGGTATTTGACTTAAATTATATTTCCTTTTCTAGGGACCTAGAAAGGAGTTAGTTTTTGAAATTTAAGCCAGATCATGGATTCCCCTTGTTGTTGTGCTTACAATAAAGACTAGTGTTTTGAATCAGGCCAGCTCTATGGATCTGGATGCAGCTCTGCGTGAGCTGAGCTTGCTCAGCAAATTAAAATGCGTGGATCAGGATGTGCAACATTTCAATAGCAGAGAATTGCGAATGGCTAAAGCTGAAATATCCTCATCACCTGCACCCATTTGTGTGGTCCAAATGAACTCAAAATTTGTAACCAATTTTTCCCTATCTAAAAACTCTAGCTCTGATTGTAATTCCAATGAAGATGGAGAAAGAAGTATTGGTTACTCACCTAGGTTTTTTTATAAAAATGGTATAAGGTTTGATAGCACAGTCGTTCCACGTCTATCAGCTGCTGAGAGGCGCAGCGCACGTAAGCTTAAACCATATGATATTTTGTTGAAGAAGCCATTAAGAATTGAGCCAACTGTGAATGACATTCCAGCAGCAACAGCAGCTGATAAGGATAGTCCTCCGACAGTATCAAGACAAGATAGTGGTAACAAGTCAAATCCAAATAGTCCTGTTAAAAGCCAAAGTTACCCAGTATCATCAGGAAGCTCAATAGTACGCTCACGTTCCTTAGATGATTTGGAAATTAGTAAGTTAGATTTCAAAGAGGACTGTTGTTCTGGTAGATATGACATAGATACTGTTTCTCAGCGTATAAGTAAACTCCATGTCAGTTGAAATAATTTGTACATCCTGTTATTATTTTTAAATCAATTGTTCCAAAGTGGTTATCTTGTTATTGCAGATAAATGGGTTTACTTTGTTTTGTGTTTGATTTTTTTTTTTACACAAATGTTAAACATTGTTGCTTTGCTCTTCACTTGCACCAAGCATTTCATTAGATGATGGACTGCAAAAAATTATACCTTTTTTTATCATAATATATTTAAAGACCTGGAAAAGAATTCTAAACCAAGAAAGATTAAACATCTACTGAATTTGAACTGATATTTCCTAGCTGTTCTTCAGAAATGTTCCCCCCCCCTGCATGATTTCATTTAAATAGTTTGTATATTTCTGATATATTGTATTCTTGTTGATTTTGTTGTTCTTTAATATAACATTTTTCATAACTGTTTTTATTGTATGATATACAAGTTTAATTTTTTAAAAAGAAGTTAAAATAACAAAAGGTATTTGAAAAAAATTACACATTATACTATTTGAGTTTTAAAATATTAAAACCTCTTAATGATGAGGTATAAAATAGTTTAATGGTATAGTTTTAGAAAATTTTGAAACATGTTTTGTGTGAAATATTGAACATATTAGTTTTAAAATATTATTTAATCAATATCTAAGCTTATTAATACTCCAGCATTTTTATTTCTTCAATTTCCTATGTAAAATTAATATTATTCTCAAATTGATATTTAATTCATTCACATACTTTCAAATAAATTTAAGTTTTGTGTTAAACAAAACAAATATAAAGATTTTATTTAGATATTTATATATATATTTTTTTAAAACATGCCATGCAAAATTTAATAATCAGGGACAATAATCGGTATGTAAAAAAATTTGAGTACTTGCGTATTAATCTCACCGCACTCAAATATGCACGACACGAATCTCTTCATTTTCCACCAAATTCTGACTGATTTTTTTTTCAAATAGAACACATAAGAATTTTTTTTTTGATATCATGGCATGATTTATGTGGCACAAATTTTACTGTATTCTTAAAGTAACTTATGGATAATATTCAGCAATATTATTTAATAGGTTCAGATTATCTTTTATTTTATAGGTTCCTATTGTCTAAAAGATAAGTATGTCTTCCAAGAGTAATTCAACTATGTTTAATTTTTTTAAGAGAATACCCATAGTCCATTTACTTTTTAAAGAAATATATGAATTTTAGTTTTTTTTTTCATGTTAACTTTCATCATAAAAAAACTTGGGTACTTATGTATTAATGTCACCACAGCCAAAATTGTGCCATGAGAATCGTTTATCGTCAAATAAAAAATGCAAGAATCTTTGTTGTTTTGATATCAAGCTGCGATTCACATAACACAAATATTGTTGTAGTGACACTAATATGTAAGTACCAAAACTTGATTATTATGATTAAATTCTTATAAAATGAGTTTGAATTGCTTTAATTGCCAAAATAAGTTAATAAAAATAAAAGCAAAATTGTAAGCAATAAAGAAATACCATCAAGGCATTATGGAGCATTTTGCGTACTTATCTTATGAGCAATAAATTTATATTTATTCAAACTAGCAGAAATTATACATATATTCTTAATTTTGTTTAAAATGCAAGATGTGTATGAATGTTCATTCTACGAAAATTACTATTTTTTGATACTTTAAAATGTGCATATGTGTAAATTTTATGCAAAATGCATTGATAATAATACATAAGTATTAAGTCATTTTAGTATCTTTTGTTTTAACTGAACTGACATTCTTGTGTTTAGGAATGTGATGAATAAGGTACTGTGTGGTAGAATATTGGAAACTCCTTTAGTGAGGAAAGATTTTGCTTTAATTATGTCATGATTGTAGCAAATCGATTCCTTATGTGTAAATGTGAAGCAGTAAGAATTTTTAAAATTTATGTGTGTGTGATTTTGTGTGTTTATAATGTTTGAAAGTTTTTTTAAGAGTTGGAAGAAAGTCCTTGTACTATATTTGATGCACTATTTCTTAACTGCTAAGTAGGGTTTTTCTTTAAAATAAACTAGATATCTATATTTACTGTGTAATATATAAATAATTTCTATCTATAAAATGTGTTTGTACTCGAAAAAACTCTTCAAGGAATGTTTTTTGTGTAGGAAATAAAAATTTTAATTGCTGTAAAAAATATGCATTTTGTGAAGAAATAAATGAGATCAATTGTACATTTTTTAAAAAATTTTTATCCCTATAAAATTTTTCAAATAATTTTTGCATTAATCATTTAGTTTAAGTATATCTATTAAAAGTCCTTTAGGTGTGTGTAGAATTTGATGGTTTTAGGGATTGTTAGTTATATATGTATATATTTTCTCCATTTGGAAGTAAATTTTTTTTATTTGCTGAATAATTGCATTTCTGTCTCTGTAACCTTTTCATTTGCTTGTATTTTTTTTAATTGAGTGGTATTGGTAATATATTTTAATTGTTGCTTGACATTGTTAGAACTATAGTGCTGATGGAATTGTGTACTTATCCTCAAAATTTTATCTTATAATTCTCTTTGATGCTATCTGTAAACATTCTTTGGTGTGTCTGTTACATATAGAACAATTCAAACATTTGTTAAATTATTTACTTCATACTTGAATTTATTACTTTTCCAGAATTTCCAAGACATTATATCACACATGTTTGTATATTTGAACATCAAAAATAAAAAGAATAACAGTTGTCAAATGTAATGAGTGCTCAATTAATATTTTTCTTTTCTTTTTTTAAGATTTAAAAAAAAAACATTTAAAGCAGGGGCGTAGTTACTGTCGTATCAATGATACATGACCTTCAAGCTGCAAGGGCCCCAACAAGTGTATTTACATTCCCACTAACAAGGTTCCCATATCTAAAAAAGGGCTCTGAAGGAATTTTGATACTGAGCCTTCTGAGAGGTAGCTACGCCAATGGTTTAAAGACATGCTATTCATTAATTTCGGTGTGCACGATTTTGTTTTCTATTTTGAAGCTATTTGAATAATTCAAAATATTTGACATATATTTTGTTACTTTTTTGTTGTGTCTTATATATACATAAAGGGTAACCCAGATACATTGTGTTATCTAAACTAATTGATAACTAGCAGTAATGAGTTTTTTTTAAAATTCATGTTTGAAAACTATTCTGTTCTGAAATTGATATTTATAATTTTAAAAAGTTTTATTTAATTCAAAATTTATAGATTATCAGGTGAAAAAAATTAGTTTAGGTTTTATTTTACAATTATTTATTTCACAGTAAAACTGAAGCTTTTTATTACTGTTATCATTTTGTAGTTCATTGTTTAATGTATAATTATATAAAACTTAAATCCATGAGCACTTTTTTTAAAAAAAATAATGTATTCCTTAGTGCAGCTAAATTTTTAAAAAGTTTCATATAGTTAAAAGTTTAATTTCTGTAATCAATGTTGATTTTTCTGAGATTTTTTTTTTTTTTTTAATATATATCGGCTACTTTTCGATTTCACTGGGGTAAAACTTGTCAAGTTGTTGTTATTGGTGACAACACACAATATACACATAAAAATATTAATAAATATTAGTTCTCAATGGTTCTTCATCCATTTTTTATGTATTTTGAAAAAGAAATTACTGTTAAGAAAAGATTACTTTTCTTTTTGGTCGTAAAAGGTTACCAGCTGGAATATTCTGTTTGACGAGGGTTGTATCATTTTGGGCGACACTATCGCCTGCATCGGCAAAACAGAGAAGTACTATATATCATTCAAATTCACACAATTGCAACTATTTTATGCATTTCAAATTCGTTTCCTAATATCCAATATATATTTTTTATTTCCTTATGTGGATAGAGAGCAAACAACAGACTTGCTGATTAATTGAAAAATGTAGTTTTCAAGTATTTATTTATTTTTTTTTTTTTTTTATTTTTTTAAAAAAAATTTTTTTTTTTTTTTAAATGTTGCATTTCTCAAGATCTCTGTCAAAAAAATCATAGTTTACATATTTTTTTTTCCAATTTGAAATGCTTTTTATAAGTGAAGTGCAATGTTTCTGTAACTTGTTTGAGCAGTTTTGTTATTCATAAATACATACTTTGTGTGTTAAAACTATGTCAATAAAACTTGCAATGAAAAACTACAGTCTTCTCATGATTAAAAATATAGCTTATTTTGTGGTGTTTAATTGTTATGTGCACTAGCCCTCTCTCTGTTTTCTTTAGTTTTTTTTCTATTTTGATCAAAATCATCTGGTTTCTTTGTTCGTTTTTTTTGATTATGTATGTTTATTTTATTGTGTGATATTTGAAATATAGATTACTTTTGTTTTATAAAAATGTGTTATAATGTATCGAGAATAAAAAATTTTATTTTGCAATTTAATATAGTTTTCATGAGAAGAATATTAAATTTACATGAAAAATTATAATATAGGATATACATATTACTTTTAAAAAACTAGATATTTAATGAGTTTGGAAGATTTATTATTTGGGATTAGCAAATTTTAGAGTTAAAAACCTTTTATTTACTATTAGAATACAATTTTATATTTTATTCTGTGCTATATAATTGGGGTATTGCACATTCTTAAAAAACATTTGCATTCTCCAAGTATTAAAATGTAAGACTGTGGAATGTTTAACTATATTTTTTTAATCATCCAGAATGCACGCAAAATGTACATCCTACATGATAAAAAAAAATGCGTGTTTTTTTGTTTTGTTTTTTTAAATTTTCATTTTATATTAATTACATTGTCTGAATTGTCTTTTATAACCGGATCAAAAATGTTTTCCTTTATCTTGTATGCTATAATTCTGTTTATTTTTGAGAGCTAGTGTATAGAAATGGACCTGTATAAATGTATTTGTACAGTCATGCAACTGTGATTTCTTAAGCATCAGAAAATTTCGGAGTTAACTATTTTTTGTTTAAAAAAAATGTCTCTTAACAGATTGCCAACTGTAGGAATTAGTTGAGTTTGTCTGGTTTTATATGTATTTCCATAATGCTAAATTTGAAACAATAAAATATGATAAATGTGAGTTTTCATTATTTATGAATTTCTTACACAGTCATTAACTACTGCAAAACTATGTGGTCATTGTTGCCTGGTGGTCAAGGTAATGGTCTTGTCATGAGTTCGAACCTAGTACCACTGAAGAACCACCATGCAGAGGGGGTGGATGCACGTTAAATATGTTATGGCTCAAACGTCCTTCCATGGTGTAGGGAGGAAATTAAGAGAGGGGGTGTCATCCTCATCAATGGCCGCGGTAGCCGAGTGGTATAGGTATCGGACCGTGGCTTACCTTGTCATGAGTTCGAGCCCAATACCACTAAAGACCCGCCGTGTAGGGCAGCGACGCACGTTAAATCTGTCGAGAGCTGGAACGTCCTCCCGTTGGTGTGGTGTGGTAGTTAGGAGAGGGGGTGCCAGCTCAGGTGTCGTCCACGTCACTTGACCATGGTTCAAAATTACGTGGTCCGTCGCCAAAAGCCCTCATGTAGCTGAACAGTGCGACGTTAATATTCAATCAATCAAGTCATCCTCATCAGAGAGTTGACCATTTTTAAAAATTACGAGGTCTCACCAAAACCCCCCGAGTAGCTGAATAGTGCAATGTTAATATTCACTTACTGCAAAATTGTGACATGTGTTATACTAAGATTTCTTGCATAAATATGGGGGGCTTGCCGACTTATTTAAAAAAGAAAATTTGCATTGGAAGTAACTAACCTACCTTTTAAGGTGGTGAGGTATATTATTTATTTTGTCATATTTTTGAGATTTCATGTGTCCCTTCTTCAAAGAAAAAAGTTACATCTCTGAGAAAAATTATGTTTTTGCGAATTAGTAGCATTTTTAATTATTAGTAAGGTAAAAATCTCTTTATATTCTATTAATTTTTCAGGACAATATCATATAACAAATTCCTTAAATTGTTTTTTATGTTGTGTTATACAAAAGAAAAGGCTTCAATTTATATAGCCTTAGAAAATCAAATGGTATTAAAATTTATTTTAATGACTTTCTAATTACTTAAGGTTAAGAAATTTATCTAATCTTGCTTTAAATTTTTTAATAGTTATTTTAATATGCTGGTGTATGAAAAAATGACTAAATTTACTCTTGCAAAAAAATTACATTATAATTCTTTCACATGGTGTATATATGAGCAGAAGAATTGTATAAATTTTTTTTTTGGAATTATGTATTTTTATGCTAAGCTCTTGTGTATTGATTAAATTTTTAAAAACATTTAAATATTCACACTTATATTATACGGATAATTTATAGTTTTTTTATGATAAATTAACATATTTTTGTTAGTTCTGTACAAACTACAAAATGTTATGTCTGCAAAACTGAAAATATTAATAATTAGTGAAACTTTTAAAATATCCAGAAAGTGTAACCATAGAATGATTAATTAAATCGAGTGTATAGAGTCTAATCTTATTGTAAATTTGTTCAAAAGAAATTTTCTTATATGACCAGATTTCGTATAAATGATCCATTTAATGAATTATAGGGAAAATAAATTTAAAGGCAAAATGATTCTCTCTTACAAAAATATAAATTTATATAAAGTGAATTGTGTGTATAATTTGAGCTTCACATATATATGGTTCATTTTCATCCCTACTACTAGTTCATACTCTTCCTATATATGTTTATATATATCTATATATCTTATAAAATTTTTAATCGTTAATATAAAATACTTTTTATTCATCCACTCAAGTTCAAATACATTTTTTTACACTGGTAGTGGTTGACACTTGATGTTAATACAGATTTTTCAATTATGAATGTAATTTAATTCATGTATAAGTAATAACAAAATAAAAATAATAGTCCAACACCATATATAAAAAGAAAAATCGGTCGTTATGTCCCTGTACCGCAATGGACAGCGCATTGGACTTCTAATTCAAAGTTCGTGATTTCAAATCCCACCTGTGATGGCCTAATTAATATGATTTCTTTCTACTATACTATTTTATTAAAATATTTAAATTTAATTATTAAATAGTAAACAAAAATAATAGTCCACCCTATGTAGAAAGTAAAATCGTTTCTATTTAGCCACTTAATATTGTGATTCTCTTATATGTATATACATATTTATATTTGAAATTACCGTAAAATACGGCTTATATAACGCGAACCCATACTTTAGAGTTGCAATTTTTAATTTTAAGATACATTCGTCGTATAACGCGCGGAGGCAGGGGTAGCCCAGTGGTCAAGGTGTCGGATTATGGCAGGCATGCCATGAGTTCGAGTCCAGTACCACTTAAGACCCATCGTGTTGGGGAACGCGATGCACGTTAAATCTGTCGAGAGCTCGAACTTTCTCCCGTTGGCGTGGTGTAGTAGTTAGGAGAGGGGAGTGCCAGCTCAGGTGTCGTCCACGTCACTTGACCGTGGCTCAAAATTATGTGGTCCGTCGCCACGTAATATTCACTCACTTGAAATCAGGAGATCTATTTTATTATCGGCCTGCTTATATTCCAAGTACCATGTTGAAGCATTCCCAAAATATAGTCAATAGAATTAGTCACCAGGGTTAGGAAAAGGTTCAAACGGTTAAGCCGCGTTGAGCATCTACCCATTCAAGGACTTTATTTCGCCGATTGGCTCGACGCTTACTGCCTTGGTGTGAATGCGGCATTAAGCTGAATTCACACCAAGGCTGTCAGCGTCGGGAGTTGAGCGTCTAGCCAATCAGAGACTTCATCTCACTTGAGATGAAGTCTCTAATTGGCTAGACGCTCAACGTTTGACGCTGACAGCCTTGGTGTGAATTCAGCTTTACTCTCCCGAGTTTGTGTCTGCGATAGCGGAGTAGTCGTAACGAGAGCTCAATCCGAAGATGTTTCATGGAATCTCATGTCCAAGCCCTGATTCCGCTAAAGATTCATTGTATAACCCCGAGTCTTTACAAAATCCGTATACTGCAATAGAGTTATGCCTTTTTTAGCGTTCCTTTTTGCTTAACTGATTTATTTTGCTTATTTTAATGCTTTCAAAAATGTAACTTTGAATCCAAGGTTTTTTTTTTTTTTTTTTTTTTGCCACACAATTAAATGAAATATGTATTCTTATTTCAAAAATTATATAACATCATTTTAATACCTTTATGCGTAACAGAGATTTAACAGTAGTTGGAGGTTTTAGAGGTGCTAATATTATTTTTACTATTATTTCCTTTTCTTAGACAGTCTGTAAAAAAAAGAAGCTTAGTCTTCAAGAGGCCTTAGATTTGTTATAGAACCTACCATATGTGAAATCAGTGATGTACTAACAGATGATTTTTCTGATGAAGAAGTCCCAGCAAATTATCTGCTAGAATTTCCGTTAGATTCTTAGGATGGCTGATTAGGATTCTTCAAGAGGCTGAACTCAAAGTGCAGTAGTTCATGTTAAGAGAATACAGCATTTCTTACCCCAGGATGCAGTGCTTTAAAAAACATTCAATCGAAACCTCACTCAAAATGCACAACGTGTAATAAATTTCTGTGTATTAATGAAAAAAAAACTGTTTCTTTGAATATCATCAAATTAAGTTTATGTATAAAAAAAACTAAATAAATTTTAAAAATTTAATAATCTTTAAAAATAAATATTTGTGCGCTGTAAAATATCAGTATTCGCTGTGGTTATTTATCATTTTTAAGAGTTAAAACTAGATTAAAAAAGGCATTCGGTCTTTTTCGTATTGTCAGGATATTTGAGACCTTTGTGTGCTGACGGTACTACAAAGTACCAATTTAATTGATTAGATGTAACGAATTAAATTTCCCAAAGTTGAGTATTTTATTTATGTATATCTCTTAATTTTCAATGCAATGATCCCCCCAAAAAATATTGCATGAAAAAATTTGCAGTAAATCATAATGCGGTAGATAAAGAGTTAAACTAACATTAATTTGTTTTGGTGCATCGAACGCGTTGATGTGATACGAAACAAAATAGCTTGTCCGCGAATCGGTCAGACTCATAGAAGAAATAAACCTAGTATCTAAAATGCCTGCATTCCTGGACAAACAAGGACAGTTGTCTACAGAAGATGCTAACGAGACACATTTGGTGGCATCTATTCGTTGGGTAGTTGAAACAGTAAATGGGCAACTCAAGAACTGGAGAGCTTTCAACAATATTATCCAAATACCATTATTGGAGATTATGTTAAAGTCGTCTGTTTAATTCTTAATGCTTTCCACCCAGCAAGACTTTACAATATTGAGGACGACAATGTCATTACCCAAGGAATGCTAGATTTTGCGAAGAAGCCTAATTATTACAACAAACATTTGAAGAAAATGGCTGGGCAAGAAAAATGGCAATATGGATTTCGTTAAATGACTCTGAACTTCCAGATTTTCTACAATTAACGTGGAAGGAGCTACGATGTTTAATTCTTGGGATACATCAGCTTAAGCAAAGCCGATCATATACTCACGAACACCTTAATCAATCGGGGCTGAAACTCCCCGACGACGAAAACGAGTCCTTACGTAAAACGAGAAGATTCCTCAGTTGTTCGACTCCAGTTGAGATCATGACACACAAGTTCAAAAGTATATAACATATGAATAATAACAGGTATAGGTCATAATCCAAACATTAAATGGTATTGTCAGTACAAAGTTGGTGCTAGAGCTGTTGGATGCTGTGAACATGTTGCATCTGTATTTTGGTACTTAGGATACTGGCGCCATAATCACACTCAGACAAAAACACCTAGTCTTGGATATGCTGGTGCACTTCAAAATGCTGCTACTGGATGGTCCAGTGACGATTCAGCTAGTGAAAGCGAGAAGTATATATAATCGAAGACATTTGTTATAAATAGTTCAACATTGTTATTTTTTCCCGTTTTCTCTATTTAATGAAAGAGATTTTTGAAAAAAACCTAACATTTTTTTCATTTCGATTGAGTATTAGCGTTAAAAAAAAATACATAATATGAATTTGTCGATGGGCGAAAAAAGGCCGATCTTTACCCACCTCATTTGCTAAGTTAAATGTCTTTTTGACAGCTGGTATAGAACTACTAACTCTAAAAGATTTAAATTTCTAACTGTAGCACAAAGTATAATATTTAAAACTTAAAAACACATATGGTAATTAAATTAAAATTTAATTATTACGTAAAATAACTGAGTAACAAACAAATACTGTTAATGGAAGGGATGAACCTGTGCTTCAATATTAAATTTTCAACATCTGGCATCAATCTTGTTAGGTTTAATCCTAAACCTCCTCTGTCAGTAGTGTAAAGTCTTTTTTGGAATTCACTCTTTAAGAATCGATTTTCATATAAAGCCCCCGGTATAGAAATTTTATGAAGTGTGAAATTGATACAAGCGTTAACAAAAAAATTACGTGCGCTTACATCAAATTGCTGTCAGAAGGAAGAAGAAAAAGTTGTTACATTTTCGTCGTTTTTAAAATTGCAATCCATCTTTTCTTACCAAAATAAGACAAAAAATTAATTACAGAATCGGAAAGATTATTTATTTCGTCTCGATACGGTATAACTTTTTTTTGTATAAAATAACGATGCTTTCCATTTTTTTACGATTTTTTCTAAAATAAGTAAATTAAGATGCGTTTTTATGAAAAGAGTTTTTCAATCGTTCTGTACGGATTTCTTATCATTGTAATGAATCGACACTCTGTAGTAAAAAAGTCCACTCTTTGGTATTTTAGAATCAATGATTTAAAATATGAAATGGCAAAAAAAAAATTTTTTTTATGATTTTTTTCAAAATTCTAACTAAACATTTAATAACTTCGTCATTTATAAAAATAATCCCATGAAACTTTTTTCCGTTTGTCAAACATTATAATCCGTGTTCTGTCCAAAGAATGAAAAAATTGCTTAAAAATTACGTTTTTTAAAAAAGATTTTGTGTTTTTCGTCTAATGCCCTTTTTACAAGAATTCATCTACGCAGTATTTTTTTATTTAAAAATTACCTCTGTTTGTAATCGATGTGTGAAATTGTGACGGGGCTTTATCGATACTTTTTCTAATAATCCTCTTGGGATATCTTTGGGGCCAGAATGGCAATTCTTTCCAACCAACCCAAGAAGAGAGCGTGGTTATGCAGATTAGGAATTGTATATATTGGAGCGTTGATATTCGCGAGGAGCACTAAGTGGAGAAGTAAAGCTAAGTGAAGTAAGGTAAAGCTCTAGGTGAGGTTTTAGGAGAAGAGTCTTAGTGTATTCTATGAGTCGGTCTAATAGTGCCAGTGAAGCTGATCAATAAGTGGGTCCGAGACCAAAAGAGTATTCCCTTAGCCGGATCAAGTTGGATCGCAGAATAAATTGAAGATATAAGGACTGTAGCTGTTCACCGAGGAAATAGCGGTAAGACAGTTTGCTTAAGCTTTAAGATTAGAGTGAATTCTAATAAGGTAGGAAATCAGCTATAAATATAGGATACAGTGGTTTATTCCGCTATTAGTCATAATTATGGTTTACGTAGCATCACTCCTGATCATAAGCTTCCTGGTCTAGTGTTGTTTTATTGAATATATATTAAGATCATAATAAACTAATTTTATTATGGCAGAGTTTAGTGGTCAATCCTTCATTCCCTCAAACATAGGTCGCGTGGATGGTGACGAGGTGATACCCACAGCGCGGGCGGGGTATCATAAAATTTGGAAAGTATATCTTAAAAATTAAACCCTCAAGAAATTAAAAGTTAAAAAAAAAATTCGCAAATAACGTTTAATGTCATTTTATCTATTGGCATCGAAAACCGGTTTTCGACTTTTTCACGACTTATACTCCGCGCGTTCCACCTCAACTTGGCAGTCCAAATTACATCCGCTGCTAGGTTACACAAGACGAAGTGGTTGACAACAAATAAAAATCACCAAATTTGGCGAGTAAAAAAAAAATGCGAGTGAAAAATTTATTTTTGTTTCATTACAAATACATATTAAGTACATATCTTCAATTCTATTAATTTATTTACTACATCTGTTAATAAAACAAAAATTTCTGTAGTATTTGTAAAAATCTTAATCGCTTTTACTCCGTTAGCATTATTTTAAATTGGTTTATAATAATATAAATAATTATTTACAAAACATGTGAATGTCGTTTTTGTATGTTATCTTAATATATACTGGAGCATAAAATAGAATTTTGAAATTCAATTAAAAATTTATCAATATTAAAATTGATTATCCTTCGTAAAACCTTTTAACTTGAAAAATATTTCGATGTACTTTTGAAAAATTACGTTACTGACATAATATGCAAAATTGAATTCAGAAATATATTCCGTTCAATAAGCATAACTTTTAAAGAATAAGTTGTCGATTTAAAACTGTTATTTAAAACAATAATAATTATTCTTTATTTTGAAATTTAGCCTTATATTTATTCTAAAAAGTTCCATTAATAGTAATCTTTTTAAAGTTATTTGAGCTTTTATTGGGGGTAATTTCATAAATTAATTTTTGTATATTTGTTAATGTGGAAAGCGTTTAGAGCCAAAACGGAAGGAACACAAGAAAAAAATTTACAAATTACATTGATATATTTTGGTTATAAGTATAAAGGGCTTATATAAAAATTGCTTTTAAAAAAGGGTACATTTTCGTTTCCGGGGGTTAAAAAAATGCCACGAAAAAAATTGCCAAATACCAGTAATGATTAATTGTGGTAAACCTACAACACAGAATTTAGAAGTTTGAGTTAAGAGGGAAAGACGACTTCGGAAACCTTACTCCTTCCTCCCTCCTCTTTTTAGCCACTTGCGTTTTTTTTTTTGTTTTTTTGTCGTGTTCAATAAACTAGATTTTTGTTTTATAGTGCTATTTTTTAATTCCTACTATTGGTTCACACTCTCTATTTATTTATCTTCGTGGAATGTTCAATCGTTAATAAAATACATTTTAAAGCTCTCAATTGAGCTGAAATTTTATATACATTATTATTTTGGATGACAATACAGTAATTTAATTATAATTCATAAAAATTTTAATTGATTAAAATTAATTACTTAAAGAATTACAAATACAGCCACGTTGGCGACTTAGCGACCCTTTTGGCGACTTGTGTCAAAACTTGAAAAGGTTTTTTTTTCTCACGTTTTAAAGCATTCAGTTGAACTGAAATTTTATACACACGATTGTTTTGGATGACAATGCGATAATTTAATGATAATTAATAAAAAATTAATGACCCCTTAATGTTGTGATTCTGTCCTATGTATATACAGATTTATATGAATTGTAACTATTTAATAAAAAGTAGCTAAAAAATAAAATTTTTCTTTGTTGATCTAAGTAGGAATTGACTTAAAAATTTTTTTTATTTATATTACTTGTTTATAATACATTTTACATCAGATGCGTTTCCATTTTTCAATACAAATTTCTTCCGTTTGTCAATCATTCTCTTAATTTATGAGGAACAATTGAAAAAACCGAATGTTGAAACGTTTCTATAATTTTGAATGTTTTTCTTATAAGTTGAATGTGTACCTAATGAAAATTTGAAATCTATTTTAACCTAATCTAATCGTGATTATTCAGATTATGATCTCATTGAGGCAAAGTCGAAACAAGACTATGCTTGAGACCCAGAGCCCAGTTGGCCAATGCATTGAAACATCCCTAAGAATATTATATGAGTATTATATTCCATTTAAAATGAGGTTTATTCATGTGACGCCATAGTCACATGATAGTGAAAACCACGTGATTCTAGCCAATCAATTCAAAAACTCATGTGACGTCATAGTCATACGATAAAAACTATCTTGTGTTTCCATCTAATCAGTTCACGCCTTCCGGTGTTGCCAAGTTTTGCTCTTTGCAGAAACTTTCTCTTAAAAAGTACATATGTATACAAAATGTATTTTATTTAAAAGTATAAAAGCATAAAATACGACTTTTTTTTTTTAATTTAAAAAAAATCTTTTTGAAGAAATTTTTTTTCCCTAACATTTAAACATCTTTAACCAAATATGAAATTTGAAATTTTATCTGAGTTTTACAAATAGAACAAGTACAATTAGTTTAATGTTTGTTTTGTGAATTCAATGGAAAACACATGTTTGTTTTTATCACGTGACTTCATGAATCAAGCCCATTATCCATCTAATTCATGAAGTCAGGTTTATCGTATCACTGTTCGAAATTGAACTTTTTGCTCTATTGCCATTGTAAATTTTTCATTGAACTTCGTCTCTTGATTTGTTCTGGAATACAGTGAAATGCGTTTAACGCGAAAATGCTTCAAACGAAATATCGGTTAACCGAAGTAATACAATGGTCCCAACAAATTACTTTTTGTTTTCATGTATTTTTCACTTAACACGAAACGAAAATCGCTTAACATGAAAAGATTTCCCTTCTGAGTATATGAACATAATACGGATAACACCAGCCACGCAGGCGAGATTTAAGAGGGGTGGGAAACGAAAAACACAGGTAGTTTCATATGTTTCGTAGAAATGAAGCTAACTTAGTTTGAAATGCCCTCGGAATAGCCTGGACACGAGCTAATTTTGTTTTACTTTTACCCCCACCCCCACCCCTATAATCCAAACAAACTATCTCACATCTCATTAGTTGGCTTTGGAGTTAGGTGACGTGTACATCGTAGTGTCAGTAAAAATCAGCGCACTAGCGAGTTTTTTTTTCTATTTTAGAAGAAATTTTTACGAGCACAATGGCAAAGAGCCCAAGGGAAAAGCAAACTGTTATTTCGTTTAAAATGAAGATCGAGCTTCTTAAGGGGTGTTGGAAAGTTAAAATCTTTTTTTTTAAAAAAAAATTGGGATTTTTACATTTTCAAATTGTATAGATTTCAACCTTTCTAAAAATTCCTTACTTTGATCTCTAGGGTAATTAGAAGCCCTTAAAACCTATTTTTAAATAATTGTTGAAACTGAGCCACGCTTATTTGAATGGCGAAAAATGCAAACAAAGTACTTCGTTTTCGCTTAAAAGATGAACGTCTGATGTAAACTAAAACATGTATCTTTTATTATAAATTGAGCCTTTTATTTATTTTTTTTTCTAACCGATTAGAAGTCTCATTGTATGCATTAAAATCAATTTATCTCAAAATGTAAATTTTGATGTTCGATGTACCTTTTCTGAGAAGCTACTGCTCACAGGTATGTAAATTTTTTACGATACATTTATAATGGTGGCTATATAATATATTCTAAAATGAGCTTTTTGTAAAAAACTCAAAAATTTATTTTTTACAAATTTTTTAATATTAAAAATGGGTCAATTATCATTACGTTTGATAAAATATTTACGAAACAAATTCAAAATTAGCTAAAAGCTCATTTCAGTAAAACGAGAAATGTGTACTTTAATTGTATGAAAAATTTCAAACATGTACATATAACAGATTTTGAGAAAAGGTCGAAAAGAGCCAGTTTAACATTGTTGGTATAGTTTCCTACTCCCCTTAAGGCTGTTGGTCAAAAACAGAAGGCGAAAACGGAATTCTGTAAAGATTTTGGTATTGCTACATTTTATATGAAATTTCATTTTCTTGTAAATATTTTGTTCCACTAATTTTTTTTAAATTATATGCATATCTAGGTAAATAAAACGCACTCTAATATACTTAATTTTGATGAAGATGAATATATGTTTATATACTTACAATATTCTTTAACACGAAAATGTATTTCCCCCCCCCCCTCAGATTCATATTATAAGCGCGATTTCTACTGTATATATCTTATTTACTCGAATCTGGGCCACACAATTTTTCTACTGTTAATGCTACTGAAAATTGGGTGCGGCTTTGAATTAAAGCAGGAGCGGCTGTAGGGCCGGACAAACCGGAACCCTGTCCGGGGCGGCATTTAGATCAAATTTGGAAAAAAAAAAAAAA
>BMAV01022307.1:243266-285004 GCA_019973955.1 Trichonephila inaurata madagascariensis | reverse complement strand
GTGCGTAATAAATGCATAGAATTGTAACCAATCGGAAAAACATCAAGGAGGGGTCCGGACCCCGAGGACACTTTCCTTGTGTGCGCCACTAGCCGATCATCATAGCTACTAATACATTGGGGTCGCTTAAAACAGTGTTTCATCGATGAATTCCGATTCAGCAGTGGCGTAACGTACACCCCCACATCGAAGGGGGGGGGAGGATTCTAGGGTGCCCAAATCCTGACTGACGCCAAGTACGTAAGATCCGGCTTGGAGTCCAAAACCTGACTTTGAAGGGGGGCACTAATATTCTCCGTTATGTCTCTGCGATTCAGTCTAGAAATAAATGCCTATCGGTTCCGTGTATGGAGAGATGTGGGACGTAGGTCAGCGGTTTTAACCAGCCTTTGTTTTGCAGAAGCGTACAGCAATTACTCTGATGTGACGATATGCAGAGTTGTGTTTTAAAACAGGTTGCTTCTAATAATCCTGCGTGCTGATGATATCCTTGACACGTCATTCTGGAGTCATTCTTAACAAGATTATATCAAGTCCTAAGTGGTTTGCCTATCTCTGGACTGCCTCCATGCTCTCTGCTGGGAAGGAAAGTCACCAGACTGATGGTTGGGGTAGCCCAGTGATCACAATAGTGAACTCGTAGCCAGGGTTGTTTCTGCCAAGTCCTAGATTCGTGTCCTGGTATCACTAAAGATGCACCGCGTAGTAAACTGATGCATGTTAAATCTGTCGAGGCTCTCAGTCCTCACATTAGTGCGATGGTGAAAATTGGGAGAAAGAAGTGCCAGCTCTGGGGTCTTCATCATCACTTGACTTTCGTATTTCTTCGAAGGAGAACGTTAACAAACAATTAATCAACCAAGATAATGTGAAGCTGTTTACTGTTTGTATATCTCTGGATATCTACGTGCAGAGCTGACACTCTTCCAAGGCCAACACGTCACCGGATTTTTCGCAATCGAACATGTATGAGACATAGTAGACCACGAAATTCGGACAACACAAAATGTCACAAATCTGGACAATCCATGAATGCTTTGCAAAATATATCACAATACGATATTAGAAATCTTTATATCACTCCTTGCATCGACGTATATAGACACGTTCACCTACAAGAGGAAAGAGAGGAACAGCAATTCCTGATATTAACATTTAATGTGCAAATACTAGCCATTAATGGGTCCCATGTCCTTGTTGTTGTTGTGTCCTTTCCGTAGAGAAGGAATGAAAGTTGCCAGAGCTTGAGACAGAGGTTTTTTACGATAGATGGCGACACCACCTATCTCCACCTCCACAATTCAGGCAAGGAACTGGAGGGGAGGGAAATATTCTCCAGCCCCCAGCACCTGTGGTTTCTGCTGCGATCATCCACAAGACTTTCGGACCCACTGATTTAATGAGCACGTACTTCATGTGTACTCGGAGGGTATTTGGTGGTATCGGGCATCGAATCCAGGCCTTCCGGTCTGGAGTCCAATGCTCTAGCCACTAGGCTATCCACGGCCCTTCATGTCCTTAAATCATCCAATCATTTCATCATCTGTGTATATGAGCTATACATATTCTGTATCTCAAAAAAAACAGTTACCTTTTTTTTGGTATAAGAGTGTATATATGGATATGTATTAAAGTTTTAAAGGAAAAATACAAAAAATTCAAATTCTTACCATATATGCTAGGATTTCTGGAATGATTATTCACGGAATTATTATTATTATTATTGTGTTTGGCTGGTGGAAAATCAAAACGTTCATCTTCTTTATCTTCATAATCGGGCTGCAAGAAAAAAAAGTTTTTATCAGTCGATGAATCATTTCACAAAATATCATTCTGAATTCAATTACATTTTAAAATGCGCTGAAAATTATGTTATCCAGGTAATGTCTTCACATATATTTAGGATTTGTCTCATGAAATTTTTCAGAAAAATATACATAAAAATAATTTTTATGACTTTTTACAAAAATGTAAATACGCAAAATTTTGTAAATTTTACAACAGTTTTCAATAACTATACACCCCAAAAATATTTCTACGAATCTGGAAGAAATTATTTCTCCAGAAAGTTAGTTCTAAAAACGAGTTAAACTGAAATCGAAATAGACTTAAAAGCTCTTATGTATACAATCTCTGTAAATAATTAAATGCATTCATTTTCCTCTAGCTTCATCCTAGCATCTGGATTAGATAAGTGTTCAAATCACATATGGAGTTAAGCCTAAACTGATTCATGCTTGTATATTTATTTTCTTGTATATATCTTTGAAGAATATGCGAATCATACATAGCAGAAACACAAGTCACCTATATCAACAGTACAAGAGTAATTTAAACAATTTATGAGGCTTAGTGACTTTGAGGATAAAAAGTTGGAATTATATATAGTTTTCTTTCTTATTTCTTATAACAAATAATAATAAGGAACACTCACAACTCTTTGGCTAGATATACCTTTCAATATAATTTAACAACTTGCTAATAAAAAATGATATCCACACACACAGGTCCTAATGTCATCGAAAACCGTTGCTCATTGCTAAGTAGAATGGCTGATGATCGATCTCTCGAGGCTCAAAGAGGTGGTGTAAAAGTTTGGAGTGGGATGGCAGCAGAGATATCTTCGTCACACCTAGATATGGTTCAAAATTACGAGGTCCTCCGTCAATGGCTCTCGTGCAGCTTCAGAGTGAATAATTAATTCAGAATGCATCGCTTTCGAAGCACTAATATATATATATATATATATTTATATGTATAGCTTTCAGATCGGCACCCGATTCGTCTATAGTGGGTCCCTTCTCTCGGGAACGAAGTAGCGGATGACCTTGCGAAGGCGGTTACCAGAGATCCTGTGGATCCGGAAAACCACATGGTCATTACGTCGACCAAGATCTACCCCAGAGCTAAAGAATTAATATGTAGAACCTGGATTGTCCCTCCAGTACACCCATGGTACTTTCAAAGACACCCTGGATCCACCATAACATTCAAACGTTCCAGATCTAATCAGACGCCATTCTCGCAATTTTCGACTGGTCACCTGAGGTACATAAATTCTGAAGGTGGCAAAAGAAGCTTCCCAATTTGCACTAAATGTGGCATCAGTCCTTTTTCACAGCAGCTCATTCTACAATATTTTGGGTTTTCCTGTGAGGAGGCTGTTGCTTCACCCCTGCTTTTCTTAGACTTTGTACAGATTTATGGGGATCTGATCTAGTTTCAGTAGACCAGATGGGGATTAGTCCCACCACAACCACCATATACATATATTTTAATACGTACATCGGATAACTTAGAGCTTTATAATATGTATTTTTTTTATCTGTTCAATTTTGTAACAATCATTTTTTAAGTGCACTATTTTTCAAATCGACAAAAAAAAAAAAAAAAATGTACTTGCGCATTAATAGGTTAACCTACTAATATTGTATAAATAGTTTGTTCAACCTTATTATTCAATAACAAAACACAAGAACAATATTTTGAATGAGGAATCAATCCTCTATCTTTTAGCATCGAACAAACTTACATTATATGGGTTAAATTGACAGTTACTCAATGGATTGCCCAAGGAGAGAAAAAGGGTTGAGGGTTAAACCTCCCCCCTCATACACCAAAAGTGCTTTAATTTTAATCATAGAGATTATCCCTCGGAGCTTTCGTCTAAGTGTTTTTTGGATTGTTTGTTCTTCCCTCCTCATAAAAAGGACTGTGTATGTCTCACTGCAGTAATTTAACATTGCTTATCATAATCCGGATGATACATATCATTGATCATGACTTAAAAAATGGAACAACTTAAGAAGGTAAACAATAAAGCCAAGCGTTGCATTTTGGAGTTTTTTCAAATTTACTTAAAAATATTTTAAGAGAACCACACATCTTTTATTGTATTCTATAAATTAATCAGTATTTACAGAGATCACTTGCGACAATTCCAAAAATGAGTACTCACCGTGGGAACGGGCACCCTGGGCATGTCTCTGGGGGGCAATTTAGGAGGCTTGGGATCTCCTAGAACTCCGTAGATAGAGTTTCGTGACGTCACTCCTGGGAGGCTGTAAGGATCCTCGTCGTTCACTCCGTTCCGGTGGCCATTCCTCAACGGACGCTCGAAGATGCTCGCCAAGTTAGGAGCACTAGGGCGTTTAGACATGACAGCTGTCGAGATGAGAGAAAACACATTTTACTACTTTTATAACGTCACTGATTATTATTTTTCGATTGGATCCTAGTTGAATCGCCTAATTCGGCAACAAAAGCTTAGCACCAATTTTTTTAGGACTTTAGAGCCAAGTTGGCAACTCTGCCAAATGACAGTTAATGGAAACCCTTGCCGATTCGGCTTTTTAAACCCATTTTGCGGCCATTGGTCATTCTTTGCCAAATTGCTGACTATAAGTTTGTCTCTAAATCTCTTTAAAAGCATCAAATTTTCGACGCCAAATAAATCAGAGGGTTCAACTAGAACTTAATCTTGTTTTTCTTGTTCACAAATACTCTCTAGCTCCTAATATTTTCACATACTACGTGTCTTTATCATTGATAAAAACACACACAAGTAATGTACAGTACACTAATAATTTAAGAATTACTTCACATGTTTTCCAAAATATTATAAAAAATTTCCTTTTTCTTATGCATCTTTTTCTTTTATATTAAATGTATTATTTTTTTTGTTCATGTAACAGAATGTTCAAAAATTTTGAGTGTAGCACTGGCAAGAGCATGCATACAAGATATAATTATGACTTTTCATAAAGTGTTTATGATACTCTAAAACAGGGGGCGGCAATCTTATAACTCTGGTGTGCCAAACCAATCTACTAATATGTGATTAAGGGTGCTACAGAGTAGAAAAATATTAAAAACAATTCAATTCCTGTGGCAATGCATGCAGAGTAAGAGAATAGAGGACAAAAATACAGATTTAGAATTTGAACATACAAATACAGAAAAATACAAATTATTCATTATGCATCTCAAAGATATTTATTAACATAAAATAAGCAACATAAAAAATAACTATTCCTTTAATATAATAATAGAATTATGCATACATTATTCATTTTGTATGTTTTAAATATATTTATTAAAATAAAAAATATATAAGCAACATAAAACATAAGTTTTCCTAAAATATAGTTAAATAAATAATTAAAATTTTAGTGGAAATCTTGTCCCTGCAAAGCTCCACTTAATATAGCAATATCAGCGGTATAATTTATGATTTTCAGTTTGACAGAGATAATTCGGTAGTAACGTGGGTACTTACGTATTAACGTCACCGCAGCGTAAATGTAGTTACTCAAATCACACCCCATTTTCCAGCAATGTCTGACTTATTAATTTTCTCTCATATAAAACAAGTTAGAATCTTTTGCTGTTTTTGTATTATGGCGTCGACCAATTAAATCTATGTAACTCATAAAACTATAGATTCGTTCGTTCGTTAATTCGTTGAGAAACTTTGAAGTTTTAGATCAGACATCGGAGCATGCAACGCGCAGAGCAATTCTCATTGGTTCTTTAAGCAATTTACAAAGTTATGAGATAAATTTAAGGTATCCGACTGCCCTAAAATCATGATTTTTTTTTCGAAAATTGACAAATTTGTTTTATGATTTTATTTTATAGACCATCTTATTAGCTTAATAAAAATACCAAGCTTTTTGTTTTCCATTCACCAGAACAAAAACTACAAGTGTTTTAACTAAAGAAGATGCCATAACTTCACACAAGATGTCAAACTTTAAAATGCGTTTTACTCGAAATGTGTTTTTTTTCCCTAAAAACTCAAACGCGGACAGCGATTGCTCAAAAAGTTTTGAAAATAATTTAATGAAACTTTTTGTGAATGTTTTGTATAACAGTAGAAGTATTTTGTTCTTCAGATTTATCAATCATTGTATTATTTCAAAATTTACAGTCCTTTATGTGAATATAATCCCTGTTTTTTCAAGCAATTTCTTATAGTCACTAAGATAGAGGGCTCTATAGTTTTTGTAAAAATTAAAATATCTCTTATCCTGAAGGTCATTTCAAACATGAATAATAAAGTAACACATTAAAACTGAAAAATTGAGAATTTGTTTGAAAAGTTTTTGTACAGAGCGGACCCCGTTTATGTAATTTTTTGTACATTTTTACCAGTTTTTTCCCATTTTAATAATAATACATTTTTTTCTGCTTTCAATTTTACGATTTTTTGCTTAAAACATACTAAGTATACCTAAAAATCACAAAAAAAATCCCCATATCTTCATTTTTTCAAAAAAAAGTTGTCGCAATTAGGCGGATACCTTAAATCGGACTTACGTACTATCACAACAATGCCAACATTCAAGATAACTCGGCAAATTGGCAACCTCGATTTCGCATGCGTCGTAGGCGCTGAATTGGCAACCATGTGCTTCGTTTCATACAATGTCACCAATACGGCTGCGATAATACGGAAGTACCATTTAATTTTTTATTAATAATCTTAAAGGTCACCCTATTTGTTCATTCTCAAATGACAGAACAAATTAGCTTAAATACACGATTGTTTACTATATTTTTATTTAGAAAAGTATGTAACGTTTTTCTGTATATTATTCTGAGCAAATCTTATCTCCAACACAATTATTCATATTATCACTTACCTTAATACAATATACACAATACCATCATAATCTGTATTTGATCGTTATTGTTACAGACAAAGTAATTATGTCAATTGGCATCTGTAATCTGCGTGTCTTTCCTAATGGTTCTTTAAAATGTATCAGATTTTTAATTGTGTTAATTGAAAATTAAAAATGATAATGACCAGACATACGATTAACTGGAATTAGACTAACTCGCGGACAGGTCAACTACTACTTAATAATTCAAATACAAGGTAGTTTTCATTGCCATTAAAAATATAACATCTCATATTAAAACTAATTTGTATTAAAAATAATCAAGCCGATTATGATGTTATAAGCATCCCCTATCAGTCCTTTTAACCTATTTGCAAATGTCATTAATCCGAATTAATCTATTAATGTAATTAATGATAAAAAGGAGATAACATGATATTCTCTAGCAATTTAATAAGGAAATCAAATATTAAATATCTTCCGAATGTTTTCTAAATTAAAAAAAATCTCATAGGTGTATATTTTTAAATCAAGTACATTTTGTTCACCTACGTGCGTTATTATTCTTGACAAATATTTACTTTTTAAAAAAGTAAGTTACTGTAGAAAGTAAAAGTTGGCAATAGCAAGTTGCATCAACTGATTGGCTAGAAATACGAGATTGCTTTTATCATGTGACTGTGACGTCACAGGAATTCATGAACTGATTGTATGGAAACACGTGATTGCAGTCATCATATGACTATAATATCACATGAATTCATGAACTGATTGGCAGGAAATACTTGATTGCAGTTATCATGTGATTATGACGTCACATGATTTTAGACTATTAGAGTTGAAATTCACCAGAGATTCCTCGCAAGGATCATTGTCGAAAGCTTATTTTCAGTATAATTATCTTGGAAATTATTTAAGTTAATACTTGATTTAAGATATAAAATATCTGAAAGGCAAAGGATGATGCAATAATAATTATATAATAAAACAAACTTTCTTTTAATCAAACAAATATAAACAATATAATAAACATTTATTTCATTATTTTACTCAACCAAATCGAACATGTACTTGAAATTAACTATTATAAATTCAATCATAATAATCATTAATATTCTGAACAACTTAAGCTGCATTCACACCAAGGCTGCCAGCGTCGAGCGTTAAGCGTCTAGCCAATCAGAGACTTGATCTCGGGCGAGATGAAGTCTCTGATTGGCTAGAAGCTCAACGCTCGACGCTGACAGCCTTGGTGTGAATGCAGCTTTACGTTGCATATATCGAAGAAATTTCCATATAAATTTAAGAGCGAATCACAAAAAAACTTCTAAAAATTATTTTTTAAGAAAAAAATTACATTTTTTTTTATTACATCAGTAATATTGATTTCTTTTTTAAATTACATAATGTTTGTGTATCTGAAGATTTTTACGCTTACAACAAAACAAATTCATGGAATTTCAATGAAAACTCATATAAAAAATTTGAACTATCTTTAGAACTTGTTTCAGTTTTCAATTGCTTAGGGTTTCCATACCTCCGTCTATTATTTATTTTTTTGTGCTGAGAACAATATCAATTAAACTTTCACATACTCTTTTTTATATCCTATATATTTTCTAATTTAAGAAAATAGCAGAATATAATCGATTTCTTTTACTGAGTTCCTTCTTCCAAACTCCACCTTGTTCATGACATTGATGGATGGATACATTTACGTAAAGATTTTAATCTCTAACAGAAATACTCTATGTATTGCGAAATTCACGAACTGTAAAGGAGTGTCTTACTTTAATAAAAAAGGGAATACAGGAATTGGAGCTAATGTTACACAAAAAAGGTTACACAGGTATTAAACATATGCATTGATTTTTTTTATAACTTTGTTAGATGAAGTATAGTACACACACACACACAGTAAAATCTGTTTTTGTGCGGTAAATAGGGACCGCATAAATAAAAGCGCAAAAAAAAAATATTCGAAAATTTCATTAATACTTACATAAAACAAAAAAATTAGTCGACATACGAAAGAAATTGTTTTTTATGCGGTGGGGAGGGAACGCATAAAAAAAGTCGCACTTAGAAAATACGTCAATTCTTACGAAATTTATGAGAAAGTACTTGTGACGGGCTCACGCGTCTTTTCTTTAACATAACCTCTGGGTTCTTTGGGGGCCAAGATTAATGACAACTCTTTTCCAACCAAAACCTTAGAAGTTAAAGGTGAAAAAGAAATGCAAATAAGATAGCTTTTAAAATAACAGAAGTTTCAGTAAGTGAGATTGCAATTTTGGGGAATGGTATGTGTGAAAGAGACTAGTGGGAGTTGACAGCCAATCGTGAAGTTACTTGGAAAACAATCCATTAAAATAAGGTGTATACGATTGTACGCGCGCCCAGATGTTTCCACATAAAGATTGAATCTAAAGTTGGATTAAGGTAGGAATGATTATTTGATATTAGGACTTGTAATATTATTAGAAGTGAGAGTAGGCGGATTAAATAATTATAACTTAGAGAAAGTGGTCTAAATTACGCGATTCGGTTAAACTATCATTGTGTGTTTGTTCATTATAGATTCTCGCGTAATTAAATTTATCTAAATTGTTAGACATTTAAGTTCTATTCTTAATAAAGTCACATTAAGAATCAAAAATGTCTATTCCTTTTGCAAACCCTACACCTCCAGCTCACGCTGACAATCAAAAATACGGTCACCATACGGTCACCACATACTTCCAAACAAAATAAATAATTAAACTACACATGAAAACATTTTAAAAACATATAGTTTCTCATTGTATACATGGAGAAGTTTTCAAAATGCACATACATAATTATCTGCCACTCATCGTAATCCAAAGTGCGCATCTTCTTGTGGTGAATTAGTTCAAAATCACTTTTTCATCACTTGAAGAAACAATTTTAATTGATTTTTGGACACAATAAAGTAAGCGATAAGCTTTTGCGACAACTGTCGGTCGGCCAGTTGCTTGTAAACGCCACGATAACCAGATATGCATGATCGAAGCTCTTTTCGGATTTTCAAATTCCTTTTGGAATTGGTATCAATTTTAAAAAAATGCTTTCCCGATTTGTTGGAAAGCTGGATCCCTCCATTTATTTTACCCGCTCTCAAAGAATCCGGTTCTTATTGTTCGTCATCATAATCTATCAAATTATCAATAATGTCACTGTCATTGAAAGTTTCTTCAATCAAGCCCGTGCTGCTAGCGCATTGAGAGAAAACAATTGAACGTGCATTGTCGATAGATTGTTTATAACAAATGAACAGAGCACCGCGCCTTGAAGTGTAAAAATGTGCATTGATATAAAACATTACAAAGGCGTTAAAGTCGTTGAAATTCATATACCGCATGAAAAAAAAAAAGATCGCACAAAAATAAAATCGTACAAAAAGGACTGCACAAAAACAATTTCAACTAGTTTAACAGGTTCTAGTTTAACTTTCACATTACAATCGTTGAAATTATTGAGGGTATTAATCGAAATGTTGTTGTTATCGTGTGTTTTATACTGGGATCCATACGAAAGACGAGAGATAGAATTAATCGAAATATTTCTGTTTATACACATTTTATTTATCAAAATTAGCTTATTAAATGAATTAAATTCCTTTTGAATAACTTAGTAAGTAGTTTTTATTTTGTGTTTTTCAAAATTCCTTTCTCCGCCATTAAAATTTCTTTTCATACAAGTGCCAGTTCGAATTTTCTACCTGCTTTCGGCGGGTTCATTTCATCTATTAGCATCCATGACTAAATCTCACTTTTCATTCTTCATGTTATGACTCGAGAAACTATTATTCTTTGGTTCCAATATTCCTTTTATTTTTACTTCAACACGCAGCATAAATGAGGCTATTTACAAAAAAAGATTAGTGAGGCTATTTACATGAGAGAACTATTATATAAGCACACACTTCGTAAAGATAAAAAATTCTTTTCTTAACGCAAAAACGCTACTACATTTAGAATATTCTAAAAACTAACTTAACTTAAATTCTGTTGCCAGATTCAAAGTGAATAAGCAAACGCAAAGCAAAATGTTAAGTAATATCAAACAGGAAATGTCGAACTTTTTAGGAATGGCAACAGTACTTGTACTTCATTCAAAGCAATATAAACGAAAGACTAAATGCTTATAGAGAGCCTTACTTGGAGGAAGCTTCGATTTGAGCATGTCTAGGGCAACAATGTTGATGATCATGATCCAGCAGGGCATGTCCAACACTTCGGTGTTGTCCTTTACGAAGCCCACTACGCAAATACATTGAGTCTCTAGTTTCCTGCGGTCAGGGTAGGCCCTCCTTAGTTCTCGTGAGATGTGTTGTTGGAACTTTTTCATGTCGAACATCTGAAAAAAAGAAAGAAAAAATATATAGAATCATTATATCTTTGCCTCTGTAAATTGTCCCTTCTTAGATATCTATGACAACTCACAGTCTGATTTTTTAAAAAAAGAAATAATTTTTGCTTTTTGATAGAAGAGACAAAAGTGATGCAATATTAAAGACAAACCTGAGTAGAAACTTCTAAGAAGTTGACACAAATGAAGAATTTTTTTAAAAAATATTTCAAATGGTTCTGATTAATTTTCTATTGAAATGTGAACAGAATGGATATATTTTTTACAAACTATGTTAAATACATTAGCTGAATAGCATTGAGAATGAAGTAAAATGCAAATTTTTACAGCCATTATGAAAACCAATGGTTAGTACCAATAATTTTTTTAAGAAAAAGTACTTTTTTTCATCAGACGATTTAATATCTTAATTAATATTATAATAACTCAAAGCCCATGAAGTAGTAACGACGGAGAAAAAGAGATAAAATTAAATTAGAATACATATATTACATCACAGTTCCGAAACAATAAAGTTTTCGGAGTTTTAAATATTAAATTATTTTTTTTTATTTTGAAAAATACTATGCAACAGTTACAATAATACATACACGGAACAAAAATGAAAATAAATAAATAAGGACGGTCCATTAAAGTAAGAAAAATAGGATATTTAAATATACAATAAAGAAAGAATCAGGCATTTTCATAAGAAAATGTTTATCTTAAGCTTTAGACTTCTTATTATTAAATATTAAAGTAAAAATAACACACCTTGAAATAAATATGAACAGTGAAATTTTCAACGTCATTGACTGATAAATACACATTTTAATGTTCACAAATAATGTTAAAAGGATTGAATATTAGAATAGGGTTCTCAGTTTTGAAAGCCTGATGTAAAAAAATGTTTACATTTAATTATTATCATACCCAAGACAAATTAAATTTAAAATATCTAACTCATTAAAAAAACATATCCAACAATTTTATCGAAGATTATTTTGGAATTAATGACAAGTATAAAAAAAATTATACGATGCTCCATATTTAGTCAGGATAAAAGTATTTTCAATCTAGATTTTAACGTTTTTAAATCTCAACTTCTAAAATCAATTTCAATACTTTTAAATGGTTATTTTAAAGTTATTTCGAGTTTTATAGCTGATTTGACAATATAATAGCAATTTAAAATGAATAATGGTTCTCGTTAAATTTAGCTTACGAAGCATAGCAAAATATCGGAAGCTGAAATACAAAACAATTAAAAATAAGCGTTTCAAACAGATTACATCAATCACTGTCTAAATCAGTAAGGTCAATTGCGTTAAAGAGCTCTAAACAAGCGTTAACATATTTTTCTTTAAAAATGCATGTCCATTCATCTATTATTCTTCACATTAACCTCGGAGTACTATTTCTAAAAATTTAACCACAATCTAAATATTTATGCAACACATTCTAAGAAATATAAAAACTGTCCTTCCAACTTACTTTGACGGGTTTCTCATATTCCAACTGTCCTTGCAGTCGCTGAATGTCAGCCGACAAACAACTGTCTTCTGGACCGTTAACATCCTTCGCGTACACGGCATTCTTACTGGCACGCTTGATGATGATGTTGCCAGCATCGTCCATCTTGATCTTTACTCCCTTTTTTCCGGAAAAGAAAGAAAGTGTTTGGTCAGATGTGCATTTATTTTGAAATTATTTACAAAGAATTTATTTTTGTCAAGCTCATAAATATTACACATGTTAAAGAAAAAAAAATGTAGCATAAAAATTCTTATACCTTTAAAAAAACCCGAATAAAAAATAAAGCGAGTTCTCTTTTCAAACTTTACGAGGAATAATGGCAGAACATAATAAAAATTGACTGGCATTATCCAAGCACTAATGTATTTCATATAGTACGATACTTTCACAATAGATGGCAGCACTATATTTTTGATCGAAATATTTACTTGTTTCCGATTTTTATCAACAAATAGCACGAAGAAATGATACAAACAAAATATATGTAAATAAATAATTGTATAACAAAAATAACGGTTTTTTTATTCATATTATCCATGGGGATTTTCATTTTTTTTTTATTAAGTTGGAGGAAGGCTTTTTTTTTACATCTGAAATAAAGTTTAATTAGTCTTCTTAATCAGAGTTTCATTTGTTGTGTGGAAGAAAAAGAAGCTAAAGAAAATGTAACTAAATGTGAAAAAAATGACTAATTATTTGCATTCAAAAAATTTTTCTTGCAGATGATTAGAATGCTTTTTATTTCAAAAATATATAATGCTAATTAACTTTTTTTCCGCAAATTTTTTTAGGGTTTAATTTACGTCTTTTACTGTAACACTTTGTAACAAATTAATAATCTTTTTTTTACATTTTGAGAGTACTCTGAATCATCCAATTAGCGTTTTCTGCTTGTTTTTACTGAACAATAGAGAAAGAATAAATAAGGAATATCTTAGAAATCAGAGGGAAAAATACTCTTAGAAAATCATCATTTAAATTATATTTTAAATAGTGCACCTGATTTTCTTAAATACAAAAGAAATCCAAAATTACTAACTTTTTAACTGTTATCAGTTCAGCTGCATATGATCAGCTGATATTTTATTTTTTCCACCGGTTTAAAAAAAAAACTACCATTTCCGTAAATGAAAATAGATAGATAGTTTTATGCCAAATAAAACTCTTTTAAGATATACATGGCTTCACCATAATAGGAAAAAATTCACTTCCTTGTTTATCGTAGTGTAATGTTAAGTGTGAAAAAGGCATACCCAGAACTTAATTTTTTGGATATAGAATCCAGTTTTTTTAAAAAAAATTCTTTAAAAAAAAAACTGGAAAATATCTTTTTTGATTTTGACAGAAAGGCATCGCGTAGAACATGTTCTATAATCACCTTATGAAATGTCTCTTATCTTGAATATTTACTGTCAATTCATTTTTGACTTTCGGCCGCGGTAGCCGGGTTGTCAAGGTAGCGAGCTCGTGAGCGGCGTTGTCGAGTCGTGGTGCCCCTGAAGACCTGCCGTAAAAAGAAGATGCCGCGATTTAATAACTCCTCACGCGGGCATGGAATGTAAGTTAGGAGAGTGATTGCCCTCTCAGGAGTCATCCTCGTTAATTCAGTGTGATTCACTATTATCAGGTCTATCACCAATATCCCTCATATAGCTTCGAATTGTGATTTTAATTAACAATCAATAAATTAATTGACCATTCATTAATATTACATTTAAGGCTCTGAACAATAACTAAATTTGATGTAAAGTGTTAGACCACTGTTGTCATTTAAAATAAAATTGTTGGGTTAAAAGAAGTTACATAGTACAATGACAATTTCTTTGCTTGAATAACTCTGTTTTAAATCTTTTCTGTTCAATTTGAGGGTATTTTGAAAATGAAGAAAAAGATGGATTCTCACCAAAAATGTATTTCTTTATTAACCCCTTAACTGCAGAGGAAAAGTTATGAAATTCACCCCACCCCCCCCAGGGGCCCCCGTTTTTCCCATAGGCGCGCGTTATTACGCAGTTTATTGGGGAAAAAGAAAGGGAGTGTTTTTCCACCTAAAAATTGTTTACTTTCACTTTAAAAAAAAGAAAGAAAAGGATACAATAATAAAATGAAAATAAAAAATTTAACCTCTAGAGTTAAAATATAATGAAAAATAAATTATATAACTTATCTGTTCTGTGATATATCCTGAAACATGGTTGAGCACATAAACCGGTATCACATTCAGTGCATTTGTACAAAAAATTAAAAA
Organism: Trichonephila inaurata madagascariensis; assembly: GCA_019973955.1. Taxonomy (NCBI): domain Eukaryota; kingdom Metazoa; phylum Arthropoda; class Arachnida; order Araneae; family Nephilidae; genus Trichonephila; species Trichonephila inaurata. The sequence continues at coordinate 270,220 of BMAV01022307.1, read as the reverse complement.
GCTTCTTTTACACACGGTAAGTGAAAATGGCAGCAAATGAAGAAAAGAAAAGAGCGCCCACAAACGAAAAAACAAGAAAAACTGCTTAGCTATGAATTGTCTCATTCCTGGAATATACCCTTTCAAATTCCTTCCCCACCTCTTCTTCTAAATAAGTAAATTCTTTGGAAGTACTATCAAACTCGTGTAATTGTTTTCGAAAGCCGTGGGACTAGTTTTAAACAGCGCAGCACAATACAAAAAGTCCTCCTTTGGAAGGACGAATATACACGTCCAGAGCATTAAAGGCACCGGCTCAGCACGACGTGTATACACGCCCATGGTACTTAAAGGGTAAAAAATGTCCACCATTTATGTAACACTATCACGAAACGACTGAGTGGCTATGGAGCTTGGTGACCACGGTCACGTGGGCCAGCGGGTCATGAGTTCGAGTCGTAGTGTTACTGATTGCCCTCCATGTAGAGGGGATGATGCAAGTTAAATCTGTCGTAGCTCAATGTCATCCATTTGGGGAGGGATGCCAGCTCAGGTGTCGTCTTCGTCACTTGACAATGGTTCAAAATTACGAGGTCCGTCACCAACAGCCCTCGTCTAGGTTTGTAATGTGACGTTAATTTACACTCCCTCCCTCAAGGGAACTACTTAAATTGCAAATACTACCAACAATTAATTTTAAATTGCGCATCAGTTTTTTTCTTTTAAGCTAACGTTAAAAGACAAATGCCAAGGATGTGTTGCCAAAGTTGCCAAGAGTTGCCAAAAGAAAGTGTGTCGGATAAAAAATAAATAATAACACAACTCCTTTAACTATAAAAGACCTCATAGAATCCAGAATATTTAAAGAATGTGTTTCTTAGAAAAACATTTATGGCTGCACTGTCCACGGGAATCCAGACTTCTGCAAATACCTCTTTTGTCTTTAAAGAACTGATGCTACAATGTTAAATAACAAAAACGTAATTTGTCTCCTTTTTGTATAGAATCCTTGTACAACAGGTTTGATATCGCCCACATTTGCTTGCCATTTTACAGCACAAAATGAAATTAAAGCAAGTCGATCAATTAAGCCTTCTTCACAAAGCCTCACATAAAAGCAGTGGGGTGTAACTGCATCATTTTCTTCAGAATCAAGTCCGCGGCTCATCTTTCCTAATTCAAACTATTGATTCTGATGGATCTCAAAGACTCGTCCCCTTCTTTTCAATTTGAAACTACTGTGTTCGCTTAAGATTTGCATATAAATTGCCAATAAGCACAGTGGGAGGGGTTTTTCCCCCTCTTGAGTCTAGTCTAGACTTAAAGCGACTAATTTGCATCTTGGTGCTCACCGACTAAATAAAGACACCGTTGGAAAATTCTTTAACTATAAGTATTACAAGAATGAACATTGTGTATTTTATTTTTGTGGTCTGAAACAGTCTGCTGTTTTATCGTGCCAGGAGCGTTAAGGAATACTAATACCGAATTGACTGTGATGAATTGATGTTTTTAACAATTTTGAAATATTCAAGATAAAAAGAGAGAGTAGTAATTGAATTAGCAATATAGAACTCAAATATTCAAGGTCTTTACGAAGGTACGGTTTAACTATCTTTTTATTACCAGTACACCCTATTGGTTATTTTCAGTTCGTGAATATAATGCTAAACACCAGCGGAATTTCTTGTTATTTTATTTATCAAATGTAATTTTGGAAGAGTGTAAGGTTAAACTTTTTCTGCAGTCTAGTAATGAGAATGTTGATTATTGATTCAATTGCGTATGCATCATTTGAGCCTAGTTTGTTAGTGAAGTATTGGTAAGATACATTGGTGTACCTAATTTGGAGAAATTTTCATTTCTGTTTGATTACCTCCAGAAGTAATGGACAAATTTTAATAAAATTAGTTATGTAAACATAGAATGATTTAATACATCCCCCTTTTAACCATATGTCCGTGTGTACGGCTCTTCAGCGTAAGAAAGTCTACAAGACAGATTGCACGATGAAACATGATGTAGAGTTAATAGGGAATATAATTCCATCTTAAAGTTTTCTCAACGTCTTTCTTTTTAGACCTGCTACTGGTCATGACTTTTTTCAGGATTACTTGTATAGCACGAGAATGGCAGATTCAAAAACCTGCCCCTTTTGTGACCATATGTGGAAATCATCTCACTATATGACCTGCTTTTTAAACTGCATTTCTTCGAATATTGTTGACTGTGCCTTTAATGGCTGTCTTTATCGTTCTAAATCTTTGGCGTTTCATGTCGTTTGGTCTGCTCGTCGATTTATGACAGAAAGATTGGAGACGGGCATAGGATATAAACATTTTTCACAATGGAATTTTATATTAGATGTGAAATATTTTTTGAAGTCTGATCTGGGTCTCTGTCCTCCAGTAACTGTGATTTTAAGTACTGGATGGACTTAGGAGTGAAATCGCGAGTTGCAATTGCCCTTCCAAGGCTTCTAAAATATGTCCTATGGATTTAAAGTCTGGAAATCTAGTTAGTAAATCCCTTTGGAGAATATCCTCACTTTCCAGAAATTCACAGGTCAGATGAGACAGTTTTATGTATACTAACGTTATCATTCATAAAAATGAAATCAAAGCTAACTATACTTTTTAAAAGATGAATATAATGCTCCCAGAGAGTTTTTCTTTATGCTTCATAGAAGTCACAAATTCTCTGTTAAAGCCACGGAGGTATCATATAACATGTTATTTTCACTGGACTTCAAACCTCCGCTTCAATATCAATCTCTTTCCCACATTTTGAGGAAATATGTAAAATCAGAAAGTCCCTGATTCCTCTGAAGATAGAATTAATGGTTAGGCTGAGTTAGTGAATAGAGTACCCACCCCCTTCCCCCCAACTGATCTTTGCTTCCAATGTAGATTTTCTCTCTTCAGGCTGAACCAACTCTTCTCTCAAAAGAGCCTTTTAATTTTGATCAGTGATCTAAAATGGAATTATTAAAAATAAAGATATATATTTTGGTGAGATATATTTAAGTGCTAAGTAAGAGTAATTTATTTTTAAGACATAAATAATTAAAAAAAGTTTATGATTTTTTCCCAACATTTAAAAATGAATCAGATTGTTCGTTTTAGTTTGATTTTTTACATGCATTTTGATTGACTTTTAACTTTTTAGTATGGATTTGTGCTTGTTCATCTAAAAATAATTGTCAAGCTCCATAAAATTTAGAATTCCTCCAAACTCTTTTTTGAGATGTAAAATTCATTGTAAGTATTTGTGAAAAAGGATTATACACAATACATTTTAACCTTATTTACAATAGCAGAAAGTCAAAAACAAATCATCTCAGCGAAATCAGTCCCGAAACAAACAACTCAAAATATACTGAAAAAAAATAAAGTACTTTTAAAAGAAAATCTTTAAAATGTTTCAAAAAGATGAAACGGAAAAAAATCCAAATAATTTTACAAATACCGATCAACCCCAAGTTAATGCTAAAAACAGAAAAACAAAGTCATAATTTTTAAGACAGCAACTCCATAATGATTTACGTTATAGGTTGCATTTTCCTTACTTTAAAAACATTCCATCGTTCTTTCTTTTAAAACTATTATTACACAAAGACTTATTTTCGTTCTCTAATCTCGAAACAAATACTTTATTACGAATACAAACATAATATTTGAGTAATAATCATTAGATTCTTCTTTATGAGCATAAGCCTCTTGCTTTGAAAAAATTTTTTTTAAACACAACTTGATTCAGATGTACTAAATATAGAACACAATGCCCTAGATAATCCAAACATTCATTAGAACGAATATTCTTATGGAAATATACAGGAAAAGTTTTAAATACAACAAAATCAGAATTAAGATCTAATCCGTGCAAAATTATACGACATAAACTTAAGAGGAATGGCAAACAAGATTGCAGTTATAGTATGATTACTATCATACACTGCTTAGATGGAAGCAAATCTTTGAGGCGTATCATAAGCTTCTACTTCTTCTTAATAATGGAAAATTTATACTTTAGAACAAAATTGTTGGCAACATATTATCATCCTTTTAAGTCAACTATAAAGATATTTACGTTCATGCTTTATTAGCTTTTTCACTGTCCATAATTGAAATACAAGTTATTTTTACATTCTTCATTTATTTGGACATTCTGTATCTTATATGCATGCTTGCAATCCATTACAATTTAAACTTAAATAATAGATTTGAAATCGTGTTTAATACGATCATCTTAAACTCATTTCAAACATACTTAACAAAAGCTTTGATTTTTTGTTTGCTTCACCGTCTGGCTCTTAAATTTTTATGGTGCAATAAACCTAGACGAGTGAGTTCTCGCATCATGTATTTTACTGAAACCGTAACCTTAATGCTTTCGTATTTGATAGCATTATTTAGACCTATTTGGATTTAATTGAACCATGATGACATTTAATATTTAAAATCTAGTTCTTTCTAACATTGTATAGCATTTTGGTTCTCATTAACATCGATAAAAAATTTAAGATCATGTTTTAATTTGACAAAAAAAATATTTGAATATTAATTATACAGTTTCTGATGCACGCGAGTGGATTTTATTGTTTTAACAATGTTAACAAAATATTTAGATTCTTAATTAAATCATTATAAATTCTTGTTCAGCCTTTTTTTTCTTCTCAAAATTCAATCGTTTGCACGAATGAAATTTCTTTAATATTTGTTTCTTCGTTTCATGATTTCTGAAAAGAAAATTTTAAAGAAAAAAAGTAACTAAAAATGCATTCAGAAAATTAAACTACAGCTATTTAAAACTTTTTAAATAATAATAATAATTTAGTGGAAATTTTTATGAATTTACAATCTTTTCCTCTTTTGTTAAGCTTAAACAACCTTTTTTCCCTCTATAAAATATGTAGGAATTGATTGCTTAAAATATCTGTTGGTAACAAGAACTGCTATTTAATTTGAAATTCAAAAATTTGCAAATAACTGCAAGTATTGTTATCTTTTGAATCACGGATAAAGAAAATTTTTACTTAAGTTTGGAAAATACAGAGAATCAATGTATTTAAAACATATTTTTACAACTATGAATGCATTTTCGTTCGACTTTCCATAAAATGAATTATATCCATGTCATTTTTTATGTTTTGAATTTAATGAATTAAAAACCTTTCATTCTTAAATTTTCTTTATATGTACAAAAAAATACAGCCATATTTAGATAATGAAGAAAATCACAAAAAATATTATTTATATATTCCATATAAAATTGGAAATATCTACTATTCTACTTCTGATGCCATTTAATTATAACTAATATCATAATTTTTTAATTATAATATTAAATTAAAAGTTTATTAATTTAATTTCTGGAATTAATTGTGTATGCATATTTATTTATATAAATAAATAGTTTTGAATTCATTTGATTAAATTCAACATTTTAAAGGGAAAAAATCATATTCTTTTAATTTTAATTATTCGTTATTCGTATATATCTCCACATATGCTAGTATAAATATTTTTATTCTTGAGAAAGTGTTCTCAGCTAATGTTAATATTCTCTAACATCAAGAATAATCTCAACAATATTCGAATAAATTATAAATCAAAACAATAAAAAAAGAACATTATTAAAAGGTAATAAAACCCAACATCCGCGTCCATAAGAATTTAATTTAGAATTTCTTTTCCAAACATCGTTTGGCGTTTGATTTATAACTTCAAACGATTTTTTTTTGTTCCGGGAAAGTTCAAATGAATCATCCCATTAGAATTTACTTTTCATCCGATGAACAATACAAAAAAAGGTTAAGAACAACAACAAAAAAAAAGGCCACACCACCCTAAATGTTGAAGGTCTCACCATAAATTACAATCATGACACCCTAAAGGTAACTTGAAACAAAACCCTAACATACCTCGAGTGCTTTCGTTCTTAATAATTGATTGTTATTCCATCCCGTATTTATATTACAAGGAAGGGCCTTTCCCTCTTTCCAGGCAGATCCTAGTAATAACTTTTGTGTGCCAGGTATTAAAAACCCAGAAGTCGTCTCCCCCAGACAGATCGTGTTACTGACCCCTTGCGTAAGGAGATGAAAGTGATAGTGGTCTTGCGTTTTATCAGGTTGGACTAATAACTCACAAAAATTGCGACATTTTCGTGTTCGTAGAAATAATAATAAATTAATTGTTCTTTACACATGAAGGGCTGCCAGTTTGTATTAGGGCTACTAATAAATTTTGGGAATTGATTGAGCAATCTATTTATCACCTTCTTCAAAGTAATTAAAGATATATTTCATCTTTTTATAATTAATTGCTTTTCATGCGTCTTTTTACGGTACTTGACAAATTAAAATGGATTCTGAAACGCAATTCTAATGGGGATGAAAGTAATTGATTTTTTTCTGGTATACAGAAAGTCCTGAAACTAAACGTCAAGCGGGTACGGGGTGAAAAATCGGAGGGCGGGTGTTGAAAAAAAATTTTTAAAATAATTCCCAATCACTAAGTTAAGTGAGGACTAGCACATTTTTGAAAATGTAGAAAATTGACACCCTCCATCACATTATTAGGTACTGTGATCCCAAATGTCACAATTTTAGTGATTTTTTCGCTTGCATAGTCGTTTTATTAATCTCAGTCACAAGTGGAGCAAAAAGTTGTGCTAGTTTAGAAGTTGCCTACGAATAGAAACACAAGTTTTCTAAAATATCAGGTGATTAGTAATTTTTAGTTATTTTGTAGGTGCTTATGACTTAAATTAATGAAAAACACCTATCAGGAGATTATATGACTAAATTTATTAAAATGAAGTACTTTAGGTAAAATTTGTTGAAAATTACATCTAAATTCAAGACACTACATGGAATTCAAAGCCATATATATTTAAATTATTACTTTACACAACATATTTAACACAGTTATAAAAGCAATGAACAAAAATCTAAAATATATTCACAATTAACAAAAGGTTTTAGCTCATTTCACATTTTCTTATAGAAAATTTTATAAAATGCATGGTGTTCGCAACAATAGACTGTTTAAAAAATTAAAAAAAAAACAACTATTGATATTAGAGCTTAATTTATTGTTAATTTCCTTTATCATGCTTTAAATAACGTGTATACAAAATATGAAAGAGAAATACATTCATAAACTTTTGAGATATCAGGTTTTAAGTAACATAACTTTGGCAAAAAAATACGATCATTATAAAAGGCATTTAAAGTTTAAATTCTTATTTTACTAAAATAATACTTAATATCAGATATTTGAAATTCACCACTTTTATATTATATTCCTCGTCTCTATCTTATTACATTTTTCTTTCTGTCTGCTCAATTTTTTTCCTACACAAAATGGCAAAGATAAAATTTTTTTTTTGAATTTCAGTCAAACATTAATTTAGAAACGTAGTCAGATACCTTAAAATCAACGTAGTTTGTTTGAATCGAGGTTTGAGAAATTTATGTCATCTTACTTTGACTCTCTATAATAAGAAAAATACTGCATTCAACCCTAAGCAAGTTTCTCAAAGATGGTCCATTTAGTTAAGATTCCAAGCTCATTCCAAATAATTCCATCATAGCTGCATGAAACTGGACCACTCTTAAGATATCCGACTACGTTCGGAGCCGTGATTTTGCAAAAGCGTATAAATGGATAATATATATGATATTTAGTATCATTTAGATTAGAAAATGTATATAAAATTGTTTTAAGAATAGTATTACAATAAAAAATTATTTAAGTACAAAATATTTTGACAAAAAAATGAACATAGAATGACCCATTTTCAAAATATTCTCTTTTTGTGAAAAACGCTTCTATTATAATAATATTTTGCCTGTATATAGCTCAGACCTTTGTACAGAGGCTCAACTAGAACTTTTGAAATATATACATTAGGAGTGGGTTTATCCATGTTTTACGACAACAGAGGGGAGAAATTTTAAGAAAAGAAACGCCGATAATTATTTCCAATGGTTGTAACTCTGAAAATAATGTGAATTTTTCAAACATCATAGTTGAGCCTCTGTACAGAGGTTTGAGGTATATACAGGCAAAATATTATTATAATAGAAGCATTTTTCACAAAAGGAGAACATTTTGAAAAAAGGTTATTCTAAGTTAAATTTTTTGCCGAAATATTGTATTTGAATAATTTTTTTGTCAAATTGTCCTTAAAACAATTTTATACGTGTATTCTAATCTAAGTGACACTAAATATCATGAAAATTATCCATTTATGCGCTTTTTTAAAATCATGATTCCCCGAACGTAATCGGATATCTTAAAGGTTCAAAAGGAATTACATCATGAAGAAAATGAATTAAGAAATATGTTATTGACCACCGTATAGAAGGGCTAATTCACGTTAAATCTTTCATGGCTCAAAGCCCTAACCTTGACGTAGTACGGTAGCTTGGAGAGGAGGTACCAGCTCAGGGTGTTGTCCTTGTCACTTGGCAGTAGTTTAAAATTATGAGCTCCGTCGTCAATAGCCTTTGTGTTGCTTTGGAGTGTGATATTAATTAACACTCACTAACCCTTTGAGTTGTAACCATCCTTGCCAATACGTATACGTGAAATAAGTAGCCAGAGTAAAAATATTTAAGTTTATTTCTTTCAAGGTCTGGTTAAATATTATCCAAGGTAACGAAACATTAACTAATCAAATACTTTTTTAAAAAAAGAAATTGGAATATAAATCTTTCTTCGACTTTCTTCAGATACCTAATTTTGAATTTCGACGTCATTCCAGTTCATTAATAGATCTCAAGCACAGATACAGTGGCTGGACTACGCATACATAAAATCATTGACAGAATTTTATCAAACGTTACCAAAAAACGATTATTGTACCCAAAAAAAGTTTAAAAAAGAAAGTTTGCCAGGATAAAATCGTTATGTCGAGCTAAAAATCGCCAAATTTGGCTGCACCTTATATTTTAACTGAATATCTACAGCGGATATTTGTTTATTGCATATCTTACGTAATTGTTTATTCGACGATCTCTGAATTTTCTTTTAGTTATTTTTCATCAATTTAAGAAATGTGAAATTCATACAACAGATTAAAAAGAATAAATATTCTCATCTCTCTCTTGCATATGATTTATTTGTAAAAAATAGTTAGGAATATAGAGATAATGTTTGATAAAAAACTAATTCGAAATTTGATATAACTTCATTGTTACGTCAAGAAAATAAGTACTTAGCGAAACCTTGTAAATCATGCATTGAAAGTAATCTGAAATGGAATCGAGACTATTTTCTTCTATCTCAAAAGCTTCAGAGGTTCTTTATAAAAGTTCTGTAGAAGTTTTATTTTTTCTCTTGCAAGTGAAAGTTTTGTTCAGTAAAACCGACACGTTATCTGAGATAACTCAGAATTTTTAAGTTACGGATGCCACCAGAAAGAAAAAATATGAACGCCTTCATTTTATCAAACGAGTTTCCATTTCGAATTTTTATTGCAGAATAATCAGTTTTTGGAACTTTTAATTTTGCTAGACTCTCGGAAATTTATTCATTTCGTAACAGAACTCCCGTGGACAACCAAAAAAAGTTCTTTATTACTTTAGTTATTTTTTTTCTTTTCTTTATTTTTTGGAAATGAAGGGAAGTGATTGTTGCAATAAATAAAGATTTATTTCTTTTAACATTCTATTCGAAGTTTTTTTTTTTCGCTTGCATGTTGCGATAACTGAGGATGAAAGTGAAAGAGTTTGTGTGAAGGACAATAACCTTTTCAGATTAAGTGAAAACGTAAGCCTTTCACAAACTGATATTTTGAACGTAATCCAAGTTTGCACAACACAGCTGTCACAACAACGTTCGAAAATCGAGTAATATTAGTAGAGATAAATGTCACACCGATTGAAAGCTTTTTTTTCTGTCGTAAAATTGTTTTCTTGCATGTGTTAAGAAAAATAAAACTTTTTTTTTTTCGCAAATTGTATAGTACTTCAATATTGTTATAAGCCAGTGGCACACACAAGGGGGGTGTCCTAGGGGTCCGGACACCCCCATAGCCTTTGATTTTTTTCTATTGGTTATAATCCTATGTATATATTACGGAAAATTTAATTATGTATATTTGTTATTAATAATTTATTTTATTAATTAATGCTAATTATTTATTCAATAATTAATTCTGTATTGTTTTTATTCCCGAAAATTGATAAAATCAAAAGAATGTGTTGGGCGGCGTGTTGGAGCATGATACGAGAATGGTGGACTTTCGACCCTGGACCCCCCTCCTTGAAAAATTTTTGTGTGCGCTACTGTTATAAGCTAAACAGTAAAATGATTGTACATTTGTTTATTATAAAAATATCTGAAGAAAAGGAGAAATATTGCTGGTAAAAAAGATTAAAAACACTTTTGAAGAAAGATAATACCCACAGTGGGTTATCATGCTAGGATGATGCATGGAGAATGTAAAAATTCTCAATAGGCTTAAATTTTTCCAACCAAATATTTGTAGTGGGTTCTCACGCATGATTTCCCTTAACTAACATCTAGGTTTTCTGTATAGCGTTGTTTGATAAGAGAACCTCGACTAGTGAAGGGGAATATTGATATATATAAACAGTCCTTACTAATTAAACATATAAAAAATGGATAGAGAAGAATACCTTAAAATACCTCATTCCGTCAGCGGATAGCAAATTGTTAATGTTTCGAAGTTCTTAAAAATTTCACCGTCAGACTGATTTAGGAGATAGTTCAAAATAATCCTACTAGTGCATTCTTCAAACTTAGCTGTGTGGAAACTTAAAAGTTGAAGATATAAGCAAACTTTTTATATTAATATATGTAAATCTATAATCAGATAAATATACAACTTTTTGACATTCTCTAAATATTAAGTTTACTTCTGTTGATATCCCCTACGCTCAGTGTAAGCGAGTGTTTATTAACGTTGAACTATAAAGCAACGGAGGAGTTACTGGCGAAGGACCACACAACTTTGAATCTCAGTCAAGTGACGAGGATGACATCTGAGGTGGCACTCTCTCTCTGAAATTCCACATTACGCCAACGGGAAAGTTTTGAGCCTCGACAGTGGTGGGTCTTCAGTGGCATTAGGGCTCGAACTCACAACACACCGGCAACGACCTGGTGACGATAACCACTAGACTTACCACGACCACATCAGCAGGGAGAAAAATATTTAATTACTTTTGGAATTGGAAACTCAATTTAATCATTTGAAAATAAAGTTTTATTGCAATAAAACACTATCAAACTAGTACTGCTTCAAAATACATTTTTAGATTCGAACCTTAAAATTTAAAAGTGGAACTTTGGCAGAGTTATTTAGCAAAAGGTTAACATAAATCAATATTATTTAAAAATAATTTATTCTTATTTTTTTTCTCAGAATAAGCAAGAAACATGCTTGAAAAAATCCCTTATGACAGAATGATGGAACATTTCACGACACTGTTTTTCTCGAAAACCACATTGTTGATTTTCCAGACCGACGCCAACAGTGGGAGTTATATCCAGATCTCGTGGGTTGGGGAGGCCCCACGCGGGGTAACTGACCTTCCGTTGGTCAATCAACCCCTCTCGATTGCAATTAACGGTCGTGAGAACGTCTGGTAAAGAACTGCTGAACATCAAACGCTGAGATTAAGAGCTTCAATTACACCTACGATAAACAACATCATTACATGTTAATAACAAACGATTATTCCGGAGCGTGCCGTTTTGAAGTGAAAGTTTTTAATGTGCTAAAAAGGCAAATTAGAAGGGGGTTGTCTCTTTTGCATTAATTTGCTTATCTACTTCAGAGTGGATGAAGTGACACTGTTGTCAGTAAGTGCAATTTAGAATAGGCGTTTCATATAGCTGCGTTATAATTCGAATTGCATTAATTGATTAAGGTATCTGACTACGTTCGGAACCGTGACATTGCAAAAGAATATAAATGAATGTTTTTTTTTTTTTAATGTTTAGTGTCAGTTAGATTAAAATACACGTATAAAATTGTTTTAAGAATGTTATTACACTAAAAAATTATTTAAATACAATATTTTGTTCAAAAATGAACTTAGATATACCCATTTTCGAAACATTCTCTTTTTATGAGAAAAATGCTTCTATAATAATATTATTTTGCTTAAGACTCCTTCTGAGAGCCTGAACAAGGATTTTTGAAAAATTCACAATTTTTTTAGAGTTACTACCGATTGAAATAATTATCCATGTTTTTTTGTTGAAAATTCTCCACTATGATATATTAAAATATGAATAAATCTCTACTTCACTGAGTTATATATTTCAAAAATCCTAGTTAAGGTTCTGTACAGAGGTCTGAGCTATATATAGACCAAATATTATTGTTACAGAAGCATTTCCTATTACGGGAGAATGTTTTAAAAATAGGTAATTCTACGTTCATTTTTTGCCAAAATATTGAATTTAAATAATTTTTTTAGTGTAATAATATTCTTAAAACAATTTTATACGTATGTTGTAATTTAAGTGACACTAAATATTTTAAAAAATATCCATTTGTACGCTTTTGAAAATTACGGTTCCGAGAACATAGTCGGATACTTTAAGTAAATAAATTTTTACAATGAATTAAAGAACTTGGAAGTAAGTCATACAAAAAAAACAAACAAAACAAGCATAAGGATTATTAAATCTGCTTCTGCTATATGAGCTTGAGTATTTTATCAAAATAGCATAATAAGGCACTTTTCGTTTTTAAAGTTTCCATCCAATAGCCAGTATTTCTCCGTCTCGAGCATGGATTTTCGGATCTTCAAAGTTATTTAAGAATGTATTTGCTAAAATCAGAAAAAGAATGCAGTCGTACAGAATGTTCATATGCTTTGTGTTCTTCATTAAATTCCAATAAATACGATAGTATAGATTTGAGGAAATAACTATAGAAAATCCATAGAATTTTAACATTATATTCACAAATTCCAAATATCGAGATAGATAGTTTATTAAGAAGTCTCAGGGGGCTAAAAATATAAAGTCTCTAAAGGGCTAAAAATATAAACAATTTTCAAACAGGAATAATTATTTTAAATTTAAATTAAATAATTCGAATCTTTAACACATTATTTAGAAAGGAATGGGACTTCAGATAAGTATAAAATGTTTAAAATGTAATCATAATTTTAAAAATTATAAGCATATGAAAATAAGAAAATTTTCTATAAGAAATATTTATTACGTTTTACGTTGCGCATGCTATTTTCTAAAATATTAGCTTTAATTACTAGCTATAAGTTGATTTATAAAGTTAAATGTATCCTTATTACATTATAGTAATATTATATTAGTAGAATAATAAATTATATTTTTTAAAAAATAAAAAAATTACATTTTCAAATTTTTTTTCAAAAATTTCAATATTTTTCAAATATTTTGAAATACAAAAGATATATTATTCTTAAATGACGTAGGGTTAAAAGATTATGATACATTTTATAATTCTATAAAGTTTTATACATCAGAGGCTACTATTTTAGAATATAGCGTGCGCAACGCAAAAATTACTTAATATTTATTACAGAATTTTCATATGCTTATATAATTTTTAAAATTGTGATTATATATTTCACACATTTTGTACATTTTTTGAAGCCACAATCCCTTGTAAATAATGTGTAAAAGATTCGAATTATTTAATTCAAATTTAAAAGAATTATACCTGTTTGAAAATTGCTTAAATTTTCACCCCTCAAAAAAAATTAACACCCTGAGATCCTTAACATCGCTCTGTAAAACAAGGCGAAGGCTATTGATGACAGACATTGTAATTCTGAACCGCAGTCAAGTGATGAGGACAGCATGTGAGCTGGCACCCCACTCTCATAACTTCCACACCGCATCAAAGTGAGGACTTTCAGCCTTGACAGTTTTCACCCTCTATACAAAGGGTCTTCGTTGGCACCAGGACTCGAACTCATGACACGCCAGTCGCGAGTTTTGATCATAACCGCTAAGCTACAAAGGCCGCACTATGTAAAAGACTAAGTAGAGCTACAATAAAGAAATAAATTTCCGAAAATTGTTGGATGCATTGTTGAACCGAAAACTGTTGGAGACTAAAAGAAGAACCAAAGAGTTTTCCTTCGGTTGATCTTTGGTGTGAAATGGAGAAAATAGAAAAGTAGCATTTAACGTAATATATGGATGTACTTACATGTCCTATGTGTCTTTTGGCTTCTTCTGTCTTTGGATCTCGCATAGGATTTTCAAAACCATTCAGTCCGATTCTGAAAAGTAAAAAAAAAATGAAGTAAATTTTATATGTGTTTAAAATAACTATACATTACCACTTACAATAATAAACTTTTGTATTTACACGTATTACGTAAATCCTCAATAATGTTAAACACTTAAGGTATCCGATTACCCTAAAATCATGATTTTTTTTCATAAATTGACAAATTTTGTTTATGATTTTATTTTATAGGTAATCTTATTAGCTTAATAAAAATACCAAGTTTTTTATTTTCTATTCACTAGAAAAAAAACTACAAGTGTTTTAGTAAAAGCAAATGCCATAACTTTACACAAAATGTCAAACTTTAAAATGCGTTTTACTCGAAATGTGTTTTTTTTTCTTTAGAAAAGCTCAAACGGGGACAGCGATTGCTCAAAGAGTTTTGAAAATAATTTGCTGAAATTTTTTTATGTATGTTCTGTATAATAGTAGAAGTATTTTGACCTTCAGGGGTCAATTACTGTTTATTACTTATTACTTACTGTTTTATTTCAAAATTTACAGACCTTCATGTGAACATAATCACTGTTTTTTTAAGCAATTTCATATAATCACTAAGATAAAGTGCTCTAGTTTTTGTAAAAATTAAAATATCTCTTATCCTGAAGGTCATTTCAAACATGAATAACAAAGTAACACATCAAAATTGAAAAATTGAGAATTTGTTCATAAAATTTTCGTACAGAATTTCGTACCCGTTTATGTAATTTTTTGTACATTTTCACCAGTTTTTTCCCATTTTAATTATAATAAATTTTTTTTCTGTTTTCAATTTTAGGATTTTTTCCTTAAAATATACTAAATAAATCTAAAAATCACAAAAAAAAATCCCCATATCTCCATTTTTTCAAAAAAAAAAAATTGTCGTAAGTGGTTGGATACCTTAAAAGTAGAAACGAAACGCTTGAATCTGTTTTATTTTCAAGACATTAAAACTGAATAGTAAAGAATTACAAAAGCTAAAAGTGGTATAAATCATGCATTCTCATTCTCATAAAAAGTGATCAAATATATTTTTTTTATATATGGAGAATGAGAAACCTTGTACTTTTATCAGTGTAAGCCGAACATAATTTTTCCGAAAAAGAAAATATGTTGGTTTCTCCACTGAAAGAAGATGCTCAGTGGAAAACATATTGTACAGCAAGTAAACGTTCCGGTCGATTAGTCACAATGAAAATATATGTTGCATGATAAATTTTTATAATAGACAATTTATAAAAAATGGCCTGATTTTAATTAGATGAGACATGAAAAAAGATTATGATAATGTAAATAATTTTTTACAGGAAACATAATTTCGTTCTCTATTTTTAAAAAAAAGTAAAATTAACTTTTTAGTCTTTCGTAGTGTGAGAGCAAATATTTTAGAATGAGTACGTATAACTGCTATTAAAAAATAGCATGCAAAGCAAAATTCAAATTCGACATTTAATTTCGGATAAAAAAAAACCAAAGTATCCTAACAGCAATATAAATTCGTTTGGTTATGAAAGTATGTATCGCTTTATTTTCCTACGTTCAAAAAACACGGAAAACATGCAAGAACAGATGATACCATATATTCCTGACCACCGCAATCTTGGATTTTTTTTGGCGACCATTCATTTTGCTACAAATACTGTTTTTATTGGCAGCCATGTTAGGCTTAGTGTGTAACGCATTGGGACGATCAGCAAATGAAAATAATAGTAACAAAAATAGGAAATTAAGATGGGAAACAAGTCTGAAAACTTAAGTTCTAGTTAAATAAAAGCATATAGTAGGTTTTTTTTTACTATTACATCTAAATTTACAAATCAGTTTAACATACGCAAAATTCGGAGAACGCATTTTTGCAAACATACGCAGAACGCAAAATGCAGAGTACATTGTTAGTGGGAAAGTAAAATTTAAACATAACATAATAAATACTAAAACATATTGCACCCTATAAAGTAGCGATGTCAAGTTAGGAAAGAAATTTAGGATCATTATTATTAATTTATTTGCCAGAAAATACACCCTCTCTGGACTGGGGTGAAAGAGGCGTTATTGAATTACAGATAAATTAATACGGCTTTTTAAAATTATAAATGAGCTAATACGGCTTTTTAATTTCAAAAAGCGATTGATTGATTGAATATTAACGTCGGACTGTTCAGCTACACGATGGCTTTTGGCGACGGACCACGTAATTTTGAACCATGGTCAAGTGACGTGGACGACACCTGAGCTAGCACCCCCCTCTCCTAACTACCACACCACACCAACGGGAGGACGTTTCAGCTCTCGACAGATTTAACGTGCATCGCTGCCCTACACGGCGGGTCTTTAGTGGTACTGGGCTCGAACTCGTGACAAGGCAAGCCACGGTCCGATACCTATACCACTCGGCTACCACGGCCTTCAAAAAGCGATCTAAATTCGGTTTTAAGTTATCAGGAAGTTAAAATTTCCCCCTAATGATAGCTATTAATAACAAGAAAAGATTCTATCACAGTTTTTAAATCCAGTTAACTATACAAGAGAATTTTTTATTCTCCCTTCTACAACAAAGCTTTTAGATAAGCATATTCATCCATGCTAGGAAACCGGAAAGCGCTCAACCGTTTCGTAGTTTTATTTTTGCAGCTCAGTCAAATAGGATGAATCACCAGCACTTAAAAGGACAACATGCTCAATCCAATAACATTTATTGATTACAGTTTTATTTATACTGTGCATCACCGAACTGATCACTGATATTAATTGAAAAAAGACAAATTCTTATGATTTTTTTTACTATCAATCATAGTATATATATAATAATTTAGCCTGTCTCAATAAAGAATGACCTAATACAACAAAATAATAATATTGTTTTTTAATATGAAAAACATTTAACTGTTAGGTACTGAATATAAATTAAGTTTATCTAAAATTAGTTGTTTTACACATTGTGAAAGTTTACATTACCTGTCACTTGATGAAAAGTTTGATAAAAAGTTGAACCAATAAACATTAATAACGTCCTTAAAAATATCTTTTAAAGCAATACAAAGTACAATTTATTTAATTGTCAATAAGATGGAGCAGTAATAACAAAGTTTTTGAAAAAAATATAGTTACTTTTATCTATAAAACATTTTTAATGCGGTAAAACGCATTAACATGCCGACATTGTGAAATAACGTAATACAAAATTATGATACTTTGTTCCGTTTCTCTCTCTCTCTCGCCGACGAAGGCGATAAAGTAGCCACAACTGATACAACCGACGTCAAACTGAATATTCCCCCTGGTTACCTTTTATTATCCCATTTTCAAAACAAGTCGTGGTTATTTCTTATCAGTATTTTCATTTTCAGAATTCATCAAAAACGGATGATAAACCAATGAGAACTTTTATTTATCAACATTTTTTTATGTGTATATTGCGTTTTGTTACCAATAAAGCCTACTTAACGAGATTTGCACCGGCGAAACGGAAAAGTACCAAAATTATACATCAAAGATACTAAAACAATCTAAGCTTGCTTATTTTCTCTTAAATTCGTCAGAAATTTTTTTAAACAGCATTAAATGATTTCCTCATACGTTTCTGTTTTTTTTCTGTCAATGCATTTGTTGCAAAAGAATGAAATATTAAAATTTTAAGACGATTTATAAGTCTTCAAAAGAAAAAAATTCTTTACGCGCGAAAAGAAAATGCGTAATATAAACTTTTACAAATGATTATTATTATTATCTATATTATTTCAGTAATTTTTAAAACTATTATAGGGAAGTACAGAGAGATAAATTCATACAGTTACACGAATTTCACAAACATTTAAACCCGTTAAAATTTTAAATGAATTTAATTTGTTTTTATAGCTGGCATTTTTTAATTTTTATTCAAATCATAAAAAAGTTAAGCCTAACAGGACTATAATGCAAAAGATTTAAAATTATAAGAAGTTTAAAGCACATAAAAATCAGTGTATATTAATCTCTCTCAAATAGATTTAAAATAGAATGGAGTTAAAAAAACATTTTTCTATATTTTAAACCCAATGAAATAATTTGTAAGTGTTGTTTCGCAAACTGCTTCAAACGAAACATTCTTATTTTTATTTAATTACGCCTTAACTTTCTGTAAAACGATAGAATAATAGAACTCTATGTGAATGACACAGCTCTTAATTTTACATCAACTTTTACGAGCTCATTCCGTAGGCAATGATTCTTTAACTTTGTGCGACTAAATTAGCGTGACTTTACGACTTTTTTTATGTACTAAAAATAAAAAAGGATTATATTTGCGGCTAGAAAAGCTTATGTTCTTTATACAGTTAATCAGCTTTTTAAATAGATGCAATTTAATATAGATAAAAATAGAGATGTAGGCACTTTATCAAACGCATAACTATAAAGAACTCAAAATAGTTACGTTTTAAAATGATACAAAATTAAAAATGTAAGAAATCTTTTTATTTACTAATTTTAGAACTATTCTTACAAATCAAATGGTAAAAGGTGCTAAAAAATGGATCAAACCAAAAAGAATTTTACTTAACATTTTAAATGGCTTAAATTCATGTGACGTCATATTTAAATGATAAAGGCTATCACGTGTTTCCTGACAATCGGCTCATACGTCAAACTGTTGCCAACTTTTGTTTTCTGCGGAAATTTTCTTTTAAAAGCATACATATTTGTTAAAAATAATAAAGCTGATAGGTAAACAAAAAAATATGTAATAAAAAGCACCCATGCGATAATTTTTTTTTTTTTAAATTTGGGAAAACTGTTTGAAGAACCTTAATACTTGGACGTCTTTAAATATAAAATCTGGAACTGTATTTGAAATTTTTACTAATACAGCAACAACACAAATCTAATGTCAACTTTGAATTCAATGGAAAACATGTGACTACATGTATTATATGACCGTTATGAATCTAGCCCATTTGGATATAACAAATTTGAAGAGCTAAAAAAGTTAATAACATACTTAATGGTGAAAATTGCTAGGATTGGTACTTTTGTAAATTACTATATTCATGTAAAACTTTTATTTTTTTTATCTATTCAGTCTAAACTAAATTTTTCTATCAGGTATACATTTTTAAAATCTTTAAAAAATTGATAGTTTCATTATATTTTGATTCGACACAAATCTATATTTTATTATCGGTTGTGATTCTGGAATTTCAAAAAACTAAAAATTAGGCTTATATACCTAATTTAAATTTTCTGCGTCAGTAAAAGTACTATGCTCATGATTTGCTGAAAATCATATTGAAGCAGTTGCCAGATTCCAAATCAAGCAAATTACAATTTTTTCCCTCACTTTGTGATTATTCTTATTCTCTCAAAAAATAAGAGCATTATAACAGTCTTTTAGTTCCGAGAGATCATTACATAGCACTTAGGGAAATTTTTCAGTCAATAAAACACTTTCTTCACAAACATAACTTATATGTAAATTTTTGGAAGTAATGATCCAAACTGTAGAATTTTCTGAAACTCATTTATCGATTTGTTTTGGGTGCAATAATCGATTTCCGAATGGATGGCGACGTCGTTCTTAATGCGATTCGAATTACTATGCCTTTGCTTCGAACAATTCTCAATTTCGTAACAAGATTAAAACTTGCATTTATCCACTTAGAAGTAACAAAAACCGACCACAAAATATAAAAAAAAATACTTTGACCCACATATTGGTTACGAGTCGAATTAAAGAAGGCACAAGAAACGCAAAGGTGGATAATTTCCTGTGGATACAAAGGATTACACGAGTTCGCATTTAAAAAGGAACACAAAAACGCCTTTAGAAAGTGGAACGAAAAGACATTGTTGATGGAAAAGCGTCGCCATTTTTATTCTCTGGTAATGGCTATGGGTGTTAACCCAATTTCTCCGACGTTGCCACAGCCATTGATGTTTCATTAATGTTTCCACAATATTATTAGATAATTGTAAAAATCTTTTGATACATATTCCATGAAGTTTTGTTACACAAAAACTAATTTTCACATCGAATAATTACATAAATAACATATTGTTTAGCTATGGAAGCTTTGTGAAATAGTGATATTTTTTTTTATTCTTGTAGCGTAAAAAATCGTCTGCGCAATTATTTTTTGGTTTTTATTTTGATATCGATATTGATTTCGAGATTGAAGGATAATACAAATAATTCATTTTTAGATTTGTTTGTTTTACATTGATATCATTTTCTAGTACGTATTTATTTTGATTATTCTATTTGTATTAATAATTAGCTATGTTGAAAAATATATTTCACGATGCAAGTTTCGGTTTGAAATTAAAGTCTTTTGGCATTTAATGATTTTTCTTCGAAATCCATAATGAAAAAATAACTTGAAAAGCAAAAGAAAATATCCACTCTAAGATGGTTTTAACTCAATTCATTTTAAGACTAAAAAAGGAAATAAGATCTAATCGAAATACATTCATGAAAATTTACGTACTCTGATGAAAATCTTGATTAAGTAATCCTCACATTGCACTTGATTTGGAAAGAAAACATTTGCTAATCGAAGAAGCAAGTCAAGGAATGATAAATATTTATAAGCTAAGAAATATCGAATAAAACGTGTCTTTAATTCACACGAATTCCGCAATAGCAAGAGGAAAATGGTGGCAAATCTCTGATTTATGAGGCCGTTTCCTGATTTGCGGAATATTAGCTAATCCGTTGGTTTGAGTAAAAGTAAGTCAAGTGGAAATAAATACGTTCTGAAACATTACCGGGTACAGGATTAGCGATATTTGTTAATAATCACCTTAAGAATGTGTGAAATTCTTTTCTGGTACGAAAAACATGGATTTAATTTACGTATATTATAAGAAATCACGCTCTCTCTCACTCTTTCTTTTTAAAAATGCAATTGGTATGAAAAAAATAAAGAAATAATTAAGATTAACCCACAAATTTTAATAAACTATTTAAGAAGCATTATCAACAACTCAAACAGAAGAAGTAGAAATTTCAACTAACCTCCCAACTAAATAAGAATTTCTGAGGCATGAAATAAAAGGCGTGTTCTTAAAGTAGTAAGACTCACTTTTTTAAAAAAATTTGTTCATGACAATAGTACTAACGATTAGAATTTTTCAAAGTAGCACTCTTCCGCATCTACACACTGCTGCCAACGAGTTTTCCAATTTTCGTACGCCTACAGGAATGCCTGGACCGGAATGCTGTTCTCGCTCGTCACGTCCCCTTGAGCCTCAATTTTATTCTCGGGAAGAGAAAAAAGACTGGAGAGGTCAAGTCGGGGCTGTAGGAGGGATGAAGCAGCGTTGCCACATTGTGCTGGGTAAGGTACTCAAGCACAAACTTCGCGCACTCTTTTCCTCATGGCTAAGATTCCTGTCACAATCTCAAACACTTGGCTTTGAGGAATGCTCAGTTCATCAGAAATCATTCTGATACTCATCCTACGATCACTGTTCAGTAAATTTTTCACTCGTTTTGGTTTGTCTTGTTGGTAGAAGGGCGACCAGAGCGGTCGTCATCTTCCACTCTTTCTCTACCTTTTCAGAACAGCTTGTGCCATTCAAAAGCACCCGATCTACCCATGTCAGCATCACCGTAGACCTCTTTAATCATGTCATGAGTATATTTGCCCGTTTTACCAAGCTTTACACAAAATTTGATGGTGTATCGCTGCTCCAGAAAACGTTCCATGATTCTCCGTGACGAGGCGTTTTGACAGGAGTTCACAGTACAAGCGACCTGCTCTTTTCAATGGCTGACAGCCAATTTCCACCAAAATTCCTTATATTCCCGTACACCGATCGTACGTTAGTACACCGCCTCTTGTCCGCCTATTCGCTCAAGAAAAAACAAGTCCAACTACTTTCAGAAAGTACCCTGTAGCTGCCATTAGCTGTCTATTTCTTTTTGTTGAATATTCTTCCCATTTGTGTAGTGAATGTGTCGTAGTGAATGTATTTTGGGGAAAGTTTTTTTATTTTCACTCAGAGTTTTTAATTTGATAAAGGTGAAAAAGAGCTCTATTAGAGTAACAATACATTATTTAAATAGTGGAACAATAATGTAATTGAATCTCATTTTCTAACCTCAATGTAATAAAGCAGTTCAGATCCGTATTAGCTCTTTAAGTATGACTAAAAGTCTAATATACGCTCGAAATACATTTCTATTGGAAACTGTATAATAGAATAAATTTTTGCAGAGAAAATACTCTTGCAATTTACTTCAAGAGCTGTTCACACACTCCATTGGAGTTTTTGAAGTACCACATGTACCACAGTTTGCTAAATACTAATCTAAAACATTTAGTCACAGTTATTTCACTTGAATAGATAGTTATCTGGAGTGTTTTTAATTCAAAAGAAAATTCAGCATTTTAAAAGTTATTTCAGTATCTAAGCATAAATCAAAACCAATTACTTTTTCACTTTTGATTGTCTTCTACCACACAAAAGTGAAAAGGTAATGCCTAATAAGATACTTCATACACCACTAAATCTTGTACAGTTCCTTGTATGAGTAAAGTCTTTGTGTAATTTCTTGCTACATTTATAGAAAACAAGATAAATTGCATCGTGAAGGCGGAGCTTCATGAAGTGTTAAGCTGCATTTCAAACACATATTCATCTTTATTGACATTTACAAATGGTACGGAAACTTACAAACAAGACGGATAGATATAATTTTCGGGGATATTTTTTCATGTTCGAGGTCACAGAATCTCATAAATAAATGAAGGTGACACTTGGAACAATACCATTTAGAGCTGAGTATCAAAGGAGTACTTTTTATCGTTGGATCGGAAGTGTACATAACGTTTCACTAATTGGATTCCATTTGCTTTTAGTCAATATTTTTCACAAGATTCAGATCATTGTTTTAATGTTCGGAATATGTATGAAAGGTAATTGCTGTTAACAACAAAAGAGTGATAAATTATTTATTACGTTATCTGAGTAATGTGCGTGATACAATTTCTGATTATCTAATGGAAACAGGTGCTTCCAAAATGCAGTTTACTTACCATGGGATCATGATTACACCGAGATTTATCTGGTTGTAAGAAAGTTTCCCGCCACTGCTAATATCGTCTGCACAAACCCTGTTGGCATGTTTGCTCATATTTTTCAGACGTTTTTTGATATTTGAAAGAAAAGACACTTTTGTGCTTTTACCATGTTGTGAAATTTGTAAAAAAGTATCATTGTCATTAAGTACAAAGTACCTGACATGGAACTATAACGCTCTACTAGATTAGAACCATCATTTACTTACAGTTCTGTTGCAAAATATCAGCTACAGATCGTCACCGAATCATGTGTACAGCTTTAGGTACTATTGTTGTATCACGTGACATTGTGAACGTTTGGTTCCGAAAGTGTCCAAAACAAGGATTATGACATTCGAAAAGCAGAAGGCTTTGTCCTGCTTACTGACTTTGGCGAAATTTTCGTTACAACCCTATATTACATGTTTTTTTTTCACTGGAAATTAATATTTAGTTTTTTGGTAAAAAATCTAAAAATATGTCTGAAGCAGCAAAACTGTTTAACCCTGTATAAGGCAGTGTAAATATACTTCCCATTAATTTTGATTATGTTTTTAAAACTCTTGTCACCAACCATGTATCTGTCCTTAAAATTCTGTTTCTTATCATTACCCTAACATATCACTTTTCTAGTATATATTTCACGCATTTAAACTCAGTACTTTTGCTACAACACCTCGTCAGCCATTTTGTCTCGTTCATTGAAGAAAATAATTCATCATATCAGGCTTAAAACAGCTAAATCTTGTTCAAAAAGTTCTCAGCTTTCAAATGTCATCGATTCCCGTAGAAAAATACTTCCCGAGTAAAAAATATATGTGTAATAACACATTTATCCTTTTTGTGTGGGGATTTTGTTAGCATCAAATCAAGAAAAATGACCCAAATCAAAAAAATAATTGTTTTGCGAAGACGATTAGGTATCAAACTTGGTCAAATTGTGTTGTATGTTTCTATCTCTATTCGTTCCAGTTTAAGATGGCGGCTATCTATGTGAATTCAACTGCGTCGAAAAAGAATAACAAGATCCATTTTTAAGCATTCAAAGTGGAAAAGCTGAAATAAAATGATACTAAACATAAAGGATTTGAAATAAAAAAAGGAATTTAGCACAAATAAGATAAAAAGGCAATTCATATAAAACCTAAAAGTAAAACAGATTTTTCGATACTGTATTTCAGGTTTAACAGATTTTCGATTTTGAGGTTATAGCAATCTATAAAGGAATTAAGGTTATCCGATTAGACGATTTGCCTAAGACGACAGAATGATGCAATTAAGAAGAATATAAAAAATTTTAATTTTTAAATGTTTTTACAAAAAAAAAATATCTCCACTTTTGTTTGATTTAATATTTCTTAATAGAATGTAGTTGTAAGCCGAGTTTGACAAAAAAAAAAAAGATTTATTCTGAATGTTTCCAGTTCTTTGACTTTTATGCTTTAATGCAATAGTGGGTAAGGTCCTAATTGAACCTATTAATTTTTGTTTGGCACCAAAATTTGTGCTAAGTGGCGCCAAAGGAAAAACAGAGTTTTTCAAAATGATCTCTTGTGCTGAATCCTAAGCACGCAGCTTGTGTGCAACAGTTGCCAATTTGCAATTACAACTCTAAAAAAAGTGGCGCCTAGTTTTTGTCACCAAATTAGGAAGTTCATCTAGGATCCAACCAAAATAAATATCAATTAATATATTTCTTTCTTATTTACTGCCACAATTAACAAAGCAACAAATACTGACTGTTGGCAATGCACTTCATAATTTTCAGCCATGGTCTAAAGACGACATTTAAATAGATGGAGTATGTTTCCCAATTTTTAATTCATAAGATTTTGAAACACCAGGGGTGTAGCTACCATCGTATCAATGATACGGGTCTCGCAAGCTACGAGGGTCCCAACATGCCTAACTTTTTTTGACCCTTTTCAATTAAGTTTTACAAGTGCAATAAGTTTATTTATTTTCCAAAAAGGGCTTAAATAACTTTGATATATAGCTTACTCGGGATTACGCCAGTCTGAAACACAATTTCAATTTAAAGTTTTCATTTATTCACCATAGCATAGCTTAACCGAGCCATTAACTTGAGAACCATTGACTAGTAGGCTGATGCTCTACGAGTCAGGTTAAAATGGTATTGTGAACTTATTTCTTTATTACAAAGTCCGGGTTTATTCCACACATATATATCGTCGGTCTAATTATCAGACTGCCTAACTCCATTTGGGATGCTAATTTGATACAGTAGGGCTAGGCGCCAAGTTGTTGTTCACCAAGATAGGCGATAATATTATAATATGGTTTACTCTGATATTTTTATCGTGCGATAATGTGGTTGCCATGGGGATAACGTATATTAGTGTCAGTTTTTTTCCCCCCCGCGGGATTTCTGCTCAGCAAAAGTAACACATTGTTACAAATTTTGTGTAATGAACGCTTAAAATAGTGTAAATAATTTATATCTGGAAGTGAAATGCATTAATATTACTTTCTGTTGTATTTATTTTATGTTTTAAAATCTTGCCACCACCTCTCCCTTCGAAATACAGTTCTATTATGAAATAAAAAAAAGTAGTGATTACACTGATCGAGGAATAAATTAAAAGCGGAGCGCGAATTGTGGCATGGCGTAGACAAAACAAAAGGATTAAGGAATCGCGCCAAAAAGCACTTGGCACGTTGCACTCCTATATCAAATCAGTAACATCAGTGGAGTTACGCAGTCTGATAATTAGTCCGACAATATGTAAATAGTGCAAATTTTTCTTCCGTTATTTTACTAAACCAAATCGCATAACATATAGAACAACTACTAGAACAACAATGTAAAATCAGACGGTAATGTTATATACAGCAATCGATGGAATAAAAATAAATCGAACAAAATAATTATCGTTGCCACACACCCAAAAGAAATAATTAATTACTTCTCTTTTAACTGTTTGAATTTCCCCATTGGTTAAGGAAGATGCGCTTAAAATTCCCTTCTGTAGGTACTACCAAGAATCTGTTGTACGAGTTGCCATATGGTCTATCAGAAAATTTTACGATTCTCAATTATCTAGTGTGAGAGTTATAATAATTTCGTGTATTTTATTAATAAAATTTCCCTTGTATACGAACATATTTAAATATTGTTAAACATTTATTTTACGAGAATATCGAAGCAATTTCCAGATTCTTTAAAAGCAAATATATTTATTAAATAAAGTGTTTAAACGCAAAAGCTAAAATATTAAAAATTATTATAGCTTTCATAGATTAAACCTTATCTTAAATACTGTTTACAGAAATTTCAAAAAGAATTTAGCTGAGCAGACTCGGTTATTATGATGATTATTTTAATAATAGATGAAGTGGTAGTTTTAAATATATCGAATTACCGCAGCGATATACTCAAATAAATATTAAAACAGTTATCCAATCAATAGACAAGATTCCATCGATAAAAACACGCTAATTTAGATTTCTATTTTGATTTTGAAATGTGTCACAAACCATGTCCTCAAGGACATGTCCCCCAAATAGAGAAGTCCTTCATTCCTGCCTATATGCTAAAAACAAACAGCGACAAGCACTCCAGTCCTTTATTTGCATAATTAATGGTACCGGGAGAGAAAAACGAGTTTATATCTGACGAGAAAGTTAATATTGGTAAGCCGCGTTGAAGTT